>JACDJE010000221.1:276179-348467 GCA_016647715.1 Pavo muticus | reverse complement strand
GAACTTCCTATGGTCTAGTTTCTGGCCGTTTCCCCTTGTCCTGTCTCCACACACTGCTGAAAAGAGTCTGGCCTCACCACTTTGCCCCCCACACCTTAGATATTTATAGACCTGGATCAGGTCCCCTCTCAGTCTTCTTTTCTCAAGGCTAAACAGGCTCAGTTAAATTTTATGATGTTGACTGATAACAGGAATGTGTTAAAATTGGCTGCAAGACCTTGCAAATTATGCTCAGATTCTTGAATCATATGCTGAAATTTCAGCCAACAGGAAAGCAAACTGGTGCATACAGGGAGAAATCGTACCAGTTCTTCACACATAAATATGGACACAAAGAAGGCTCATTTTCTCACGATGGAGATCTTGCAGTGACTGGAAAAATCTTCTGAAAATATGTACTTAGTTTGACAAATTAAATAAATAAAATAAAAAAATCTAGATTTTCAGGGGAAGGAACTGGGAACAAAATGTAATTATTATGTCAGTGTGTCTGTGGTTCTCCACAACTTGAAACTGCACCATATTTGCCTCTCTTCTTGAGAGGATATAGCAGAAGAAAAGAGAAATTCATCCCATAGACCAGCAAGTGGAGAAGAGAAGGCTCCAAGGAAACCTTATAGCAGCCTTCCAGTACTCAAGGAGGACCTACAGGAAAGATGGGGAGGGACATTTTACAAGAGTGTGTAGCAAAAGGAAGAGGGGAAATGGTTTTAAACTGGAAAAGAGTAGATTTAGATTAGATATTAAGAAGGAGTTCTTTACTGTGAGGGTGGTGAGACACTGGAACAGGTTGCCTGTCTCACTGGAGGCATTCAAGGCCAGGCTGGATGGGGCTTTGAGGAACATGTGCTAGTGGGAGATATCTCTGCCTATAGCAGGGGGGTTGGAACTAGATGATCTTAAAGGTCCCTTCCAACTCAAACCACTCTATGATTCTAAGATTCTATGAACTGATTCTCTTAAAATAAGAGGCTACAAAGTATTTTATACTTTGTATTTTATATTCTGCGAATAGGTGGTAGAGGCGTATAAAATCAGGGCTTTTTTTTTTACAGCAAACTTAGAAGAAATAACAGACTACTTCTCAGAGAAAGTGAACTATTGATAACTAATGGTTTTCTTTGAAGCAATACAAGCAAAACAATCAAAAGACTGAAAAATTCTGAGAGTTCTTGTGGGAATGCCACAGAATTCCATTGAGAAGTCGCAACATGGCAAATGCAAGAATATTGAGTTGGGGAGCAGCTGTAGCAATGGGGAGACAGAAAAGGAAAGAGACTCCATTTCCACTGGCAGCAAAGCAGTTGCTGATATGACAGAAGTGTTTGGGCTGTTTGCAATGCAGAGAGACCTGGAAGGATGAAGGAGAGAGAGCAGGTTGCTGCTGTGATTGGAATCAACTCAAAATTTGATTTTACATTACCTGAAGTCACACCAACTGCAGTTGTGTGGATTATGCATGTGCTACAGTATGTTCACACCTATAGAAGAGTGTTACATGCTGTTCAATTGTTCAATTTTTATTTTTAATTTTTCCTGCCAGAAGCCCATTCATACAGTTTCTTTGTGAGTGGAAGGTGGGTTTTTAAGGTGTAGACTATAGTAACCCAGACTGTAAAATGAAATTTCCTCTGTCCAGTGTTGCTAAACTATACAAAGAGAAGTTTTTGGCTGTTTTCAGGAATACCACATGACCACACTAAGTGACGTTGAGATATTTTCATAAATCAGATCAAGGAAATTTTTTAAAATTTTTTATTTTCATTTTTTGACATATTGCAGAGGGATTGCCGGCAGGATTTAATACAGTGTCAAAATGAAGGGATAAGAAGAGAGGAGGAAAAAAAAGACTCATGCTTTCCCTCTTATCTGACATATCCTGCAATCTCTGCTCTAAGGGCTATGCGCTTCCTCCTGATAACTTCTTTTTCGAAGGACAAGTCGTACCATCTGATTATCGGTTAGGTCTAAAGTAATTGACTTAATTGAAGCAATGCAGAGGCAGAAATACAGAGCTGGTATTTATGGGATTCTTTCAAACTTCTGAAGTGATTTGGAAAGGGACTCTTTTTGTAGCAGTGGCTATGTGCAACGCTACACAGATTCTCTAAGAAGTTGATACAATGTAAATCCATACAAACGCAATTCATTTCAGAAGAATGTTTATTATAAGGAAACTGTTCTGTCTAACCTGTATTTTCTATGCCAGCCTTTTAAACCTTTTCAGTTTTGTGTCAGAAATGATAAACATACCAACTTCAGAGTGGAGGTTGTTACTGCTGTGTGAGTGAAGCACATCATACCTATTCTCAATCAGGCAGAGAGAACTCTATCCTCCTTTCCTCAGTCTCATCCCCCTACTCCTCAGTGTACAAATATGTCTAAGGTAGCTAGCCACACTGTGTGAGTTATGATAAAAAACAGGAGAACAATGCTACTAACAAGCTTTTAATTGTGGAATCTTCAAGAAGTCCTACAAGAGATTTAGATTATGTGATATAATAACAGTGAATGTGATATGTAAATTGCTCTTTTTCAGTAAATCTTGTCCTTAATAAAGCTATGGTCTCTCCCCATAGATTGCAGTCTGCAAATTAATAAATTGCTGACTTTTTTTTTTTTGAGCAATATACAAAAATGGTAAATGTATTGTATTTTAATATAATGCAAAGTAATATAGCTGATGTAATCTGGCATTATGCGTTGTTGACAATTATCAACTTCATTTAATTTACATAATAAAAGCATGTCAGATGGCTGTGAAATAGCAGAGCTTTCTGTACAAAAGACTAGATGGTAGGTCTCTTGTAAACATAACCTAACTACTTAGAGAAACAATCTTTTCAGAATATTTACATTTGCATAAATACATTTACATTGCACAAAGTTGCAAGTTATTCCTTTCTCACTTTTATCGCTTTTCTATGTACAAAAAGTATACAGTGCAAAAATTAGGTAGTGTATAGTATGAAAAGTATTTTTCTTTAAAAAAAAAAAATTTTTTTACTACATACATTGAAATGTTTTAGCTCCTTTAGCTCCTCTCCTCTCCTCTCCTCTCCTCTCCTCTCCTTTCCTCCCCTCCCTTTGGGCTATTTGCTCAGGGCTTTGGGGTCACCTTGATGAACCGGAGCACTGGGTACATTTGGTTTTTCTCAGCTCTGTGATTCCAATGAGGGATAATCTCAGTTAACCATCTTCTGGGACGGTACAGTGATGATTCAGGGCAAGGCTGACAAGGACATTAGTGGGGAGCAGCAGGGAGGGGAGAGGCATTATCCAGTGCTACAGAAAGTGCGTGGTCAGGAGTACGAGAAATGAGAAAAAGTGAAGAGTGGAAGAAATGGGCAAAGAAAGAGAAGTAACAGTACTTAACCCAGGGAGAAAGAGTCAAAGTGATTTCTGAGGCAGTGGGAAGGAGAAAGTGTGAGGAAGAGTAAGCTGATTGATGGGGGAGCAGGAGACCAGAGCCTGCCAAAGGTTGAAGGAAATAAAAAATAACAGTAAAATAAAATAAAATAAAATAAAATAAAATAAAATAAAATAAAATAAAATAAAAATAAAATAAAATAAAATAAAGGCAATGATCTGGGCAATCTTACTGCTGGAAGCTAAGCAGGTTTTTCACCCTCAGGGCTGGGCATCTCCACCAAGCATCCCAGGAGTATCCCAGAGTCTGCGTCCAGTTATGGGAGGGCAGAGCTGTTCCTGCAAAGCTATTTCTGCTCAGCCCATTCCCACAAAGCAGCACCACTCTCACAAGAAGATCCATCGATGCAGTATTTGTTGGTGTGCTGGGAGCTGCCTGTCCTCTAGACAAACAGAATGAGCAACACCCAGCCATCTTCAGTGGAATAAACCTCCAACACACAACTCCGCACTGACAACCCTTCCAAATTCTTGTGAAGAGCCTCATCCAGGTTACAGAAAGCTCCCAGGGGGACTTGGTGTCCTCAAGGACCAGTTAGCTGTACAAACATGCCATTAGCTTCTGCATCTCTTTGAACTACCCTCAGAACACCGGAGTAATAATTGGATACCCCTAGCTCCGCCAGCCTGTGCGGCATGGGTCATATATGTAAACATCAAACTCAAATAACAACCCCCAAATTTAATTTATTTCTACCTAAACAAGTTCTTTTATCATAAAGCAATAAATTTGTCTTGGTGCTAGCAATTTGTTGCGGGTGACATAACACTGCAAATTGATTAATCGCTACTGTACACGACAAAATGAGAAAAGCAAGGAATTATTATGAATAGCGTCCATCTGATACAGTAGGGATTCATTATTCAAAAGTGTTAGCTGGTGGTTAGCTATCCCCCTGCTGCAGATTACATTCATTTGCAGAATCCTACATCATGCTTACACAAATCAACAAACATGCATTTATTAAGACATGGAATGAAAGCTATTAAAATGTGAAAAATTGCCTTTTTCTTTTAAAAAAAAAATGAGTCAAGTTTGGTGGTAGGTTTTTTTGGGGGGTTGATTCTATGAGACTGAAGCAAGGAGGCTTGTTCCATTATTTCTGTTTGTATCCAGAACTCATCACATTGAGCTGAGTGCATTGATATTGGTTGTCATCATCCTACAGGGAGCTTTATGTTGGAGCTTTAGGTGCACCAGGAGTGGTGGCTTAAAGTTATATACGTAGCAATATAGGTTTTCTTTGCCTTTTCAAGTGCATTTCAGCAGCTTGCAATTGTGGCTGAGGAACTTCTGCTTGAGGTGAAGAGTAAATGTGGAGTAGGGGAAAAGCTCTTCCCTCTGATTAAGTACTACGACAGCTATTAGGATCAAGATGCTCCACGCTTCTCACACTGAACACTGGAACTCTTTTGAAGCATGAAATTACTCTAGAAGAATGAATTTCAGATGCAGACTACAGGCAAAGCATGATCTGGATTCTTTGATTAGTGGTCCTGGTACCTGGGGGTCATCAGTCTCTTAGGAGATGAGGAGCAAAGTTCTGTGTGCCCATCTCTGCTGCATGAGTGATGTATCTGAGCTTGTCATTGCTGTCATGCAATCCATGCTCTCTGTGTAAGCACAATGACACAGAAACAAAAGACAGGCTTAGCTTTCCAGGAAGAGCATATAGAAAATAAAGTCTTTTCATCTGCTCCCATTTTCTTCCACTCCCACCTTGTGATGCCCCTACAGATAACAGGATTATGGGCATCAAACAGCAAAGTCTCCCTGCCTCCTCCTCTCCCTCTGCACATCCTGATGGTGCAAATTGCTCGTCCTTCCCTTCAAAACACTGCTCCTCTCGTGGGCTGCTGACAGAAGGAAAAGCACTGATGGTGGGAGCAGCAGTTCAGCACAGCTCAGTCCCTGAACTCAGGTCTCCTTATTTTTTTTAGCTCTGCTCTGAAATGCCATGTGTTAATTTTTTATATGGCTACTCATAGTGAATCATCACTGAAATATTACCAAAAAGGGACCTTTCCAATGTTGCTGGAGTTTGGAGGAGATGCTAGTTCCTTCTTGGCTGTTCCGTGTAAGGAGAGAAAACAGTGCAGAAAAATGAAATAAAGCATGGAAAATGGGTGTGTTAGGTCTGTGGTACACAATATTAGCACACTCTGATATTGATTATTGGTTAGTCTTTTAGGCCTAGTTTCATTAACGTGATGTGATTAGATTACTTCAGATAATGGAGCTCGCCCTGAGAAAAACATCACTGAGTCTGTTCTTCTGTGTACTGCTGTGTGCAGTAACACAGCTTCACACTGAGGGCCTTCTCCTCACCTGAGCCCACCGAGGACACGTGGATCTCAGTAGCAGTGTCTCTGCACTCCAGCACCCCTGAACCTGATGCTCCTGAGGGCTGCGTGCCCCAGCGTGGGCAGCAGTGACACTGTGGGATGGGTCCACAGCGAGATCATACAGTCATAGCATATCCCAGGCTGGGAGGGACCCAGAAGGACCACCTAGTCCAACTCCTGCATGAGATGGGGATCCCAGCTTTCCCCCCAGTGACGCAAAACCCTTCTGTGGATCTGGGCTGAGATGGGATGTTTTGCTTATTCCTTTAGGGTCAGATGCAGTACAAAATAATGGGAATTGTATTCCTGATGGACTACATGTTAAATCTAATTCTGATTCAACAAAGTGGTTTAAGCACTTGCAAAGTGCCACCACATCTCTGTTCTAACCAGAACCACAACGGGGTGAATTCCTGCAGCACATCAGCTCTTGGCCATTTGTCTCCCAGCTAGGTAAGCTATTTCCATCAGCCACCTACAGCTTTAATGAGAAGAGTGGGGAAAGAGAAAGAAAGATCTTTGCTGGGGTCGTCCTGCTTTGCTCTGGGAGTGTTTCTGCGCTGCTGTGCAGAGCAAACTTAATCTTTCTTGACGGGCGACGCACATGGACAGTACTGATGCATTTGGTACTGAAAGCTCGATGTAGCTCAGCAATCCCATGTAAACACTGCAGAAGCAGAGGAGACCCTAGGCAGGAAAAGATCTGTCTTCAATCCCTGTGTCTGTCACATCATGACACCCTTCCATAAAGACATGCAAACTTCAGAGAGGCTGCAGCACCTCCGTCATGTCAGGGAGACACCCGGCGGTTAATGGCTAACTTCCCAGTGACAGCACTTCTTTTTGTAGCTTGCTTCCCCTCGCTTTTCTGAAAAAGCACCCACAAAATAGACAGATAAAAAAAATCCATCCGTCAAGGGCAGGCAGCTTGTGTAGGAGGACAGGAGGAATCTGCACCACAGCCACTTGGGAGTTTTNAAAAAAAGAAAAAAGGAGCAAAAGGGATTTTCTGCGGTATTTCAAACCTTTAACCACTTCTATGCCATTCAGGTGCCTGAATGATGTGATTTTCTCAAATTGATCTTCTTGTCACTGTTTGGTTACTCAGTGCCTACGGCAGCAATGCAAACAGAAGGCAGATCAGCCAGGCCACTTGCTAGCACATTTGGCCAGCTTTCCTTCTGTCGCTGGAAAATATTAATGATTGCATCTCCAAGTTGATTTGTTTTTTAATTTCTTCCCTGCTTATTCCTCTGCTACCGCAAGATGAGTACTGACAAAACGTTAGGGTTTGTATTTAAAAGGTGTTCTTATAAAATTGCCAAAGAGATGTCAGAGCCGAAGGAACAGCAATACTTCTGATTTGGAGAGATTCCAACACGTCACACGGCTCAATCGCGCATTCCAAGCCGTGAGAGAGATTCACTTATTTGGGAAATTACGACGATTTTAGTTTGGTTCGGAGAGATATGTTGCTTTGCCTCTTAGCACTGGGGGAGGGAGGAAAGAAGGAGAAAGATGCTGAAGGAGAAAAGAAAACACCTTTGGAAGAAAGACCAAATTGTCGGAAACCTCTGAAGTGCTCACATTAATGTCATGTCATTACACCGTATTGCTGCACAGGTTAATATAATTGGGTTACTGTGTGTGAGCAATGATCCATAGCATGTTATGGCACTGAAACAAATGACATTTAACCAAGAGATTTGTAAGGCACCTTGTTATCTGCATGCTGAGCAATTGCAGCAGAGATTCAGATTGCTAGACGAGCGACTGACAAATTAGTTGTTGGGTTTACTGGACAGCCTGGATTTATAACCTCACAATTCCAACATAATTTATTAGATCCATAAACAGACATATCCAGTGTTTTTACTTAGATTACGCTTCTGTCACAGCCTGTGATCCTGTCCGGTTGCAGTGGTGCTGCAGGCTGGTTGCGTTCTTCATACAGCAGTCCTCGGCTGGGGGCAAGGTGAGCTGACACCAATAAGCTGCAGCTTTCTAGCAACAGAAGTATCTAAACTGCAGTTTTGAAAGAAATGATCTGTAAATCAGGGCCCCAGCACCCAAGATTAAGCTCTCCAAGAAAGGAAGGAAGCAAATGGAAGAGATCCAGGGGGAAATAAAGGCACAGTCCCACCTAGGTGGCCATGGTGATCTGATCCTGCCTCAGACTCTGGGAGAATGAAACATCCCCATTCTGTTCCCTCTCTTCAGGGCTGGGCTAGAGAGCAGACAGCTTGGCATAGCCCCAAAGAAGGACTTTCTTTACATTCCTCTCCGGAAAAAAAGCCAACATGGCTTCCCTGGGCAGATTATTCCAAGCCTATAACTTGTAGCATTTCCCCAGTACCCATCTGCTATGATTTAGGTCAGTGATTTCTTTGAGGGACAAAGGAATAAAGAAAAGAAGCACTCATCTCCCTCCCTATGGACCCTCTATCAGATTAGAGGTGAGCTATGGGGTGTCACCACCACGTGACCTTAGCTGCTCCCCCCAGCCTTGCCTTTGGGACTTTGCCCTTCCCACCTTGCACAAATCCAAATCCTTGCCCTTTTTGTGAAGCTCTTTTTCAGCCTTTTAGCCTTTCCCCACTCAGCCACACATTGCTGGCAGCCATGGTGCCCAGGGCTGACTCTGGGCTGCCCTGACCCTCAGGAGGTCGCCTGAGGGGAACAAATGTGTCCTTCTGTTTTTTCCATTCGAGGAAATGATGAAATCTTTCCTGTGTTCAGAGCCTTGGCTCACACCGACATTTTAATGAGGTGACAAAATGATCACCTTTGGGCTTTTGGCTGCTGACTTAGGCCAAAACTACAGATCCAAAACTACCACCCAGGAGAGTATTCTTGCTTCAAATCCAGCTGGCATCTTGGGATCACTTGCTCACTTTCCAGGTTAGAGACCCGTTTTGTTTGGGCTAGATAAACGCTGGAGAGATGCCCAAGTTTTTGGATGTCTCCCCACAGCAAATCCAAACTCCACTTCTTTTGGAAGTTTGCCTCTCTCTGGTTAGGATTTGAAAAACCCCTCTGAAAGATTGATTGAGTTCAAAATAGTGTGGGGTAACTTGTAAGACTGACTCCAAGCTTCAACTGTAAGCTTGTAGAGCTTTTGCGTTAGGTAATGAAGACAAGAGAGGAGCCCAAACTCAAACAAAGTGCTGGGAAGCCATGAGCTGTGCAGGAATTTGAAATCCCAAGATGGGAAGTGGAGCCCAGTGAGCTTCTCTGTGAGCACTTGGGGTGAGCCATGCTGCTGCTATTTGAAGGGCCCAGGGCTGAGTTGGTAATTCACAACCTGAGCAAATTTGATGGAAAGCTTTGGCATCATGGGCATGGTGCTAGAAGGATGTGGTTTGGGATGAAAAGTAGGATGTACCCTTGCTGGTACAAAGTGGTGCAGCCCTAGTCCCTCACTCATGAGTGCAGCAGAGCCCTGGCATGCCTCTGCTCTTCACTACTGCACAGCCAGCAGCCTTGCTGAATAGGTCCATTAGGGGTTCCCCTCATGTAGAGCCGTTATTGTTAAAATAAACACATATTTAGCTTCACCATATAATATTTCACGAGGCTGAGGCCCAGCAGTTGGAACACATCTCCCCCAGCCCTGAAATAGGAGGCAATGCGAATCGATGCACTGGAAAGTTTTCAAGGTAAACACCAAAGGGTTTTATTGATGCAGGCTTTGGTGTGGCTGTCACTGTGATAAGGGTGCTGCATGCTGGGACATCTTTATGTCTGAAACAGCACTGTGCAAAGCGATCCCAGCTCCAAATCTTTTAAACTCATCTAACTGCTGGAGGAGTGTGGTCTACTGTGGCTAGATGTGCTGGATTCTCAGAATCATAGAATAGAATCATAGGGGTTGGAAAAGACCTCTACAATCAAGTCTAACCCCAACCCATCCCACCATGCTCACTAACACATGTCCCTCCGTACCACATCTCAACATTTCTCAAACGCCTCCAGGGACAGTGACTCCACCACCTCCCTGGGCAGCCCTCTTGCTCCAGTATGCACCAGTTCCTGTCACTGCTTGACCCTTTATTGACAAGTAACTCATCTGCTGTGGGGACCAGTCCTCCCTATGGTGTGACAGCTGCTGTCACCTTCCTTGGTGCCACCTGCATCCCTCTATCTTAAACAGGTTTGCCAACCTGGTACAGAGGATCTAGCCATGCTGGACTGTGTGTTGTGTGTGCATGAACCCATACCTGCATATCTGTAACAGAAAAATAAACTCTGCCCAATAATCCAAGTCCGTCATTCTGAGCAGCTTTTGACAAGTTGCTCTGTTGGAATAGCTTGATTTGTTTTTAATATTTTGAAATATTACAGGCTATGTTCATGTCTGACTTAGCATCACTTCAATTAATCTACTGATGGGTAAAGCCAGTGAAAAACTTAGAACCAAAGCAGAGCAAGCCAGCTTTCTTTCTTGTTTTCTTTGAAGCAGGTTCTATACAAAGATGCAATAGCAGATTTTACATGAAAGTGCCCAATTAAAGCAAGCCCTCAAACTATGCATTTTCATTTTTTCAGCGTTCAGAAAGAAAAAAAAAAAAACCCTGCTATTGCTTTCTGAAAATGAAGCTCAGCAGGGTTTGCAAAAGTGAGAGTGGATGGCAGTGGAGGAGGAGAGATGCTAAGCATATGGAGGGGTTAACTAAACGCGAGCCCGCAATGCTGCTATTACATTTACCAGGGAGATTGGGAAGAAATTCCTAATGGACCTACTGGAAACTGTTAATGCATATTGGCTATGTGTGCAAAAAGTACACTAAGCCAACAGAAGTGGCTAATGAAAAATTATGTGAGCATTCAACAGAGAACATTACTCCAAGCCCTGGTGGTGATAAAGGGATGTGAATGATGCTGTTCAGGTGAAAGACTGGAAGGCCCACTGCAGTATCATCTTTCAACCTGCGTGTTGCCAACACACTTAGGAGAATGTTGAATTAGTGCTGTAGTCAGATGTAGTGTTAGGGAGATGCAGAGAGCCATTTTCCTAGCATAGACTTCAATCAAGAGAAAACACGAGCTTGTTCTACAAATTAACAGCCACTTCCTTGAGCAAACCTAGTCATACAGCAGCATGCAACGCTATTATGTAAGGTTTCATGACAAGCAAAAAGTTGTGCCTGTTACCTCTAAGAGGAAATCCTTGGGCTAGACCCACTTAAGGCAAGTCCATGTTGCCCCCAGACACTTGGGTTATCATAGAATCATATAGCCATTAAGGATGGAAAGGCCACTAAGATCATCTAGTCCAAACATCAGCCCATGCCTGTGATTGCTCTCAACTGTGCCCCTCTTGAAAACCTCCAGGACAGTGACTCCACCACTTCCCTACGCATCCTGTTCCAATATGTCATCACTCTGCCTAAGAATAATTTTTTCCTAATATTATTGTGGATTTGGGCACAGGATCTCTCTGTGCAGCACTTAGTCAAATGAGATCTTGCTTTGGAATGGAAATCTCCATGTGTTACCAGAGAAAACTACACCTATGCTCTTGAATGTCCCACTGGTGTCTTCCTCACAGACAAAAGATAGAATTTGCTCTATTTCTAGGAGGCATGGACTATGGGAGAAATGGGTTTAAAAGTCATACATTCTACTGAATTTTCCTCTGTATCTTCACTGAAATTTGAGAGAAGAAACATGTGGCTCCCCTTCTCCATCAGCTCAGCAGGACATTGCAGATTTCAGCAATTTCAGGTTAGGGGTGGGCTCTCTCGCCCTCCAGTTAATTCTCAGTACCAGCAAGGACACTAAAAGACCACTTTGTGTTCAAAAGAAAGAAAATTCTCCTTCCTGCTGCTCTCTTGAGGCTGAGGTGGAGAAGCTGGGGAGGGATGGAGGTGTCCAGCTGTGCCTTCTCTGCTGAGGTGCCCTCCTGAGCTCATTTGTCCTATTGCCAGGGCCCTCTATATCATCCATCCTAAAGAAACCAAAGAGGGAGCAGAAAGCATTCTGCTCTTTCTCTGTGTTGGCAACGCTTTGGGCTATGCAGTGTTACATCTCATCCTTACTGGTTTAAGTCTTGTTTGAGGAAATTAAGAACTATCTTTCTTGAGAAGGGATGATATTTCCCTTAATTCAAATAGCTTTGAGCAAACAAGTACCAATTTGGATGTGCTTTCCCATTTAATATTTTCCTGATTTATGCTTCCAAGCAGCCCTTCTGCTCTCCTGTTTATA
This sequence comes from Pavo muticus, assembly GCA_016647715.1. NCBI lineage: Eukaryota > Metazoa > Chordata > Aves > Galliformes > Phasianidae > Pavo > Pavo muticus. The sequence continues at coordinate 336,482 of JACDJE010000221.1, read as the reverse complement.
TGCCCTCAAAGCTCATTTTTAACTACAGTTAATCATGCTGAAGCAGAACGTAACTCACAGTGAGATGGTGCTGGCCAAATTTCATAACATGGGCTACCGTATAGGATGTCAGCTCTGCCACTAAAAATAACCACCCTGGGACAGGTGCCTTCCTCAGCGAGCAAAATTTAATGCCACTTTGTAAAACCCTGGCCAGAAGAAGGCTTGGAGGGGAATGGAAGAAACCCTCTAGCATTTTCTGGGGTAAGGATTGGTGTTCTCAGCTCAGGAATGGAAAGCTGCTTGTCTGAAGTACTGACGAACAGAGTGGTTGGACATGAAGCAAACAACAAGACTCACGTGCAGAGTACTTTGCCTTTCCGCCCTGCTCACCACTGAGCGTGAAGTGGCAGAATGAGCAATTTCTAATCTGTAAATGCTGTTGTTTGCCACATCACAAAAGGAAGTCCACTTGCAGGTCCAGAAAACAGCTCAAAGAGAGTTAGGTGGGACCCAGCATTAAGGAGGGTGTGGGATATATGCTTTGTGCCACATCCCTTTTCCTGCACAAAAAGCCCTTGATCATCCTCCTGCCTCAGATGGAGACCCCCACCCTGACCCCAACCACCCTCCATGATGTTCCTCAGGCAGCTCAACAGCATCCAAATGCACCAGGAACAAGCCATGCACCAGCAGCACCTCAGAGAGATCTGCATCTTCATTTCTGGATGACTGGAGCAAGGAAGGAATTAATAGCAATGTGTAAGGAGATTGAAAGGTCTGCTAGTGACTGAGAAAGACCTGCAAGCACTTTTTTGCTGGTAGTTTGGTAGTCAGAAGTGGCACTGTCTGTACAATCCATCTGCCATAGAGGTGCTCACTGTCCATGTAACCACACTCAACATTTTTGCACTATAGGCAGCAATGCATCAAATCTGAGTAAACAGGGGCACCATGTTTGCCACAGCAAACCAAGGGCTTCTCTTTCCTGCAAGACCCAGACTAGCCAGCTGGGTTCGGCAGGCAGCAGCATCCCAGCACAGGCTGCAGAGCTGAGACCCTGCTGAGCACCACGTCCCAGTGCACGGGGCTCCTGAGGCTGGAGTCAGCCTGTCTGACCCTGCAGCTGCTGCAGTGTAAGGCAAGCAGAGACCTGACTCGTCTCTGTCCTCACTAGAGCACAGTCCTGCTCATCACAGTGGTTTTCCCCATGGCTTTTTTTTTTCCCGGTGGGATGAGAGCCTCCCCAGGTGCTGGGATATAATTATCCCCGGAAGCTTGTCAGCCCCAAGAGAGCGAACAAGCAGCTTCAGCAAACAGAGGCGATTGGGTTTCTTACACCTCTTGCAGCCATTCCTGCTATGCACGCAGCTTTTCCCTCCACCTACAGCTTCCAGCAGCCCAGGCTGTGCTAGACAGCCAGCAAACAGCCCTGCTGCAGGAGGCAGCCCGCTGCCAGCCATCCATGTGTTATCTTTCTGCTCAGATGTGTCCCTTTGCCCCTTTCAGGTGCAACAGCAAATCCAACTGGATTTTCAGGGACTCAGCAACAACTGCTCCCCAGCCCCGCACTCGCCACTCACAATGCAGGGAATGCGGGGTCGTGGGGCTGAGGGAGCAAGGAGGAATACTGCACATACCTCCATGGCGCATCTTGCATGACTTCCACGGGCCCCATGCCAAATTATTTGCACTTTGTTCCTCCCTGCTACAATACCACGAAAAAAAGCCAGGTATCTCCAAGTCCTCTTTTATCTCCAGAAGTGGGGGGACACCTCTGTACAGCACCTGACAGCCCACAGACAACAGCTTTTCCTGCTGTTGAACGCCAGGAACAAATACAACACTTGGGAAGATTCTAAAGCTTTTACACACCATCATTTTCTAGCAGTTATAATTTCACACACATTTACCTAAGGGCAATTCTGAAAAACATGAAAAGTGGCAAGGAAGCAAATGATATTGCTGCCTTTAAGAGGGACACGCAGATCAGGAGTCCTATTGCAACCAGATGCCAGAAGGACTGTAGCGTTGCTGATGATTTACTTTGCATGGCAAAGGCCTACAGAGCAGTGTAGCCTCTGTTTTTGGGGCAGCAGCATGTGCTCTGCAAACTCTGACATCTGAATGTGTTTCCTTTTCAGGCTTTACGTCTGGAAGTTGGATATCTTACTGGGTTTCTATAGAAACATGTTGGTGGGGTAACTTTAACTGGTAACTTAATCTTCTCTGGCTAGTTTTGTTTTTCTTCCCCACCCCTGAAGTTCAATATCTGGAAGACAAAACAGAAGAAAAAAGTTGACTGCTAATCCATTAGCTGTAGAGCTTGCTGACAATGACACCTTTCGTTAGAACCAGCTTCCTGCACAGAATGAGATTAAGTCCAACCTTGTTTTGTTATTTGCCTTCCCTTGAAAATCATTGTAGATGCACTTCAGGTAGCAAATGCAATAAAATCCAGAAAAATAACTTTATAATCAGAACGGGTCACATTAAAAAGAGAATCAATTTCAGCAACTGATGTAAGAGGTGAATTATAGGCTGCCAAGTGCAGGAAACGCACTGCCTTCTTAGTATGGATAAAACTAAATCTTTACTCAGACTGCCACAAACTGACGGACAGGGTACAATATGTAATAGACTATGCCAGTGTCTCTGTTCAGTATATATAATCAATCAATTTTCTTCAATACTGAAATTTCTAAGTTTGATTCCACATATGAATACGAAGACATCTGGTTTTCCAGCTCGGGGTCAACACAAAGGGCCAGAATTCCCACTGTGTCAATCTGTGTAAATTTACGTACACCAGTGAAGTTCCATCAGCTTTAAACTAAGTGATCTGCCCAAAGTACCTTTTAGACTATATGGCGTATGATTCAGATGAGTTTTCACAAAGACAAAGAATCAGAAACAAACTGTCCTCTGAAACAAAAAATGGATATTATCACTGTTTATAGCTTGTCCCATTCATTTAATTGCTGATCAGGAGTTGCAAGCACAGCTGTATATGTTTTCCAGTGTTACGGTGAGACCTACCCTTCAGGCATCCTATAAGAAACAGGAATATCAATGTGTGATACTGTTAGGTACAGAGACATTTTGAGAACGTGCCTTTGCTTTCTTCTTCCACTCCTTGGGTACTTCGGAGAGAAACTGTGACTTAGGAATTATCAGTTCGTTTCACTCAGTTCCATTTGTTTAGGAAATGGACATCAAGACATTGAAAATGGGACCAGTGTCTTTTTAATAGTTTTATCCTTCTCCAATTGCCTACAGTGGGGTTGAGAACTATAGAAAAAGTCATGAAAAATACTTGAAAAAATGTGTCTTAAGTATCCAAACCTACAAAGCTTCACGTTCAAGTTTCATTTTGAGCACATGACCCATCCTATGGAGCTCAGCACTCCCAGTGCCCAGTGTGTTAGACTTCGTACAAGTTTCTGGGAGTTGATGCTACTTATAGAATCATAGACTGGTTGGGGTTGGAAGGGACCTTTAAGATCATCCAGTTCCAACCCCCTGCTGTAGGCAGGGACACCTCCCTCTAGGCCAGGTAACTTGTCCCAAAGCACCTCACTGTAAGCAGACTAGGCAAAGGATTAGGAGAAAACAGGTTTCTCTTTGCTTATTCCCAAACACTGCACAGAAACACTTTGGCTGGTTTGTGTTCCCATTGATTTGGGTTTGATAAATGTACATTTGTTATCTAATATTTATGCTGCAAAATTATATACCCCCCAAGACGTTCTGATACCATTAAGGGAAGATAATGGCCTTCAGAAGTCTCCTCAATCTTGACCGACTGTTCAGATCCAAGGTTAGCAGAGGACTCACACCTCAGTTTGCTATTTTGGATTTTTCTAAACTCAAATTTTTGAGTAACACAGTTTTACAGTGATAATTACAAGATTCTGCTTATGTTAAAATTGTGATCACAGCTTAGCACAAGCATACACGTGATAGACAATGTTTTATTCTTTGTCAATAAATCATCAGGCTTTATGGTGATGATGGCAACCTCAGTCAAAAGTAGAGAATGAATCCAGAATCACCGCTGCTGCATTTTATTTATTTGGGGCTATATCACTGGTACTCATTGTTACTTTTTCAACAGAATATGCTTTTATCAGTATTTTGACCCAGGATCTTCATTCTGTACAAGGTCAAAGTCTTGTCCTGGACACCTGCCCTAAATTAGGTCACACAAAGGAATCCAGCATCTGTGTGATAGTCCAGGTCACACTGCTATTTGTGGAATGGATATTAGTACGGTCTTTGTAAGTGCATGATATATGAACTGTATGTATTTCCTTGATAAATTGTTTTTAAATATTTCCTCCTTTTTATTAATTGAAGAGGAAACTCATGCATCAATGACATTTTTATGCTGGTTTACACATAAATTATTTCCCTGTGATGTTCATTTTTATTATTATTGCCGATATTATAGCAAGTGCATTTTTTTTTGCCTTGTAAACAAGATTTTGCTTACAGCTAAATGAAAAGAAGCGAAGTTAATCACGTTGAAATAATAGGTTTAAAAAGGTAATTCAGTAATGTTTGGCTGATGTTTAATCTTCCCCAATATAAGCCATGCTGGGAGAAATGACAGAAATTCTCTTTTTGTAATTAAACAGTATTCATCACTTCAGCAGGGCAGCTGAAGGAGAGCTGAAAAGCAGCAGTGAGTGCCTACTCCTGGCAAACCCTTACAAGCAGAGACTTCAAGGGTTGAAGTACTGGCTTTCAGTGCGAGAGCTTGACATTGAGAGCTTCTTCTCTACACTTCCAGAAGGGAATGAAGTTTACTTTGATCCCACTAGGAAGGATGGGCGCCATCAGACCTTCCTGAGAACAATACCCACCTCTCAAAGGACTCCAGCCTTTCCTTCCTGTCCTTCAGTACCTGGGGAGCCTACACGTCCTTAGGCACCTACTGAGGTAACAGCAGCTCTGGTTATAAGGCCATATTCAAGCACATCTTGCAGTGCTGGTGTATATCCCTTGCTAGGTCATCCATTATCTACACTTCACATTTTCCGATCTACTTAATGATTTTTTCCAAAGTGGGCTCCTATCTTAAATTCCTCTCACTGGAAGTTTATTCGAGCTTGACCCTGCAGTCCTAAAGGGAGAAGCACACTGCATTTATTTATGCTAGTTTTTACCAGACTGTTTTGGATATGGTGTGTTTTGACCTTGGTAAGATAGGTAATTATTGCTGTTATAGCTTAACTGATAATAAAGAAACTTTTAAGAAAAACAGCTTTCATACAATGCCTGGGGAGAGTCTAGGTTAGCTGAGGGGAATGGTCCTTGGGAAAACAGCTTATCTACTTCTGAGTGAGAAAGTCTTGTCAGAATCACACTGGCAGTAATTGCATCAAGACAGAGCGATATCAAGTCCCAGTCTGATCCCTCGCCAACCCCACTGAATCCACCATCTCTGGTTTCAGGTCTGACTGCTCTTCCCTTTCACTTCTGAAAGAAATCCAGCAAGGGACAGGATGAGGAGTCCAAAGTTCACTGAGACCAGAAGAAGAACCAGGGGGCTTTGAAGACGTTCCACCTCCGAGTCCCCTGCCATAAGTCAGCTGCACGCTCTTTCCATGCTTGAACAAGCACATCGTTCCCAGCCTCTCAGAAGCACGTTCGTTTTATGCATTTGTCTTTAGATTTTTTTTCTGCTTGGCAGCTGAACGGGCAATTTGCAGCTCCCCATGAAGAGCAAGCCCAGTGGGCAAATGGCATTTAGTTTGTGAGCTTTGCATGAAAGTTACATTTCCTTTTTCCCCTCTGTAGTTCAGACCTCCGGCAATCTTCCCCCTGCAGCTCTGGAAAATATAAACAATCCCTTTGCTGTTAGAAACCAGCATGTTCAAGCTTTGATTTGTGATTTTCTAGGGAAGAAAAGTATCATCCTTCAGTGAGAAGATCTGCATGCCGGAGTCACAGAAGTAGGTCAGTCTCAAACAGCATCTAATTAGGCAGATTTCTATTGTTTAGCCAAGCAGATGCATCCATCACCGAACATTAGATGCTGCACCAGCCAGTAACAACAGCTACCAACTCCTTAAAATGCAGACTTAAGAAATCTCCTTTGCTTATTGGCTGGGGCTTTGACCCATGCAGTAACAATTCTTCCAAGGTATCAGTAAGAAAATGAACCAAGTAGCTGTGCTTGAGTTACATCAGTGGTTCCCCACCTTCGAGATCTGAGATCACAACACTCAGCAACAGAAGGAAAGAAATCAAACCGTTTGATTCTTTTCCCAGGCAGGTTTTCATTCTCTCTCACCCATTTTAAGGTCAGCTTGACTTTTTCTCAAGGAATTTTAAAAATAATCAGGCATAAAGTGCATTTGATGAAACAGGGGGGTCTCTTCCAATGGTGCTGTTTGAGTGCCTGATTTGTCAGACCCTGCACACAGTCCTGGCTGAAGGTGCCAGCCACAGTAACCCCAGCAGCAAAGGAAGACAGTAATCTACCTCTGCACAGACTTTTCCTCAGGCTGTGCTGCAGCCAGATCTGTCTAGTGCCCTTCTTTCACTGGGAAACAGACAAGAGGACATCAGACTCCTCGCTGCAAACACCAACATCAAGTACCACATCTACCTGAGTTCACGGATAAACGAGTCATTTCCATGGTCCCACTGGTAAAAATAATAGTTTCTATTTCAATTTGTTATTATTTCCCATCATTTTGAATGATTGGCTTCAGTTTTCAAGTCTCATGAGTCTTTCTGAAGCTTGGGATATTTTATACTTAGAAACCCATGCAGTTAAAGTAAGGATGATCCCCTGTGACCCACCTATTTTTTATTAACCTGATCAGGGTTTTGCAGGATGCAACTGCTTGGCTAAACGACAAGACACCACAGCGTGCCATGGGAAAGGTACTCTCAACAGAGTGGAGAGTTTAAGCCATAGAAAACTACAGTTTGGTAACACACAACAGCCCCTTTTCAAATCAAATACTTCTTTTTCCCTACCAAAATGCTTTATAATATTGTTTTTTTTAATGAAAAGTCTGATTCTTCTGTTCTCATAAAAACTAAAAGGCAAAGCTTTGCTTTTCTAATCAGCTCTCCTTTAAGGGTTCAGTGGGACTGCCTGAGCAAAGTCACTGTCCTTATCGAAAACTATCAGCATCAGCCCAACAACCTGCTTGAGAATTACCTGAACTCGGTGTATAAAGGGATATACAGGTATATATATATACAGAAAACAGAGTGCTATGCATTACTAAGTTTTTACAAGGTTATGAAGATGTTTTTATTGAGAAACGTTTGCAAGTTTCAGATGGCTGGCAGATGTGTTAAAGAACATATGATTCAAAATAGAAAACCTTTCTTTTTATTGCCGAAACACTAATAAGAGTGCACTTTAATATGCCTTAATGTGTTACTCCTTAATTGACAGCAGATGTTTCCTGAGCAGCGTTTTTAAAAGACGTGCCGCACTTCAAAACAAGGAGAAATAAAGCCTTACTGTACATACAAGAGCTTCCAAAAACAACGCCTCCCCTTGCCAATAATTGTTTATAAAAACAGCGTTCCAGATTATTTGAAAATCAATATTAAGTCCCATGGAACATGTCAGAGTAAATTTGATGTTATTTCAACAGAACCTTAGCACAGTCAGTGTTCAAGGGCTCCTTTTGCTTTCCCTCCAGCCTCCAAAACGGGGAACATCACACAGCCCTTGCTGCTTGATCAGAAGGGAATGGGGAAAAAAGGTCATCTAAAAGAGAAACCAAGTGCCCTTGTACTTGGCCAGACAGAGACAGCTTCCAGCAGAACCAGCTACACCTCTGAAATCTTATCTGAGGTGCAGCAGTATGATTTTTAGCGCTTACACGGACAATACTGCAAGCTTTAGAACCTCCTCATCCCTCTTCTGCTGGAATGAGCTCACTGAAATGAGAGTGGTCCTTCCATGTGCTGATTTGATTTGAAATTTAATTCCTGTAATGGCATCAAATAAAAAATATTCAGCAGCAGGAGTTACACATGCAAATGAAGAAGAAAAACATGGAATTTTAATATCTACAATAAAGGAGAGAGATAAATATAATCAAATTATTGATGAGTAAAGATCAGAGGAAGATTATCTTTTGTAAGCACAGAAGACCTGCTGATGTCCAGGGAAAATCAGAGGTAGAGAACGCAGCCCTCTGCTCCCCACGCTCACCCAGGAGCAGCCCCCAAGCCCCCCATCTCTGCACACCACGATGTGTGCAGGGCCCCAATGCGCCCGTTTGATGTGTTTGTAATTGTAACACACTGAGCTCCCCAAAGCATGCTGTGAGCTGCGACTTGTGGTAACAAATGACAGAATCCTTAAATACAGCCAAGCTGTGGTCAGTGTTTATTTATTTTTATTATGTAAACAGCCCATGCTTTGGGTTATTAGAGTTTAGCATTAAAAGCACTTGATCATTTAAAACGACTTGATGTTATCAGACCTTTTTTTAATCCTTGTTAAAATACGAAGTAATTGACATTGCTTTTTGTTATCTGGGTTATAAAATACAAATCATTAGGGCAATAAATATTATTCATTTAGAACTGATGCAAACCAAATGTTTTCTTCCTTAAAATACCCATAAAAGTGAAGTTTTATCTTCCATCTGGCAATGCCTCTTATGCCAAAATGTTCTGAGTGGAATTGCATTAATAAGAAGACATCAAGAGAAATATGTTACTTGTATCCTTTAATATGCCTTTGTAAACTGAGATACACGTTGGCCTTCTATCAATAAGGATCTCTACCTGTGGGTTTTGAGAAGGATTAATAGAGAAGAACCATTACAGGATGAAAGGACCGAGCATGCTGGGAGAAAAATGAAAATCAAACATCCACCAGTGCAAACACTTCCTTCCAGGATAATATTTAGGTTTTATTTTATTTTCTTAATTTAAATATATATATATATAAATAAAACGTTTAAGCTCATTTCAGATAGCGCACATCTGCACTGCAATAAGGCAGTTTTCAAAAGTACAGCTCTCAGTGGGATATTTATTTAATTCGTATTGGTTTTGGACCTCAGCCTATAATGAGAAAAGATATGGGCACATGCTAGAGGTGGTGGCTGCGACTTGGACTTTTTTGAACATTAAAGCAGAAAAAGCCTTTGCTTGTAGGAAGGGTTTAGTGAAAATTCAATAACTTTTGCTTCAGACCCTGTGCTTCAGAGCACTAATAAAGACAAGAGAGAACCGACACAGACACTGAATTCATGACAGAGCTCCTGGAAAATGCCAAGCAATTTGGCAGGAATTTTCCAACATTTCTCTCCTCAAATACTTTTCACTTTTCTGTTCAACTCTGATTTCAAAACCAATTTCAACCCAGCTCCCATTATTCACATCCAACGTGTTCAGGCACAGTCCCTGCAGATGCGTCCAGCTCCCCACCTCCATTTCTACGTTGGTCAACAACCCCCCCAAACTGATCTAAAAGTAGCCCATCACATGCACACTGCAGGTTTTGCACCAAATTTGTCCATTTTGAGAGAGTTTTAGCACAGAGGAGAAAGCAGAAGGCTTTGCCCATGTGGCTGGGGGGCCAGTGGGCAATGCTGGGGGCAGCGGAGGGTTGCTGCATCAGTCCTGTGGGTCAAAACCAGAAGTGAAATGGGGAAACGCTCCCTGGCCACAGACTGTACATCTTCTGGTGCTGCTGTGAATCTTACCCATTTTGCTCCACCTTAGGGCCCAATTCAATGACTAAAATTGATTTTTTGGTACTTCAGTGGCTTTGCGTGGAAACCAGAGGAATCATTTTTTATTGAATACAACCTCTAGAGCACTAGCTCACAAGTTCTCTTCAATACACTCATAAAGTAATACCAACATCTCCCAGCTCTCCATAACTTCATTGCTCTGTGTCTCTTTGGGACACTAGAATCTCTTACCCCGACTCTTTCATGGATGGTGGATTTACATCCAATGCTGATTTGAGGGCTTCAAACGTGTGCGTGTGTACAAGCTCACACGTGCACTTTTTTACATACACTCAGCATCATCTGTCAGACCCTGCAGATAAAATAGCACCTCCATGTGCCTGTCAGAAAAATGCGTTTGACTTTCAGGCATTGTTTTCATTAAATCAGGATCAGGACCTGGCCACAGACTCCAAAGTGTGAATGGAAACAATTTCCCTGCGCAGGAATCTCAGCTGACTTGCAGCTGCTGAGAGCTGCGTTCCTCTCGGTTATGTCTTCCCTGAAACCATAAATAGTCCCCAAAGCCAATGCAAAGCTCACCCTGCAGCGCTGCCTGGAGCTGTGTCCTGCTTCCCTGGCTAACTTTGCATGTCTCACCTGTGTGATTTTTCTCCCACGTGGGGCAGAGCCTGGCCCTTACATACCTGCACAGTCTTGACTGTGGTTTTACTTTGAGTTGTTGGCCTTGTACGTGCTCCTGCACTCCGAGCATTCAGTAATCACGAAGGGCAATGGTGAGAGCACACTCTACGTGTCACTCCATGGTATCCTTCAATGTACTTTTCTCTCTTTAGGGATTTTGCTTTTCCAATATGCTCAGCCCTTACTTCCCCTCCTGGCACTACTGAAATAAACGGGACTTTTCTGAAAACTAAAGCTGGGTTAATGACTAAGGGTTTTTTAAAGATGGAGCAGTTGAAGCAGTGATTACTGGGGCAGGAGGAAATCTCCTGCAGGTATTAGTCTTACAGGACGGCATGCCAAAGGTTACGATGGCGCTTGCGATGTGGAACGATGATGAAATACTATGGGAAAAGCAAGTCCCCCAGCTACAATGTATGCATTTGGTGGTCATGGCTATGCACCAGTTGTGATCAATGGGTGTAAAGGCAGGGTCAGGGCTGCAGCAGCCGGAGATGCTGGTGCTTTGCAATCTAGCTGGGCCCCAACCAAGGGGCTGAGTTTCCACAATTCATTTATCATAAACCAGCAATTTGCAAATGTTAGCACTTTTCCCACACATCATGAGCCCTGATGGACTTTAATAAAAGGGAGAGAGAGAGAGAAAGAAAGGGAAAGAGAGAGAGAATACCTACATAATTAACTAAAGTTCTCAGAATGGCTTTAATTGGGAAAATGTTACCTTTCTGGAAATAATTGCTATAGAGATTTTCATTTGTTTTCTAGGTTCTGGGTTTTTTTATGTTGGTTTCACATCTGCTAATTAACCAGTTGTCTCTGTTAGAGAGTTTTTGCACCTCTCTTTTACCCTCAAGACTGCACATTTTCTAGTTTGCTTGACTCTGATGGTCACAAAAATTAGAATACTTGCATTAATTTGGTTTTCACACTGTTTTTAAGCTAAAGGCCTCTAAAGGGGAGGGATAACAAAGAAAAATAAAGGGTAAACAATTCTTGAAAACAGATGGGAGTGAGAGCTTAGGGAAACAAACAAACAAACAAACAAAAAACTACTTGGCAGAGATGCTTGTGGTAGTCATTGGCAGATATCATTCATTTTATTGAGACACCTCTGAGCTCTGAGAAGTCCTGCTGTGGGGCTGGACTTTCTCCAGTCCACAGGTAGGTAGATGTGGCCGAAAGAATGAAGCCTATGGATGGAGGGAGGAACAAGAGTTGACACTTTTAGCTAATATCAATGATAACATCACTTTAACATGATTTTCTAGGGACCTTTTTTCTCTAGATGAGTATCCTTCTTCCCAGAGTGGGCAATAATAGAGATTTCAATGACAGGGATAAAACATTCAGAGCTGAATATTTGTGATTATCAGATTTTCTCCCAGTGTTGTAGGAAGGAGTTGTTCCTCTCACAGAGAGCAGAAATCAGAGGGTTTAGATCTCTTTGAGCCGTTTGTTCCATCTCATGCAGTTTTGCCACCTTGTCTACCTGTCTGCAATCCTACACTGTTGTTTAATGCTAATTAGCAGATCAGCATGAACCTGTTCTGCAGTTCTCAGAGATCTCTCCTCTGGTGCTTTTCTCCCTTCTTAGCCAATCTCATAGTACTTTAGCAACTTTCCATTCCACATATAACATGTGTTCCAAAGAACACATCCATTGATGATAAGAACAGCTATCATTTTCTAACTCATAGATGGAACGGCAGCATCATCGATCACAAACAAGAGGAGGGACAGGGGGTAAAAAATGCCCTTAAAACATCAGATCTACCTATTCATCTAATAAGTTTCTTCTTCTAAAAACCCCAAAGAACCACACTGGCCTGGTGATGGTATCATAGCCAAACTCTGCCTGTACGGTTTATGACATCACCAAAACCCCTCGATGATGTTATATGCTTGTACATCAATGCTACCCATCACTTTCTCCTTACATTATGCATCAAACTGCTCAGAAGAGCCCAAGTTTAACCCTCTAGCCATTTCACAGGTGACAGGAAGCAGAAAGCTGCAAGAAAATAAACTCAGATGTATAATTTTCCACTGCATATTGAGATAAAATGGAGTCCAAAAGAGAACTCGTCTTTAGACTAACAACAAAGCATCCAACACAGGACATCCAACCGTCTAGATTTCCTCTGTCATGTCCACTGATTTCTGCTCTGAATCACCCTCTGGAAGAGCCCCCATCAGCACACAATTACATCCCTGGAGGCTTCATGGCCAGATTATGCAGCAGTCCCACAAAATGGCATTGCCTTGCAGCAGACCTGCAGTAGCTAAGAATGAAATGAAGCAGTGGAGCGCTCTTGCTGGCTACAGCACACACCAAAGCCCCTGCCAGAAAATGATGTGGTGTGAAGCTGACAACTGTCACCTTTTTAACCCGCAGTTCGGTTCTAGTGTTTCTGATCTCAGAAAATGTCTGTTCAAAGCCCAGAATATTGTGTGGCTTGCTGACACATTCCTTCCCACATGTACAAACCTGGGCTTTGTTTGTTTGTTTTATTGTTTGCTCTCATTTCCAAGCCTGCAACATATGTGTTTCCCTGCAGTGGGAAGGCCTTAGAGGAAGCCCATCTTGCAAAAAACACAGTCCCAAGTTGTTGCTTGATTCTAGGATCCACAGTTAGAAAACGAACCAAAACATGGAAGCAGCAGATGAAACCTCAAAAACTGGTAATGCTGGCGCTTCCTATGAAATTCTCCAAGCTGCAAGTGTCTCACAGCCAAATCCCTCTGGCAAACTGGTGCCTGAGTGGGTAATATCAGCACTGTGCTCAAGCATCTTCCCTACCTTCTTTCCAGCTCAGGCAATGGCCTGAGGTGGTGCTGGCTGTGAAATGAGCCCCCATCACATAGTAGCTGAGCAATGCATATCTCTTAGCGCATGTCTTTCCCTTTAACACATTTCTTCTTTTTTTCATGACCTGCTGCCAAAATCTCTTTGCTAAGGTTTCTGCCACCATCGGCGCCACACGAGAAAAGTGTCTTTGTTAACACATTTAGGACCTGCTTTTAATTTCTACAGTATTCCCTTTAATAACAATGTCTAATTAAAACATCTGTTAAAAAGTCTGTAACATTAACTTTACAGGGAGAATTTAATAGAATTATATTTGAATTGCAGCCATTTAACGGTTTTCCTAATTAGGCTGTTGAGTTTTTATTTTTTTAACAAAAACATTACACAAATTAAAATCAGGCCCAGTTTTTTTATTATTATTATTACAACATAGACTGTGGTCAAAAAAAGGCCGGCAGTATGCGATGGTGTGTAAAGGGTGGAAAGAAAAACACACTAGCAGCCTGTGACCGAAACGCTAAAATGCATAAAATTAAACAAATAAGAGAAGATATTTGAAAAGGGGAGGAGAAGAAGAGAGAAAAGAAATTTCTCTGGCCTGTTATTTGCATGCTTTCTTCGAACACAAATCCTTCCAAGTATCTCCCCATTGCTCTGTCTCCAGCCCCTGCCACCATTCACTTCTCCCGGCTCTCACCTATTTGGATCCTGTCTCAATCCGGGAGCAAAAGACATCGTAAAGAAGCCTCAGCAACCTGAAGAAAAAATAAAAAATAAAAAAGGATTTATGCTAGATTTGTGTTTGTCCACATTCAGGAGCTTCAGTCAAGACCTTTCCCATCTGCATTTCACAATTTTGAGTGTGTTGGAAGACACTTTTGAGGCTCACTTCTCCCGAGAGCTTTCCCAAGGTATTCCCAAGGTATTCCCTGCTCTCAGGGCTGGACACAGGTAACACATTGTTCCATGATGCTTTAAGCTTCTTCCTTCACCATGGGAAAAAACTATCACTTGCCTAGCACAGTGGGAGCCAGACCCTCACAGAGCTATGCATGATTGTGCCAGTCCATAAAGATGCCAGGTACACAGAGATGTTGCATTAACATTAACTATGCCATTTCTTTCCAGAAAAGAAATCTTTCTTTCCGCTGCAAACAGTGTTTTTTGTGCCCTAAGATGTTGTCTGCTTGCCTATAAGAGCTCTGGCAGTTATATTTTGCATGTGTACAGAAATACATAACCTTCAGTAGATTCTATGATTCTATGATGTTCACTTGAAGCTGCATTATTAAACTTCTGAAGGCAAAGATTTGCAGATATTTTTAAACATAAGGAACTCTGGTTCAAAATTTTAGTTGGAGAGGAGCTAGAACTTTAAATTTGTGGGAAAACCTCTGCTGTTCCTTTTTTTCACTGTTCTAAGCCAAAACAAAAAGGAAAAAAACTATACGTACCCCAGGAAGCGCATTTACAGTAATTACTTTTATATCACACATTATAGCTCTTAATTTACTCACACTCATATGAGGTATTTCTCAACTGAGACCATGCATTTTACAGAGAAGTCTGGTGATTTTTCACTGATCTAGCGTCATTTTTGTGCTGAGAATGAGCTGCAAGACAACACTACAGTTTCACTCTTCAGCATAAATATTTCATGTAGCTCTCAGCAGACGCTAAAGTTAGTGCCTGTACAAACATCTCAGATGAAATCCTGGCCTCCAAGTTGTCAGTGACAAAACTCTTATTGACTTCAGTGAAGCCAAGACTTCATCTTTGGTCTTTAAATTGAACTTAAATTTGTAGCGACCACTGGCAAGGGGAAACCCACTTCAAAGGAATGCTCTGACAGTTGGACATTTATCTCCCACTGATCTAAACTGTAGTGATCTCTTTTTGTTTCCCAAGCTAGCTTTGAAATCACATTGAGAGAAGTTCATCAAAATAGTTCTTTTGTTCTACTGTTTTCCAGCAAATCCAATGAAGTAACTTCCCTCAAGGAATTTTCTGTACCACATAGGCCAACCTCAATAACAAAGAGCAAGTCTAGTAGGGAAAAAAATAACAACAAAATGTTCATGCATAGAGATTAAGAAATACATTAGCATCCTTCAGAGACCCAGGGCACTGGTGAGTCTTTGATCTCTTCTTAGCTCTGCCATACTGTGTTGCATTTGTGGCTTTTGGACTCACAACACAAATCATAGTCTCTTTAGGGCTCATGGCCTGTGGAGACCATGTGGAAGGGAAATATCTGGACAATCCTGGCCCAAACATCTATTCTTCTGTAGCTATGAGGGGCTTATCTTCATTACCAAACAATCTATTTCAGGCTTGTGTTTCTTCATACCACCATTCTGCACACTGTTTCTTGGTAAGAGAAAAAACTGAACTGAATCCAACTGCAAATTCCAAAGCCAGAGTTCAAGTGATGAACTCCATTTTCTACAATAACATAAAAAATCCAACCAGCTCTTACTGTGTCTTATAAAGTTCCTTGGAGGGAATCCTCCAAAACTGCCTTTCCTCACAAGGAGGATCAAAAGGTGCTAAATGATTCCACCTGGTGAATGTTTGTGGTCACCAGAGCTCTACAAATGCCCTGTCCAAAAATGAGCTCCAAGGAGCTCTGCAGGGGGGAGCTGTGCACAGGAATTACTGGAGAAGCATGGTCAACATGCTTTCTGTGTACTTAAAGCCTCAAGGAATAAAGTTGTTTAGGAACAAATCCTTGAGAATCTGCTCGGTTATTGGTGAGGAGAGGACATTTTGGTAGTTTCAAATGGCATTACACATTTGTGGAATGGAAATTACAGTTCAATGTGTGGGCATACTTGATTGGACAATCTCTCAGTTGATGGGTTCTTCTGTTCAATTACTATTAAAATTCATCAAATGGAACAGAGCGGTTTTAATGCCTGTAATTGTTGTACAAAATGCTCTGTAATTGGTCTTACAAATGAAGCTGAAGAGCAAGATCAAACTCCATTGAAAATGAATCTGTCTTTCCACTGAAGAGTTCAAGAGTCACTTTTAAAATCCATTCTGCAGGAAGGTGTTTAGCCAGTCTCAACTCCAGTTCATTTTGTGTGGCAGTTTTTAATTGCTTATTTTGGCCTCTGATATGTAAATGAAATCACCAGCTCCTGAACTTGGCTCCATGTTCTGCCCTGCCTCGTAAATCCAAAGCAAGGGCAGTGTTGCAGGCAATCAACAGCAGACCAACTTCAAATGCATCTCAGGTGCATTTGGGGTGATTTGGGAAGTCTGGCACTGAGAAGTGAAAAGACTGCAGGTTAGTGTCATGCTGCCTCTGGTGGAGGAGCCTGATCCTGAAGTTTTGCCCCTTTGGCAAATCTTGCCAGCCTCTCCCTCTTGCTTTTTGTGGGTGGGGGGGAGCTATTTTTAGCCTTGTCAGATGAAATGAGAGGCAATTTGAGAGCAGGGAACGAGCAGATAGTGATAATTTAAGATACTTTTGCCACCCAAAGCGCTGTCACCTGGAACTCTACTGTTAGTGAAGAAAGTGGGAAAGTAAGCAGGATACTTAGTCAATTTTCAGAGCATCATTTTAATTGGATGTTCCACAAATAGTTCAATGAACTCTTGAATCAAAAGTACCCTAAATTTTCACTTAAACATTTTCCTGCACGTTTCCCTCAGATATGGAAAACGGATGCAAGTCTACTAGACTGCCATTCAGTTCCTTGGTATTCCCAACCACCGGACTCATCATCTCAGGAACCAGTATTTACTTCTCCATTTCTTTCTCTCACCTCTTAAAGACTCCATACAACAACCTCTGTTCAGCAACTTTCTACAACTCCCTTCTCTCTGCCCCTACCCCTCACCCCAGCTTAAAACTTCCTGCTTGTCACCATCCATTCTGGAAAACACAGCTTATTGTTCATACTGCTTCTGTCAGGTCTTTTCTGCTTTGTCTACTTTGAAAGAATTAAAAAGAGGGCTCAGAGGGGATCATTCGCTTTGTACAGTGAGTCGAGAGCTTTCCATGGCACCTCCTCTCATGAAATGAAGTGATGGCTGTGGAAGAAGAGCAAAACAGATCTTAAACTGAAAAAAGCTATGTTACCACCCCCAAAGCAGTTTAAAATCCCTCTCCATGTTCCTGATTTGTTACCAGAGCATGCTATTCATGCACATGCAGGCTGACTGTCATCATTAGTCTGCACGTGTGAAAGAAGTTCTATGCAGCAGCTCCTGAGGAAAAAAAGAGAAACTGTGCAAAAGCACCACAATTATGTATATCCCCAGGCGTGCCTACAAGCAGGTAGGCACAGGAAAGTGACTGGTTCTAATTAAACTCCAAACGTAAATAAAAAGACCAGAATTTCAAATAGCACCTAACAAAATCAAGAAAAGGTCACAGACATGGTAGTATTTTTTAAAACCTACCAGCTCTGTTTATGAAAACAGATTACTTGTGATTGTGATTACTTGGTACACATTCAGTACTAATTGGCTCACAGTTTTGTTGTGTATTTATGTACTTTGTAAAGTGTCTGTGAAGCATCAGGAAAGGCTCTAAGTCTGCCCACAGAGCCACAGGCGACCAAGTCTGTTCCACTACAAACTTCTGCAGGGGATGAGCAACATGAGAGGTGGCAGAGCGCGCTGGGTTTGTTGGGCTCAGAGCAGGGGAGGCTGAAGGGAGGCCTCTTGGTGGCCTGCAGCTCCTCACAGGGTGCAGAAGGGCAGCTCTAAGCTCTGCTTTCTGGGGACAGCAAGAGGGCCTGAGGGAACAGCATGGAGCTGTAGCCAGAAGGCTCAGGGGAATTAGGGAAAGGTTCTGCCCCAGAAGGTGGTTGGCTTGGAACAGGCCTCCCAGCAGGTGTGTCAGCAGATGTGATGAGAAGCACCTGTGTGCCATTAGGGTCACAGAACCCTGCTCCTTCAGCCCTTCTGTGGGGGAGGATTTCTGTTTGCTTTCTGGCCAAAGGGTTGTTTTGTGCTCAGGAGGCATTCACGGCCCTTTTTGGGTTATTTCTTTTCACCAGAAATCAAAAGAATTTTCTTCAGTTTCAGCTGAAAGCAATTCCATATTTTGGTGGGAAAAGCCACTTGTCTGTGGTAAAGGTGCCTTGCTATGAAAGATGTGATTTAACTAAAGTTTAACTGTGTGTTGAAGCAGCCATTCTGATTGCAATGTTTAGGCTGTATTAGTAATTTTTTCTAGTTTGTAAGAATTACACCTCTTTGTAGCCACAAGTAGTTTTAAATTATTTTTACTCATTCATTAAAAATAAACCTGAATTTCTTCAGCAATTAGTTGTTACTAAGAAAAAAATACATATGTATCAATGTTTATAGTCACCTGTGAATCAGCACCCAGAGAGCTGTTTGGAGCAGGCAGCATTGCTGCTGTTTGCTGTTCTGCCTGTAGCTAAGCAGAAAGCTGAGAATTGTTTTAGCTGAGCTCTGAAGGATATTGCAGCTTGCCTCACGCAGGCTGGTAGGGGGAATGCTGGTATTACAAATGTGAAGATGAATAGATATCTTCAGATCGAAATGCGGCTTCAAAGTCAAACAGAAATTACAGACCTGTTTGAGTCTATTGTAATGACAATAACAACAGGAGGAGGAAGATAAAGGTCTTGAGCAGGGAGTTTTGGGGAAGCAGGAGATTGCTAGAAACAGTTTCTGAGATCGATTGATTTGAATAATACTCTTGGGCACAGAGAACATAGTGAGGTAATGCCTGAAAAGAATAAATCAAATATCTCATGGCATTTTATGCATTCATTCCTCTCCTAGACTCTGCTTTTAGTTTTCAAAAATATGAACAATTCCAGGCAAGCAGAGAATAGCCTGTATATTTCCCACCCTGTGATGAATAGTTGCATGTTAGCCTGCTCATTTACTGACAGCTATATATAGTTCCTATAATAAATCAGACTCCAGGACACAAATGCCTTCTGTTTACCTTTGAAACACTTTTTTTTTTTCTTTCCCGAAGAATTGTGATTGTTGCAAAAGTCAAAATGTATTCAACCACAAACAGCAGCACCCAGACAGCTTGTTACCTGCAGCTTTCAGTCCTGCAAGGTCCTTAGTCCTCCCAGTGCCGCATGATGCCCCAAGACACCGGTGTTATGCAGGATCTAAGCCTCCACAGGCTGCAGAAAATGGACTCAGCCCACTGTGAGCAGTTAAGGGGAAAGTTCAGTCTGCACTTTTCATGAAAAGTCTTGTTTTAATCTGACTCTTGGTCAATTAGTTTGATCATTACTTTATAAACACTTGTCATCTTTTGTAACACATGCCTTTGAAAAGCAATGCTTGAACTTCTCAGCCCCCAAAATGGCATATTTTTAACCTGAAGTTACACTATGACTTCTCTATACAATAATTAACCGATATATTTCTAGACATACATATACTGAAATTCTCTTTGATTTTAAAAATTAGCAATATTGAAAGATGCACATCTTAAGTCACTCTATACCATCTTAAGTTACAACTGTGATTTCTAGATAGCTGGTATAACACTAATAATCATCTAATAAGAACATCTGACTCATACCTGCAGGATGAGAAGCACGTGAGATGCGTTCTTGCACTGCTCCGGCCCCAAAACGTTATTCTCAAGAGAAAAGAGGGCAATTTCTATCTGTTTTTATTTATTTTGGGAAAACTTTCCATGCAAATAAATGTAGTACAAAGTACTGAGAACTGCCGAAAGACATACAGATTATGTATATTTTTATAGCCACGAAGTCACTCAAATGACTTTGCTTCCATTTCATTGTTTGGCATAGATCACTTATTGTGCATATGTTTTCAGATGGAAATGCTGAATTAGACTATGGCAAAATGGATAATGCAGCCCTAATGCTAGCATGAGCTAATAAGAAACCAGCAATGAATCTACTGCTGCAGATTGAAGTACATGCATTTCATATTATTACTCAAGGCTTGTCTCTCCGATTAGATGATTGCATAACCTTAATATTATAAATCTTGCATGATGTGAATTGTTCAGCTGTAACCATAATCAGTTTTTACTAAGGTGGCATTTCTGTCATCTTGTTAAACACAAACATTATATATGCGCTAGTCATAATTTTATAACAGTTGCTTTTAGCAAGAGACGGTTTTGTCGGTCGGGAGCCGCAGTTTAGCGCAGAGATGCAATGAAAGTGCTTAAGTTGCTCATAATGTCAGTGTTTGCTTCAGAAAATATCGCTTTGTAGATTCTTTCATTTTCTGAGTGCAAATTTCTCTTCTAAAGAAATGGAAAAACTTGCAAGCTCTTAGGCAGAACTCTCTGAAAACCACTTTTCAGATCTTCTGAGACCCAGGTTTATTTAATCAAGTGGAAGCTGCATGCTCTGCAGAAGCTGCGGCACCCTGTGGACCTTCTCCAGTGCTGTGACTCAGCTCGGAGAGCCCCAGTTATTTCAACCCCATTTTCCACAGAGGAAACACGGTCGATCTCCTCATCTGTAAATTACCGCTGGCAGGGCTTTATAGGGATGCCACTGCCACCAGCATTTAAGGGTTTAAGACCCCCCCTATAAACCTCAGCAAGGTTCTCCTCTCCTATCAATTCACCAGGGATTTGTGCAGTTAAATCTCGCAGCGGGTAATAAATTTCCTGGCACATCATGGGATGAAGGGGACCCGACTGGCACTGATACACTGATCTTGGTGGGCTGAGTCCAACTTATCTCCTTGACAAATTTACTGCCTTCATCACGTGCTCTGGAGAGAAAAAGCCAAATCCTTGCCTTGTAATGGACACTTTCCTATTTTTTACTGTAGATCTTGCATTGAGATAGGCCTTAATGAAGAAGAACACGCTGAAGAGATAAGAACAATTCAGGCAGTTCCATGTGCTGTAATGTGCAGAAAGCCCAGAGACTGCATAACCAGGGCCATGGGATTACAAAACAAGAGTTACAATCTCTCCTCAGCTCCCTGGCTTTACAGTAAATCTAATCAAGGGAGATTTCTCATTGGTCTTAATGGCAGCGAAAACAGTCCTATACTCAATAATTTCATACTGAAATCACATCTTAGGTCTAAGCTAGTAGGCTAAATAACTTTTATCAGATGATCTGTTGACATGATTTTCTTACAGGAGTTATAAAACAATCAGTGCAGTGGCCTGTTTGGAACAAAAGAGTTGTTTCTGTTTCATGCATGTTTAGCATCACTGGCACGCTCGTCAGTGTAGAAATCAGTGTCTTCAGAGACAAATACCAGGCGTGAGGCAAAGGTAAGGGGGGGAACACCAGAACTACGAGATCTGACTGCACAGTGCCCCTTCACATCGGAATTGAGATGAGATAAAGTTACCCTGGGACTCCATGACTGCTCACAGCCCAACCAAAGCTGTGCCAATAAAAGTTCATATATTCACCAGCCATTCCCAAGCCACTTGTGCAAATCAGAGGTTTTTCTGGCAGCTGCTTCCTCTCAGCCTGTAGCTCCTGCTGTACTAAGAACTGCAGAGCCTTGTTGGACAGTTATTAGTTGTACGGCCCAGAGAGGGACCTGCAACAGCCTCCTGCTCCCAAAGCCTCTAAACACTGGGCAAGTCCAGGCTCACACCTTAAATTCCATACCCAGGTCTTACTGGAGCTTTATTTCACAAGTCCATTAGGGGGAGGGAGGGGTGACTTGCGTGGCCACTTGTCCTGCAGTAAAACCCAGCCAGCAGTTTGTCTGCAGAGTTTGCTGTGCTGAACCCCTGACTGACACTGGGGTGGATTTCTAACGTGGTTGAGAGGAAAAGATAGTTTTTAGTTTCAGTTTAAAAAAAAAAATGTATGGCTCCTATAAACTGTTAAAACTTCACTTTATTGATCATAAATCTGTGTTTTGCTCAATGCAAAAGTTTTTCATCTTACACAGAAAAATGCTGAAACAGCTACAAATGCCAAAAACACCAAGTTTTCTCTCTTGGACAATTTATAGGGAAGTTATTGGATTTTTTTTGTTGTTGTTGTTTAAAAGCATTCTTACCACACTGTGCTTGCCCACTGGGTTTGGAGAAATTGCCTTTCATTGCCAGCCTTCATCCTTGACCGTCTCTAATAGGAAGAGACCTGAAAAATAAAGTTAGCCTCTTTTACATACTGCTGGAGTCAAAAGGGTTGAATAGGATAAGAAGTACAAGCAATGGGAATGAGGGTTCAGTAAAATCGGGGAAGGACATATGCTTTTGCAGACGCACTGCTGAAGTAGTGCACAGGCAGCAAAACTGCTGTAGAGCACAGAGCTCACTGCAGACAGACACCTTGTGGCCAGCTTTATCCCATGGTCCACCCCCAAAACCACCCCAAAACACGATGGATGCTATCAGTGCGGGACCACCAGGCACCCCATGGGGACTGTTCTGGGAGTGAATGTGGCCCTGGGGTACATCCCCCTGCTCAGTGGCTCTGGGCACAGACCCATCTGTGTCTCAGTCTCTCCTTCTACAAGTGGGGTAATGCACCTTGGGACCGAGAGATTAACAGCCCTGTCTTGGTATTAATGATCTGCAAAGGCTGGGAAGGTGCAGAGCAGGGCAAAGAAATCTTGATTTATGAATAGTAAAACACAAAACTGGAAGGAAAAAATAGAGCATTCTAGACCAACCAAGGGTGGTATCGAGACAGGGGAGCTTTACCCTCTGAAGCACGTATTTAACATGGGTAATCTTTATAGAATTGTAGAATATCCTGAGTTGGAAAGGACCCACAAGCATCACCAAGCCCAACCCTCAGCTCACATAGGACCACCCACACCCATACCCTGTGTCTAATAGCAGTGTCCCAATGCTCCTTGAGCTCCGGCAGCTCGAGGCCGTGCCCCCTGCCCTGGGCAGCCTGTGCATGCCCACCACGGGGCAGAACCTTTTCCTAATATCCAACCTGACCCTCCCCTGATGCAGCTCCGTGCCATTCCCTCATGTCCTGTGTCAGCAGATTGAATACACTTGGTCTCCTGGGATATTTTTTTATCCATGAAAGCCCATTGAGGGGGAGGAGCAATAGGATAAAGTTTTCTGCTTTTCTTTTTTCTTTTGCATCCAATTATTGCAAATCATATGAATTATGCTTTTTTCCCTTGTAACCTGGAAGCCCCCTTTTTTCTGCTTGTTCTCCATCATGTTGTACATCAGCTCTCTGTGCTTCTCTACAGTGGTCAGCACCTCCGTCGAGATAATGGACTGGATCATCACCTGGACAGCATTTCTCTTCAGTCATAAATCATGATGGGAATACTGTAAACAAAAGCCATGAAATATGAACCCACATAAATAAAGGAAGGGAAGGACTGAATTGCCTGGGGAAATCTGTGCAAAGAAGGGGGGGGGGGGGGAGACTTGCACTGTCAGAGGAACCTCAACAAATGCATATCCTGATTTTAAAGTTTAACTGTTACTATAATTATTAAGATTGGCCTGCTCATGTGTCTCACAGGAAGAGGCTTTGTTCTCCTTTCTGCTAATTTCATGTGTTTTCTGTTCCTCTTGGGCTTTACTTTTATTTCTGTGCTTTTCCCACTTCTAGTATTTCTGTCTACAAATACCTTTGTTATTTCATCATCCTTCCCAGCACACACGGCCACCAGCTCTTGGACAGTTTCTTCTTCCTTTGCTTCTGTTCTGCTAAATTCACATACTTCTCGGTGCCAAGCTGAGACCTCCAGACAGCTCCTACAGCGAAAGCTATGGGTCACACAAGTCTTGAGCTTTAGCTGTCATTCTTGTTCAGAAACTGGGATACAAGCACATCGGCATGCTTCATTAAACCCAAAATGTCAAATCATCCTTCACAACCACCAAGCCCTCGCGAGCATGAGCAGCTCTATGGTTTTGGAGAATCCTGTGATAAAGGACACAGCATTTAGCAGATGGTACTGCTAGGAGGAAAAGTGAAAAAAGGAGGAGGGGAGAAGAATGTTAAAAATTGTGAAAAAATGAATAGCCTTGAAGTCCTGGATGGTGTAGGGATTCCTTGCTGCTAAAATTGTTGTTAATCTTGTAGATGAGATTTACGTTTATTGAAACAGGGGTGAAGGGGAAGAGAATGCATCACTGCTTTACACCGTAACTGAAGCAAATCTGCATGTCCAGTCCACCGAGGAGACAGCTCTGTTTTCCTCAGCATCACTGCAGACATACCAGGAAGTCTAGAATACTTTGGGATGTAACATTTTGAGCAGTTATTATATAAATGTCATATCCAGTGGTTGACCTTGCTGTCCTGAGGCCACTTCCATATGACAGCTAAACTGCTGAGCGCTTATTTAGCTTAATGCTGGCTGCCATTGCTAATTCCCTAGCCTGTGGGATCCAATACTTTGTGTTTCATAGAGCTGAAAGCCCCTGTTTTAGAAAGTAGTAGTTGTATCTAAAACTGATGCCAGTGCATCACCACTCTTTCAGAGAAGGACTTGACAAACTCTCACTTTTAGTGTTTTATTGAATGTTTGGCTCAGTTTCCTTCTCACAAGCAAGGATTTTTGCAGGGGTGTAGTTTTACTTTCTAAAATAACAAACGTCTGTCTGTTGGGTGATGTGTGTGTATCAGAAGACAGGGTAAAATAAACAAACTGTGAGGCTTTGATTTGCAGCACGGTTAAGCAGTGCAGGTAGAGCTCTGTTTCTTTTGGATCAGCTGCTTTGCTTCGCCTTTGCAGTGCACTTCATAAATGCTGCAGACTGGTTTTTCGGAGCTTATAAACTTAGCAGAAATAAAAAGAACTAAGGGGCCTGACAACTGAGAGAACTTTATAAGTGCCACTGAAAGCCTGTGGGTCCCCAGCTCCTGGGGAGTATATCAGAGCCCTTGCAGGGTTTATAAATTCTGCTTATTTACTGGCAGGTTTCCATCCTGGTCATAAAAGCCATAGGTCAAAAAGCTCTGTTAGATGGGGAACACGAAACCCAGCTTTCATTTAACTCCAGCTTCTTGCACAAGGCTGCGTAGCTCATCAGTGCAGCTGTGGTGTACAGCCCTAAATGTCATTGGGAACCCATCTCAGGACAAGTGTCCATAGCTACACAATGCTACTTTGTGTAGAGCACATCCCTGAAGAAGTGAGCTCCTGTTCAGGCTGTTTACATCAATCTTTGCTCTTTACAATAGGGGAAACCGTAAAGGTTTGCTCAGGTGGGGCTTTGTCCCTGTTCGTCTTAACCCACCTCCTGGGCTGCTCCCAGCCCCTGGGGTGTGAGTCGATCTGCTGTTTCCTTCTCCTTCATTTCCTCTCCTTCTCCTTCATTCACCCATCTCCATCTCGGGAAATTTGGGCTCATGAATAGACCAATTTGTCCACAGGAGCCCAAGCAGCTCCTCCCCCGTTCTGCATCCCTCAGCATTGTTGTGGGCAGGAGGAGGAGGAATCACCAGATCACATTGGGTTCCTTCTAAGTATCGCAGTCCTGGCTCAGCTCCACCCCAGCTGACAAGCTGCTTTAATGGATAGGCAGTGGCCTTCAGTGGAGGGGCTAAATTTAAAACTTTGCTTCTCTTGTCAAAGTTAAAAGCTTTTCATGCCTGTGTTAATGTTTCCTTTTTTTTTTTCCCCTCCTGTCTGCTGGCACCAATGACAAATACTACATCTTGCATTGAGTAACAGTATATTGAATGGCTGGCAGAGGCAGAATACGGCACCTGTAATTTATCTCCGGGAGTTTGGGTTGGATGACACTGCTGGGAACAGACTGGGGCTCTGAGCTGTCACCTGATTACTAATTCTAGGATTTCTCCTCCGAGAGTGAGAAGGAGTGAGCTAGGATGAAGGGTACAAAAAGCAAATCAATAAACAGGTTAGTGTTTGCATCATTATTAACACTCGGGCTGTCAACACACCCATTGAAACTATCGCTCAGGGCAGCTTCATATTTAATGGTCAGTGTAACAGATTTACTGTAAATGTTAGCTAAGGCACAGCAAGGAGTGGGGGGGTTCTCACTGACAAATAACAGAGATTTCAGTGGGATGCATGAAGCTGTTTATGTGCGTGCATAAATAACGCGGCGATCGGCGCTGGGAGGCGGGTGGCTTTCTGCAGTATTTCTTCCTGCGGGGCTGTGGCTCGTCCCTGCCCGCTGCCTCCCCTCCGGCAGCCCAACACAGCCACACATCAATTAAATCACAGGGAGCTTTGATCCCAGGAACCCATCACAAACCCCGTAATAGCCTGGAGGAGGGAGGGGAGGGAAGGGTGATGCTGCCATCTGCACGCTGAGTCAGCTCATGGAGTTGGGTTTTGTTGGCTTTTGCTCCTGTCGTCTTCCCTTCTTCACAAAGTCATCTTTGCAGAGGTTCCTTAGGAGAGCTCCTGGCATTTCCTCTTCCCTGACAATGGGTCGTACCTCTGTAATGGACAATGGCTCTTCATGCTTTCCACAAGTAACAAACAACCAAGCAGCTCCTAGCAGTATAAATGAACATGTGATCAAGTGTTTCTGCTTAAATTACCAATGAAATGCTAAATCTGTGACAGAGTAAATTGGCTGAAGATGAATCCTCCTGACTCCTGTCCGTGCTGCCGCTTTTTCAAATGAAAACCCTCATAAAGAAATTAAGCTGGTTGAAAGGAAAAGCACCTAAGTTCACATAGCTTGCATGGTGGAGGGTTTCCCAGATTGCTCCGTCGTCTGGACCAGACTCTTCTTCAGGGATACTCTGCTGCTTCTTTTTGTTTGTTTGTTTTTAAAAGGTTCCCACAGGCACACTTCTGATGGTGCTTCAATCTCCATAATAACTGTTTCTGCCCAGTGTTGCTGCCAGGAGAAGGAACCCTGAGGCTGAGGGCAGCACACACATGCTCAGACTTGAGGGCTGCTCACTGCCCTGTAGGTGTGAGGCTGATGGCAAAATGCTGCTCACTGCTTTCATCTTTCCAAACTGCATCTTCATCACCTGTCCTCCAGGCAGATATCTGACACAGGCTAAGTCTCCTGGCTTCCAGAATGAAAGGGTCCATGCTGGAATCACCTAAACCAATTGGACTCTGCCACCAGAGAATCACAGAATCATAGAATCATGAAGGTTGGAAAAGACTGATGAGATCATCAAGTCCAGCTGTCAACTCATCAGCACAATGCCCACTAAACCATATCCCTAGAATGGACTCAAACAGTGTCAGATGCTTGAAAGTTCCTAGATACGTCCTAAAAATAACCCAGCAAAGATCTTTCAGATGCTTCTTGTAGGAAACTTCCATTCAGAGCAGCTAAAGAGAGAGCCAGCAGAAACTTGGGGCAGCATTTGAGGCTGTTTGAGGGCTGTGTCTATGCCGGACATGGAGCAGGGCTCAAGGAAGGGGTGAGATTGGTCACCTAGGAGATACCTTTGGAGCATGAGTAACACGGCTGCCTTTCTTTGATCTGTCCCAGACTTACTTAGTTGCCCTCAGCATCTCAAGATGTTTTTTCAGCTTAGCTTCCTACTGCAATGTTGATAAGTTCTGCAATTAGTGCAACCAATCTTTAAACACACAATAGAGAAGAGAGAGGTATCTTTTAGTTCTCAACCTCATTAAAAACAAGCCCAAGATCATAGGGTCATAGAATCATAGAATCACAGGATCACAGAATCATAGAATTGCTTCGGGTGGAAGGACATTAAAGATCATCACAGCAGAGCTCCCTGAATTCCTGTCTGTCAGGCAAGGTCCTGTGATAAAGCCAAGGATGAGCCCCTTACCACCAGCATCTCTGGGCTCTGGGATGGGCTGTGAACCATCTGCAAGGTTTTTCCACATTTTGTGGTTTCCATTACCTGCTGGGACCCTAACCCCTGCCCAGACTCACTAGGAATGGGCAGGAATTACTGGTTTTCTGGAAAACAGAGGATGCAGACAGGGTTGTCTGGTTTTACAGTTTGCAAGTGCAGCTATTAAAATACTCCAGCGCGTGCTCAGCCTCCAGTAACACGGTTCTCTGTTCTCATTGCTTGGTTCTGTGGTGTTATGTTGTGGTTGAAACCCACGTCAGGTACTACAGTGCTGCCCCAGCCGCTAGAACCAGTGCAAGAACTCAAGACTTACCACTTAAGAGTAGCCAGTCATTGGAACAGGCTGCCCAGGGAGTCACCGTCCCTGGAGGTGTTCAAGAAATTAGGAGATGTGGCGCTGAGGGACGTGGTTAGTGGGCATGGTGGGTGGGTTGGGGTTGGAACTGATTATTTCCAAGGTCTTTTCCAACATCAATGACTCTATGATTCTATTATTCTATTATATGAACTCAGACGAAGATTCCAGAAGTGCCTGTGGGAGAACCTGAGGCTGTGCCACCCACATATGCCTCACTGCCGTTGCCAAGCTCCCCTCCGCATAGCATGTCTGTTTGTGCCATGGAGATGTCAGCTCAGCCTCCAGGGTTTTGTGAGACTTCCAACATTAGAAGCTCAAAAAAATAGAAAAAAATAATAAAAAACCACCCCTAACAAACAAACAAAGTAGCAGCTGCAAGCCAGCATTAACGTGTTTAGGTTTGATTTTCATTTTTAAAGGGCTACTGACAAAGGAAAGCTCTGGCTCTGGAGCCTCTCTGCAGAGTTGAGATCTAATGCTTCTAGAAGAGGGCAGCCCCATGAATTCAGAGCCGCTTGCTTCCTTTAATCTGCATCCTATTGACTAGGGCAAGAACAACCCCCTGCAAGCATTAATTGGAGCAAGCAGCTTCTGACAATTTTTGTTTAAACTGTAGAAGACTCCACCCTGGTGGGAGATGTTCAGCAATCAAAGAGAAGACAAAAAACAACCAAACCTGCACATGGGCTGGCTGTGCTGCAGATACCCCAGTGGAGAGTGGCCCTGGAGCTGCGGGTGTGTTTGGACAAGGTGACCTCGCACCGAGCACATTAGTTGTATTATCGGCCTATAAACTGTCTTGCTGCTTTACGTACTCGTATTGCCCACATACTGAAGGAGAAGATTAGCTTGATTATCAATGGGGGAATGAGCCAAACAATTACTTTCATTATTGAATATCCGATTAATTATTCAAGAGGCCAATCAATTATTCATATCTCATTTAAACTGGGCGGGGGGAGAAGCATTGCCACTTGACAGAGATGTTCACAGCCTCTTCAGATACAGCAACAATTCTGCTGCAGTGGGGTGAAGTGGTGGTGGGAGCAAAAGCCAGGCCCACAGATGATTTTCCCAATGGATGTCCATCATTATTGCCTTGCATCACGGTCCAGAGCCCCTTCCAGCACTGATGAGCATTAGTAGAATCATTAAGGTGGGAAAAGACCCCTAAGATCCC
This sequence comes from Pavo muticus, assembly GCA_016647715.1. Taxonomy (NCBI): domain Eukaryota; kingdom Metazoa; phylum Chordata; class Aves; order Galliformes; family Phasianidae; genus Pavo; species Pavo muticus. Next base: position 307,072 of record JACDJE010000221.1, on the reverse strand, counting down.
CAAGTCCCACCCCACCCCATCCCTATGCCACTGACCACGTCCCTCAGTGCCACATCCCCACGGTTCTTGAACACCTCCAGGGATGGTGACCCCACCACCTCCCTGGGCAGCTGTGCCACTGCATCACCACGCATTCAGAGAAGTTTTTCCTGAAGCCCAAGGAAGCAAAGCCCGTGCTGTGGGAGCACTGATGCACTGAGGACATGGAGGTATTTGCTTTTATTTCAAAGAAGGAAAAATGCTCCAATTGAGAAAGCGAGGGGGAATCTTCAGAAGAAATCAGACTCAGCTGCTTTTCAGTATCTTACAGCATGATGCATAATTTTCATCAGCAAAATATTGGTGTCTTGCTTGCTTCATTTAAATAATTAACAATAACCCTCTGCTTGCATTTGCTATGCTTTATTTTGCATATTGTGCCTGTGCACCGTGCAGGACACAGGCGTACACCCAGGTTGCAAATGGCATAGAAAAGCCGAGGTCTGGGAGCTCTGCCCTTCCATCAAACCGCCCGCTCAGGCAGCCACAGCTGGCTGCAACTGCTCCAAAGGCTGGGAACCAGCAGGAATCACACTGCGTGTGCAAGACCAATGGGTCCCTGGGACATTTCATGCCTGGGAATGCTCCTTCTCCTTGCTCCCTCGCACAGTCACCCGTCCTCTCTGCAGCCAAGGCCCAGCCCTCAGCTAATCTCAATTTTATTTTATTTTTATTTGTTACACAAGCAGATGTGAGTGATACCATATTGGAAACAAATTGTCAATTACCAAACAATCAAGCCCTCCATTTGTTTGTTAGATTGGCTCTCAAATAGTCCGATTAATTATAACAGCACTAATTATTAAGATACACTGGTAGTCATCTCCTATTTCAGAGAGAAGGAGAAAGTCCTTCCTTCTGCATTTGCTGTCACACAGTAGCAGCCTCATCCAATAGGGCGATTTATCTCTGTCAAGCCAGTAAAATGATAATGCCAATTAAATCACACAAGTAATTGCTGCCTGGGTCCCGGTGGATTTCCCCCAGCAGCTCGGTGAATACGAATGCTGCTGTGCAAGGAGCCCCACGCCCTCCCCACTGTCACACTGGGGACCCAAGGGCAAAGCTGTCCCCTGCAGTGCATGTCACAGCCAGCAGTGGAGAAAGTCACTTGGTCTCAGTTAGGGTTGCCCGTGAGGACCCATGGCTCCTGGTCTGCTCAGACCTGAGCTGTGTCCTCGTCCCCTCCAACCAGAAACTCAGTTGAGCTTCCAGCCAGGGTCAAGTGAATGTAAAAAATACATACGTGCAACACATACACACATGCAACCTGGTCCAGAGAAGCCTGGTTAATCACACCCACAGCTGTGAAAGGATGTGCATCCCCACCTCCCACCCTGTGCCTTCCACTAGCTGTAAGGAATCGACATCTCTGCATCTGGGCAAACCCCACCTAAAAAGAACGGTGTGATCTAACCCAATCTTGCTTCTCATTCAATTAAACCCCGTGAAAGCAGGCACGTAACCTTGTTAATACCACATTTATTAGAGGGAAGGGGGACAGAAAATTAAGATATACTTCATGTTGTTGCTAATTAGAAAAATAGAGACTTTGCATCTGTGCAAGGCAGAGCAACATGTGGCATTAACAGATGTGAACTCATTACACAGCTGCATGGCAGGAAATTGTGCCACCACAGTGACAAAACCTCAAAATCAGATTTCTCCCAGTTCTCAGCTCCCCATAGCCTTCTTTTCTCTTCTTCTCCAAAAGTTTGTTCTATTTTATTCTGCTGTTGCTTCCTCCCCCCCCCCCCCCCCCTTCCCTTTCCCTTTTTCCCTGCTCAGTGTTAGAAAGCAGGGGCAGTACTTGGAAAGATTCGCTGCCCACCTCCTGGGAAGCTCAGAGCAGAACAAGCCAGGCTGCAGCACGCCAGCACGGGCACTGGTTCCTGGTAAGGCACAAGCAAGAGGTGCTGCATGGCCCGAATAGAGTTCCTCCTGCCTGCTCCCAGTGGGATTCCTGCAGAGGGAGAGCAGGGAGCTCACAGGCTCCCCCTTTCCTGGGGTTTTACACTCTGCAAAGTGAAGGAAAGTGGGAGTAATACCTTAAACGAGGTGTCACAGATAGAGTGCTTCAGATCCTCCCCCTGGGAGCTGCCTACCACCACCAGTCCACTTGTCATCGACAGCCAAGAGCAGCCAAACAGCACGGCAATAGGTTGCTTTTGTATGGTTTCCTCTGTGTGTTCTCAGCTTTTTGTCTCCAGTGCTGAAGCCAGTCCCCAGGGGCTGTTAGGAGCCTACGGAAAGAAAGCAGAGGTCAGCCTTGGGATTCCTCTGCTACAGGCTTACCACGGGGGGCTCATTTGCTCTCTGGCACAGCTGAGAGCAGCCCAGCAAAGCAGCTGCATAAAAATGCAACAACTTTGCGAGGTACCATCTCTGCCTTACTCAGCCGGGTTGTCTGACAAAGCTCTTCCCTTCATTTGCACAGGAAAAGAGGCAGCCAGCGTGGATTTTAGCCTGGCTGCTCTGAGCAGCCGCTGTAGCGATGTTCCTCGCTCTTTCCTCATTTTCCCGGGGCCCTTTATCCTTCCTTTGTCCCATGCAAACACACTGCGTGCAGCACAGAAACCTGCCACCCCACACGCTGCGGAGGCCTTCAGTCCCTTTGTGCAGGCTGTTTCATTTCATAGACTCAAGGGTCACTTTTATTGTGGTCTCTGCTAAATGAAATCACAAAAGCAATTTAAAATCGCTTAAGCAAATCATGAAAGATGCAATATGAGGAAAGGGCTGTGAATAATGGTTAGCCTAAAGCATTGCAACAAAGGGAGTGACTGTGCTCCTGTCGGGTCCTTTCTCTTGGTCTGTATCCTTCGTGCTGAATTCCTCATCTCCTGCCTCAGATTTTGGGCAGGAACTCATCAAAAGAGAAAGACGCTCTTATCAGATTTCTAACATCGCCTGCTATTCTTCATGGGAAATGATCTCCAGGATGTAAAGAGAGCTGCACCTGAGTACAGCATTTCAGATATGCAGTAGCCAGAAAAATAATAAGAAAAACACAGGATTCCAATTTTATCTTACAGTGATTTTTCTGGGAGAGAAGCAATGCCATCATACTCTGTGCACTTCATCTTTATCTGACCATCTGACATTGCACAGTACCTGCTGGCTGCCGCCAAGCTTTGTCCTGGAGCTCAATGGTCCAACATAGAACGAAGGCTGCGAGATCAATTTTCTGCTTCCCACCTCTATTCCATCCCATCATCAGGGATATGCATCACAGGATATTTTTGTTGTCACTTGCATGGCACTGCTCCCCATGCTGCCATAAACTCCAAGCTGAGCTACCATGTTAGCTCAGATTTTCCAAGGTGCTCAGTACAGCCCAGAGAAGACGACCTTTCTATCTCTTCCCTCAAGAAATGATTCAGTAAATGCTTTCAGCATCCATGCCAAAATAAACACCCTCCTTATAAGCATATGCTTGATAATAACATTTCTCACTTCTTCAATTAGCTCAGATAATCTTGCTAAAAGCTATTAATAAACCACCTTTAGCTGAGGGCACATGTGCACCTGTGCTTGCAGGAAGACAAGCCATCTCTGGTAGAGTGAGAGCGTCAATGAAAAATGAACTGCCTGAAATTAACTTTAAGCATCCAAGTGATTAAACCATTGTGCAGTGATTGTGTACGATACTCCCTTCCTTTAGCAATTAGGGCTGTATTGATCAGATACCGTAAGGAAGGGGACTGGCAGAGTCATACTCATTCAGGCTGCCATAATTAAGAGTGATCATCTATTGTTGTGGAGCACACGCAGCCCAGCCCCGCAGCCGCACGGACACGTGGATGGAGCATCTGCTCAAAGGCAGAGCTGGAGCTGGCTGAAGTTGCTCTGTAGCATCAGGATGAAATCCATGTCTTCCCCCATCGAGAAAAAAACACCTCCTACAAGAGCTCTCCTTGCTTTCGTAATGAATAGTGGTTGATAATGCTTTTCTTTTTTTTTCCCCAGTATATATTCAAGCTCATCTCCTGCCCATTCATGCCACTTGAAGCTGGCTCCTTGAGCCTGTCTTTCCTAGGGAATTTGTTTCTTGCAGCTTCTAATGAAACCTGGCTAAGTGGCAATGTGACCAAACTCTGCTTTACTCCGGTGCATGACTCCAGCCTGTGACAACTGGCATGGAGTAGCAGCTGTCAGACTGTATAGAATCACAGAGACGCAGAATCATTAAGGTTGGAAAAGACCTGTAAGATCAGCTAGCCCAGCCCCAGCCCACCGTGCCCACTGACCACATCATCTCCACAGTTCTTGAACACCTCCAGGGACAATAACTCCCCCACCTCCCTGGGCAGCTGTGCTGCTGCACCACCGCTCTTTCAGAGAAGAAATTTTCCCTAATATCCAAACTGAACCTCCCCTGGCAGAACTTCAGGCCATTCCCTCTCCTTTCACTGTTACCTGGGAGAAGAGGCCAATCCCCACCTCACACAACCTATTTTCAGGTCATTGTAGAGAGCAATAAAGTCTCCCCTGAGCCTCCTCTTCTCCAGAATGAACCATCCCAGTTCCGTCAGCTGCTCCCCATAAGAATCCACTGTGATCCAGACCCTTCACAGCTCCATTGTCCTTCTCTGGGTTGAGGGCCTCAATGTCCTTGTAGTGAGGGGCCCAGTATGTTCATTATTCCTATGAGAGCAGTCCTTCAGCATTTAAACTCTTGTGGTAAGAGATATTTCCTTGCTTACTTATGCTAGTTTCCCATATCATTTCTCAGTGTATTGATGTTACTGACTCTGAGCCTCAGAAGTATGACACGTATCAACAAAGGTGTGTTAACTGTTGGTTTGGGAAAGGATAAGGGTCATTTCCTCATGAAGACCACAGAACACAGCATGTGGAAGTGATGCAGTGGTTTATAATTCATCCACAAGACCTTGCAAAATTTGATGCTGGCATCTGAAAAAAAAAAGAGAGAGTCAATCACTGATATTTTCTCTTGCCACTGTGGATATCAAATTTGAGACATAAAGAGAAAGGATCTGGATTTGACATTGTGAGCCACAGAAACAAACCAAAATAGACAGCCTAGCATTCAACCTGGTGCTGTAATACCAAGAGTCTCTCTTTCTGGGTGTTGTGTATGAGTATAGCAATGTCATTTTCATATTTTCAGTATCTGTCCCGCTCAGTCTAAAAGGATAGACTGGCAGGTAGGGATGGTGCAGGAGTGTCTGCACCCATGTCATGCAGTCCATGTTCACATAGAGCCTTCCGTTGATAAAAAAAATAAAGGAAGGATACAGTCCTGCACTCTCCTTTAGACAGGATCCGCTCGTCTCAAACACATCTCACTACCTCATTCACAGTTCATGTTCTAGCAGATGTGGTATGGCTTCACCACTACCGTCCCAGTTCTCTCTGCCCTGGCCCTCCCTGCTCATCACTGCTCACCTCCATGTCAGCTGCTGTTCTCCACTGAAGGTGGGTCTCCTTTCTCCCTCTCAGTGGGGAGCATTTGGATTCCCTTCTGTTGGACAAAACCCACGCCCCAGGTAACCAGTATGCCCAGGTGCTGCTAATCTGAACCTTGGCACCATGCCATTCTGTTTTGCACCAGTTCTATTTTCTTGTATACTTTGCACTTTATGAGCTGCTGCAGGAAGAGATGGAGATCTCTGCTTGCTCCTCTCCCTCTCACAGCTCTGTGTTACTCAACAGCTCATGCCCAGGCAGAGCAAAGGGTTAAGCACGAAGAACTGGAAGTGACTGTGCTGTCCTGACACAGCGCTGCCCTTTTGCCTCTTCCTCGCGCACACACACTGTTCACATAGCCTGCATTCCTCTCCAGTTAACACCATTAAGCTTTGACCTGAACGAGAGATAGAGCTAAATATGTGTGCACCTGTCCTCTTATAATGACCTGCTATTATCATTTTCCACCCCTCTTTTTTGATTGATGGATATTATATGCATAATGACCCTCGGGATTTTTTTTCCCTTCTTTTTGTTAGGCTTTGCTAAAGCAACCTGCAAATTAATTTAATATCCTCTTTTGGTTGGGAGCTATGAAACGAGGGCTCGAGGCTGATGATGCGTAAACCATTTGTGGCATGTATTTAATCTCCGGACAATGGATAGAGATGTTAGTGCATGCTACACTAAGTTCTATTTACGCTGGCTATTAAGTGCAGTCAAGCTGAAGGCAATTGGAGCACATTACAGGGCCTAATGGGAGAGGATGCTACACAACAGTACATTAAAGACTGAAAATGAATTAAGAAGGAAGCATGGCAAAGAAAGCAGACAAGGAAAGGGTTCTGTATACAGATAACTCTTATTGACAGCACAAATATTCATGTACTCTGAGTTCCCAAATCCAATTTTGGTATTGGATACCACTCTAGAGGGAACGTTTTGAACTCCATTTTCATGCAGATACACGATGACTTGCAGTCTGCCCCCTCCCACCTTGCCCTCAGCAGCTTGCATAACCTGATGCTGGGAAGTACATCCCTGGTGCAGACTGAGCTGGATTGTTCCCGACGAACCAAACCAGACGGACATTTTATTCCCACTCCCGAAAGTGCAGCAGGGCCCAGGAGTTCAGAACACACCTTGCTGCACTCCCACTTCTGGTTGTTTTCTCAGCATGTTTTCCTCTGGTTGCTGCACAGTGAGAAAATTCATTCCCCCTGGGAAAGACAGGTGAAAAACACACCAGGGGAGAAGCAGATGAGTTGTGAACACTGTATCTTGGCTTCTGGTTTTTTCCCCTATTATAGTGGTGAGAAGAATGTAGAGATGACAAAACACTGGCCTACTGTCTCTTCAAAATCAAGATCCGGGAACCTAAGATTACATTACTTTATCCTTTCCTCACCATGTTCACAGAATTCTGGGAGTTTGTTTTTATGCATAAAAATCTCCATCCCAATAAATCAATTTGCTGCGTTCCCCCGAGTAAAGTTGGTTTGGTTTCACTGTTGGAAGAAAAACCCAGTTTATAATTAAGAGCTTATGCATGAGAAAGAGAAGCAGTGACAGCCTCCTGAAAGCATGTGCTGGCCCCCACAGCCCTGCTCAGTGTTCCAGTAAAGCTCTTCCACCATCAGGCTGTGGCTATCACTGTTCCCATGGCAGGGATTCACAGCAGATCACAGAATGGCTTGAGTTGGAAGGGACTTTGAAGGTAATCTGGTTCCAGCTCCCTGCCACAAGCAAGGATGCCAACCCCTAGATCAAGTACTAGATTAGGTTGCCCAGGGCCCATCTAACTTGGCCTTGAGCACCTCCAGGGACTGGGCATCCCCAGCCTCTCTGGGCAGCCTGTGCCAGCGCCTTATCACCTTCTCAGTGAAAAACCTTCCCCTGACATCTAGTCTAAGTCTTCCCACCTTTAGTTTAAATAATAGTTTAAAACTATTCTCCCTTGTCCTATCACTATCTACCCATGTTAAAAGCTGATTTCCCTCCTGTTTATAATCTCCCTTTAAATACTGGAAGAACATAATGTGGTCTCACCACAGCCTTCTCTTCTCCAGACTGAAGAAACCCAGTTCCTCAGCCTGTCTTCATAGGAGAGGTGCTCCAGCCCTCTCATCATCTTCCTGGCCTTCCTCTGGAGCCTCTCTAAAAGTTTGACATCCCTCCTGTACTGGGGGCCCCTGATCTGGACACAGTACCCCAGATGGGGCCTCACAAGGGCAGACATCTTCCCTTTCCTTAACACCTACAGGGATGGTGACTCCACCACCTGCCTGGGCAGCCTGTGCCACTGCATCGCCACTCTTTCAGAGAAGTTTTTTCCTAATATCCAACCTGAACCTCCCCTGGCAAAACTTGAGGCCGTAAATAGATGCACACTCAGCAAGGAACCAATCCTGAACCCATATTTAGACAAGACAAGGGAGTTTTGCTTCAGAACAGGAATATGTTAGTGAACAGCTTTTCTTTTTAAGGACTCCAGAATCTTACCACCTCCTCCTCTTCCCATTCCTACCAGTATAGAGTAAGAACATAAAGGAATTGCTTTTCACATAGACAGTTTATTCTAAAAGCATGTCTGGCAATAGGAGAAGAATTATTAATAACCATCATGTTGTGGCTGAAAGGGAGAGCTTTAGGTCTCTTAAAATGCTAACAGTAAAAATATATATATATCAATTTGTTGCTAACATAAACAGAAACATACCAAAACCAATACCTGAGCATTAAATGCTATGCACACAGGGAGTTAAGCTAGTCAAGCAAGACACTGACTAACCACATGTACTACTGCCTGTGATGATTTTAGCACCACCTCCTGCACTATTGCTGTGCCCGCAGCCCAGCACACACAGCTACAGATCCGTCCAGCCTCGAACCATCCAGCAGCCCTCCTTGCTCGTTGGTAAACTGGGAACATTGCTCTGAGGCCACATGGATGGGCCCGTGAGTAGCACAAGGCAGACAGCACTTTGTACTTTGCCTTCTTGGTGAGTTTTATACAGCTTAACAAGTTCTCCACAGTTCAGCGAGTGCTTAAAAGGTTCAAAGTTTCTGGGTGTTTATAAGAATGTCTGTGGTTTATCACCAATGCAATAAAATTGCTGGGTAAAAAAAATAATCATAACCTACGGATCCAACTCAACAGCAGTGTCACAGCGCAGCTCAGCAGCTTTCCCAGCCAAGGCACAACAGTCATTTTCAGGTGATTAAATTCCATGCTAAAGCCAAGATGAGAGCCCAGTGTGCAGCACCGTAATCCCCTGTTAGGAGTTAGAAGCACCTCTTGGTGGCACGGTGCTGTGAAAATAGCCCTGGGAATAGCTGTGTGCTGGGACCAGCCTCGCCTGGCAGCTGCCACACTATCACCATGGCACATGCACAGCTCCGTGTACTCCACACACCCTCAGATGATGGTTGAACCACACCTTGGGACTGGCTCACATGTGCTTCCACGAGGGAAGGGAGCAGAGCAATGTCACTGCTGACACTGCAGCACCATCGGCGTAAGTGGACTGCTGTAGAAAAATAAACACGTTTTTCTTTTAAAAAAAAAAATATCATTTTTAAAACACAGTTATCAGCCACCACCTCTGATCCTGGTATTTATATTCAGGGGATTGTGCCATTGCTCACACCAGCACTGGGAAGTGCCCCTTTTGTGCATGTAATGCATTTGTAGGGTGTGTTGTAGAGGGAGAGAGCAGAACAAGCGAACTCAAGGAGAAAGTAAAGCCTTCCAGTGAAGGTACAGGTGGAAGAAAGAAAGATGGAAAAGTAACAAACCCCCTAAGTAAAGTACATGGATGCTCTATCAGGACACCTCGCTGTTTTTGCTGCCCCAAAGCTCCAACAGTGCTGATGAGCAGAACTGGTGTTCCCCCAGGCCCAAGAGGTGCAAAACAGAATTACAGAAGTCATTAAATATCATTAACTCAAGATCATGAGCAACTGACCACCCTCACCCCTGCATTTTGTCCTCCAGGTCTCAGGCTGACATGCCTATCACCCAGCATCTATGCTCTGCACCTGGCAGAGGGGTGGAAAGTTCACGTCTCCCGTACAAGTGAGGGAACACTCCTGCTTTACAAGTCAATCCATATTTTCAGTTTGTCCTGATGACTTTGTGATAGCTCTTGGGAGAACACAGACTGTGTATGCCCCAGATAACCTTGGGGAGTTGGGTACATAGGGGTACTGAGGGTAGGAGAGCACATTGTCCTGATACAGGAGCTTGATACGAGGGCACGAGGGACAGCAGTTAGAGCAAGGTTGGCAAAGGAGGTGAGGAGAAGAGCCTGACTTTTGTAGAGAAAACAAAACATTGTCTCAGCAAAGCTGCTGGAGAGGTAAGGCATGGTGTTGCATAAGCATATCAGGAGTAAGAACTATGTGTTCATTTACCTGACTTAAAGTCAATGTAAAAGTCCACACAAAGGCTTTTGGATTCTGAAATGTCATCAGCAGCACACACAAAAAAGTAGTGCTTAGGCATTGGATTGCTCTATTAAACAGGAAATTGTTCAGCTTTCCACTGAAAATCTCTTCCCCACTTCATTTTCCACCTTCTTTTGTCCTCTTCATCACTCTGGAAAGTCAATTTTTAGGATTTTGCTAAATGACCACAGCAGACAGGCTTGGCAAACACAGCTTTGAGGAGAAAGGCAGACCAAGGCTCCGTAGCCCTCAAGTTACCCCTTCCTGCCATGGGAAAGTGGGTATTTTTACTTTCCTAATGTCCCCAATGAATTTCCCATAAGTAACAGCCTTTGCCCTGCAGGTCAGGCAATTAGATTAGTCAGATCCATTTACCAAAATGTAGCTTTCCCTTTTTACATTTTTAATATATTCTTTAATCAGAAATGACTGAAATAATTATATCTCAACATTTTGATTTCAGAGAAGTTTTTGGGAAAGCACCTGGAAAGAAGCCTTTATTCCACAGATTGTCACTGAAAAGGTATAAAATCTGACTGTTCATCTCAGCTCTCCTACAGCTCTTAGCAGCCCATAATGATGGCAGCTTCTCCAAGGGTCATTTTTACATATTTTTCATAGGTTTGTATTTAGGTTAGTAAAACAAGGGGCTGGTTCACCATGGTACTACCCATCTTCCATAGTTCTACCCTGGGTATTTTATAACTTCTCTGGTATTCCAAAAAGCAGCCCTCTGCCTCTCTCCTTCCCTTAACACCGCATTTTGTGATGCAGCAGTGATAATCTGAGCTGCCACATTCGGAGAATCAATAACCAAAATCTATTCCTTACCTCTCTCCATAGCATGCTGAGCATCTGGCCACAACACTGCCTGCGAGGTCTGTTGTACCAAACTGAACTCATCTCGGCCCCTCTCTATAGGACCACACACTCTCTTCACCTACAAATCCCAAGCAGCCCCTACAATTAATATCTAATTAACAAACAAAAGCAGAGATGCCAGGTGGAACAGCACAAAGCCATTCACAGCTCACAAAAGGGAGCAATTATCTCCTGCTAGTTAAGGACAGTGAGAAAAATATTTTGTTATAGAACGAGGTGATGATGCCAAGATTGTGTTTAAAAGAGTAAAATAGGCTCCAGCTCAACTGCAAGATGTAGGCTTTGGTCTGGGTGTTGGAGGGCTGTAGGAAAGAAGGGGAAGGGCTTTTTAGCAGGGTCTGTTGTGACAGGACAAGGGGAAATGGTTTCAAACTGAATGAGGAGAGATTTAGATTGCATAAAAGGATAATGTTTTTTACAGTAAGGGCGGTGAGGCACTGGCATAGGTTGCCCAGAGATGAGGTGGGTGCCCCATCCCTGGAGACACCCAAGGTCAGGCTGGACAGGGCTTTGAGCACCCAATGGAGCTGTGGGTGTCCCTGTGTGCTGCAGAGGAGATGGGGCACATGGCCATTAAGACTTCCAACTCAAACGATTCTATGATTGCTTATGGAAGGCATCACGTGGACCAGAGGTCATTCTGAGCCCCTTCTGGAAGTGGGACCTGGAAACCCACTGCTCCTCCAACAGCTTTTAGAACAGATTATTCATGTCTTTCCATGTAAACCATGAAGTCACTCCCACAGGAGTGAGACCTGCAATGCCCACCCATCTCCACTTGGGTTTTCAGGCCCTGTGATGCGATTTGCCATGTGCCACATTCCAAAGCCATCAGCAACTCCACTGCACGCACAGCTCCCCGTCCTGCAGGGGCCAGCCAGTAAATCAGGCCTGTAAAAGTATTTTTGGCCTCCTGCCCAGTATGTGTACCTCTTAATCCCTAATTCCAATTGTGTAAACAAGTCATGACATAACGGGTGTGCCATGGAAATATGCTCTATAAAGTTGATTACCACGCTTCGTCCTACTAAAATAGCAGTCGCTGGAAAACTATAGATAAGGCTAAAGCAATTTATTTGCGCTTCCAAAGGAGATGGGCACATTTTGGCTTTTCAGAGTTTGATCAAACTTGACAGGCAGACCCTTTAGCTGCTTCAGAGCTCTTACAATGGCTTATTTCGACTTGTGCTGGGCAGGTATTTTTAAATCAGATCTCTCAGATGGTCTGATTGGCCATGGCCTTTGCTCAAGTATGCAAAGATGGATAGTGCAAAAAGCATTGAATTGCAGTTCCAGCTCCAGCCCCCAGCTCTCGGTGCTCGCGTGGTTGTAAGGCCGGGAAAGGAAGAGCCTACACCATTCCTGCTGCAGCAGATCCCCATGCAGCCAGGCTGGCTGTTCTGGGGAGGATTTGTGCCTTGATGGTCTGGGACAGCTGTGATCCATTGGTCCATCCAGGAGCCTCCAACAGCCTCAACCTGCCCAGAGATCCATGTCAGCGACAAACTGAAGCAGGCATCCTGGTCCCATCGGCCTCCCACCAAAGGGGGAGGACTCATATCAATACTTTCTGCTTTCCTACAAGCCCATAAGGCTAAATTTTCAGCAGGGCACAATGTTTCCCTAAAACTCTTCTGGGATATGGGCTCCCAATGAAACACCACCCTCCAGATATGAGCTAAGCTGCACCAACCTTCTCCCTGCAGGAAGCATACCCTTGAGCTGAGGACCCCCACAGCCTGATGGCATGGGATGGACTTTTCCAAAATCCTACATCTGCCCCAAGTGTCCAGTGAGCAGAACAGCTCCATGGTTTCAAGTTTCACTTACAAATCAGTCCTGAGGAAAACAGCCCCATGATTCAATGTCGGATATTAGGAAATCGGATTGGATTATGGATATCAGCGTGGATATTAGGGAAAATTTCTTCACTGGAAGAGTGTTGATGCAGTGGCACAGCTGCCCAGGGAGTGGTGGGGTCACCATCCCTGGAGGTGTTCAAGAAAAGGGCAGATGTCACACAGAGTGACATGGTCTAGAGAGGTCACAGGTATGGGATGGGGTTGGACTAGATGGTCTTAGTGGTCTTTCTAACCTCAGTGTTTCTATGATTCTATGAAGGCATTAAAAATTGATATAAATCACACAAATGGAGGGGATATATATATATATATCCACTCATGCATGAGTTCAAATCTCTTTTTAAAGGTAGAGGAGCCCAGAAATTTTCCCATTATCTCAAAAAGAGTGAGATAAAGTCCTCTGCTCGTCGAATTAATGCTGTAGCAGCTGGTGGGGTTACTGAAGCAGCAACAGCAAGCCCTGCTCTGCGTTATGAAGACATCACTTTCGCTGGAGAAGAAATGTTAACGTGTGTTCACAGACGCATTTCTCCAACCTGATTCTTCAGGCACACCCCACCTCCCACCCTCTCCCTCTGTCACCTCTTGAAAAGGTTTTTTTTCAGGCTGGAACTGCACTCAGATTCCCTCTAATTGGAAGGAAACGTGAGACCCAACTCTCGGTTCTCATTGGCATGGAGACGCTTGCGTACAATCACGGTATGCAAAGCAGCAGAAGTCTGAATTCATAATTGGACGTTCCAAAATGTAATTATGAAAGATGAAATGCTCCTTTCAATGAGAAGGCCGTAAATAGAATAATTAATTTTGTGTTTGCTTGAACAATTCTGTATTATGGACCTTACACTGGAACTGAAATTAATTAAGTGCACCAGGATTTATGGAGGAGGTGAAGAGAGAGGGAAAAAAAAGAATTAATCTGAAGTAAAAGATAGATGACTTTGTGAGTGTAATGATGCGTTAGTCTGGGGTATTCTTTAACAAATTTAGCAGGCATGTTCTGGGTACAAACAGCACTCACTGACAGAATTATCTCAACTAATGCAGCTGCTGGACTCTGAGCAAATTGAGATTGCAGATGAGTACTCCAGATTTAGAGCTGTTAACCCTCCCTGTGCTGGGAACCGAGCTTCAGTTTGCTCCAAGCATTTGTCTGTCCTGAATGAATGAAGGATTTCAGATTTACCAGCCTGGCAGGGACCCCCACAGCAAGCACTTACAGCATCCAGAGCAGTCACTCAGAGGCACCTCCACTCCCATAAACGTGGTGTCTCACTGTATCATTTTGAATAAAGGGATGGCTCCGGCTATAGATCGGTGGTTGATCGATGGGCTCAGCAGCAGCTCTGAGGATGTGGGGATGCAGGGTGGCTCGGCGCGTTGTGTCTCTGCAGTGTCAGCTTTCTGGAGGCTGGGATGCACCTAGCAGCTGCAACCCCTGGGAATTTTTGGAGATTCCAGGAAGTGACTGGTGAGGAAGCGCTGGTGCAGCTCCAAAATGGACAGATAACCCCCAGGGGTTGAAGAGAGGATCCCTTCTCTTTGATTTATTGCTGGGCTTTCTTTGCTGGGAAATGAACTTTCCTTAGGTCTGAATTTATCCCATTGTGGGATTACAGTGGGACAGCGGGACAGGACCCTCCCTCCCTCCCATCAGCATCTGCACAAATGGTACCAGTGATGATCCACATTCATTATGGCAAACTTCACCCAGGTCCTTGCAGAAAGCCCAGTGGGAAGCTCTGCTTGGTGAAGTCACCAGGATGTGAAAGATGGGAAGCTCATAGGTCGGTAACCACCATCGAACCGGGCAGGCTCACACCACACAGCAGGTTGGAGCCTGAGACCTGTCCCTGTCCTTATCAGGTCCTCAGCATCACCTCCTGGCCCAAGGAGGCTCCACAGCAATGGGGTAACTTTGTCCCAGAAACAGAAGCACAGCAGCAAGAGCTTCTTTCTCCACTTCTGAGAGCCACCAGCTGCCTGAGTGACGGCTACCCAACAGCATATGTACAGCCCTGGGTAGCAGAATGCATTCGGATGCAGTGCCTGTTTCTTTCCTGCTACTTATTCTTGTTTTCCACAATAAAATGCTAAATATGAACTATAGATACTCTGCTTTAAATTGCAACAAGAGCTGCATTTTCCACTTGCTTGGTTATAGCTCTTTAAGTGATACATTATATTGTTTGCCAGAATACTTCTACAAAGTCTTTGCTTCATTTAACTTGTAGAACAATTCAGCCAGATTGGTCCATAAAAGGTGTACTTAAAATCAGGATTACCCTGGGACTCAAAAGTGCTGGGTGCTAAAATGCAGCCTCTCATTTCCCATGGCCTTCTGAGCATTCGAACATATTTATACCTTCTGCATTGCAGCAAACTTAATCAGAAGGACAGGCTTGCTAACATCTGTGCATTCCATTCACTTCTGGAGTCATCTCAATCTCTTCTGAAACCTGATTCTGGCTGTCATAACCCATAGCTCTCCATGCGGGGCATTATTCGGACATTTAGACATCTGTCATCAGGAAGTGTGATAGATGGTTTTATTAACCCGCAAAGGCAAAGGCTGTGACAGTGAAGGACTATGATGCAGGGAGAAAGTATTTTGCAAACCTTACAAGTGTGCCTGATGCTTTTCCCAGCCTATGGCTGCAGTGGGGACCAAGCATTCATTGGAAGTGAAAGCTGTGTTACGCATTAGCTGGACAAATCCAGTAGTGTAGGTGTTATGTTATCCCCAGCAGCAGCAGAAGAGACTTTTCTGAACCACTCACTCTCCAGCAGCATGAACTGCTCCAGGTGGGAGTTTTTGCAGCAAACTGCAGCCCCAGAGGAAGGCTGTGCTTCCCAGAGGCATTTGAGGAAAATGGAGTTTCGTTTTAGTAAAAACCATCACAAAGATTTCATTTATATCGTTCGGGAAGTGTATAAAAAATCACCAGTTAGTCCCTGCAGCAGTTATTTTATTAGTCCTGTCCACGTGCCTTCTCCTTTTGGTTTCCCACTGAGTGGTCACCCCTGGGCAGGGCTCTGCCCACAAATGGCAAAATGGGAGCCAAAGTGGAATTTGGGGATGCTCAGTGTGGGGGTTCCGCTCCCACCCACAGGCAGCTTTAGTCCAGTCAGGGGCACTACTTGCTGCCTCACAGCCTTCCAAACAAAGTCAAACGCAGTCTATCCTTGCTGGTTTTCCATTCCCTGTGATTCCAAGGTTCCTGTACTGAGGCCCTCAGAGAAATAAGAGCAGCTGGAGACACAGGAGCATCCCGCTTTCCCAAAGTGCCTGCAGCCACCTGGCTCCTGGCTGGGAAGGGCCTCTGTCCTGCAGGCACAGCCTAAGAGATCTGCAGGACACTGGAATTACATCCTCTGTGGATCTAAGGCAGAGGGACCTGAGCAACCTGAAAATCCCAGCAGTGTGCTGTGTTATTTCTCATAAAAGAGAGGAGGAAGGTGCTTGCATTTGGAAAAATGCAGTATTCGGACCAATACATTTTCACAAACAGCTTTTCCATCAGATTTCCTTTGTGATCCAGAGAAAATCTTCCGCACTGAGTCCTGGGAAGGACCTGAGCCTTTGGCTTGCAAGGGCAACCTCAGTACGGGTTTTGCTAGCCCCAAGGTTTGAGCTGGGTGCATTCACAGAGATGCAGGGCTGGTGTGTGAGGTCCATGTAGCTCCAATTTCCCCTCTCCTTGCTGTGATCAGACTGCTGGGAATGAGCCCCTCCAAACACAGCGGTGTGCGGCTGCCACATACGTGTGTGTGCGTGCAGATCATGCACAGCACTGGTACAGAGAAAGGTGAGGTGCTGGTGAGCTTTAGCTCTCTAAGATAGCAAGGATAAAATCAATTGCTTCTTTTTTTTTAATTAATATGTGCACTCAGTGTTTGACTTTGCCATTTGGGAAAAGCTGAATGCAGAGCTTTAGATCTGTAGGTTTGGGCTCATCATATAACGAACATTTCAGGGGAACCCGTGTTGTTGGTGTGGTTAACTCCCATGGCGCTAGTGCAGACTGTGAGAGGTGGGCATGCAGTGCTCGCTTTGAAGCCCTGATCTCTGGAAATGAATGACTGCCCGGAAACCTCAGCTTTCATTATGAAAAGGGAGAGAAAGAGAGTGGTAACATTTCTGTGTACGAGGAATTTCAGGAGGTGATTTAAACAGAAATAACCAGCAAAGCAGGCGGGATCAAAGAGTTTCTATGCAGCAAAGGGAGAAGCAAACTCAGAACCATCTTACACTGATTTTTGTGCACTCGCTTTGACAGTGATGCCACATGCAGCGTGCAGAGAGTAACGTGTTTTGTCTCATGCAGAAATGCAAAGGCTTATTTTTGGAAACATCCTCTCAATAGAAGTGAAAAAAAGAAGGCAAATCTCTCTGGTCGCTGTAACAGCATAATTCAAACTAATAACACAACGCAGTTTTGCAGCTTTAGATTATCAGAAGGAAAGAGAAAACCTCCCCAGTTCCCCTGACGCTGATTCATCAAATAAATTAACTCCGTTCATCAGTTAACTCTCACTGGTCAAATAGGGTTAAAATTCTTGGATCTAATTCACATTGCTAATTTCGCAGAGGGGAAAAAAAGCACGGAGGGATAGCAAGAGCCAAGTACGTTATCTTGCTGTAACTGACTGAACCTCAGGGGCTGGCGTTTTATTCTTGCAATATTTCTTTTAATAAAAAAGTGTCTGATTAAGATACCCTTTTAGAAAACATTAATTCAGGGTCTAAAAAAAAAAATTCAAATGAACTCAAATAGATTTTCTCTGGTACGTTAGCATTGCATTTAGGATAATGGATAGGGAGAAGGATGGATTCTGTAGGTATAAATCAATAGGCAAGGGGGTTGATGAAATTGCAACCTGTGAGAGCGAAGCCCTAGCGGTTTGTGATATCATCAGGAGCCCAAGATTAATTTGTTTGACAGCCCAGTCTCCTGCATTCATTATTTTAACAGCACGCACACAGGACCAGGATGCACGTGTTAACCCATCAGCTAACCAACGTTCGCCCATAGCCCCTCCGAGCTCCTGGCTCAGGGTGAGTTGAGAAGAGCCAGCCAGGTGCTGGAAACCACACACCGTCATACATGCTCCATTTTCCATGCAGATATCTCACTGCTCATTTTTCTTGTGAGCACACGAGGAAGTCCTGCTCACCCCATGCTTAATCTAAAGGGCTCCAAAGCCTGTGGAAGCGCCATTGGTTTTAATAGCTGTTGGATCAGACCTTTGTCCTTGGGTATAGCCCCACTTGTTTCATACAGCCTGTTCATGTGAGTGAGCTGGGACTGATCTGGCCCCGAAGGCAGTGACTTTCCCAGCCCTGGGAAAAGGCAGCGAACCCTGCCATGTTCTGCTGTATGGTCTGCTCTGTCCAGCTGGAGCTGAGTGCACCTCATTACTCAGGGAAATTTGGATCTGCACAATTCTTCGCTGATAAACAACATATTGCCATAATTAGCGAGCATGGACTGGGAATCCTGGAAATGGAGCCTGTCCAATCTGTCAGTTTAGGACCATATTGTTTAATTTACACAGCGCAGCTCATTGTGCAACCTGAGAAGGCTCACCCGGCCTGCCCGGAGCAGGGCTCTCTGCTGCGCTCAATTTATAGAAACAGCTCTTAGTTTCAGACTCTAATTTTGACACTCTCCTTTTTCCTCTCGGCCTCTGTGTCCCGGTTGAAAGCGAACATGTATGGCTGAAAGAGGCCATGCACAGTTCCTGTGCAAGCACAGCCAAATTATTTCTCACAGCTAAGCCCTGAGGTTCCCCATTTTCCAGCAGGAAACTCTCCCAGTGTAGAATCATAGAATCACAGAATTATTAGGGTTGGAAAAGACCTCTAAAACCATCCAGTCCAACCCCAACCCATCCCACCATGCCAACTGACCACATCCCTCAGTGCCACATCCCCACAGTTCTTGAACACCTCCAGGGACGGTGACCCCACCACCTCCCTGGACAGCTGTGCCACTGCATCACCACTCTTCTGGAGAATAATTTGTTTCCTAATATCCAACCAGAACCTCCCCAGGCACAACTCAAGGCCATTACCTCTTGTCCTGTCGCTGTTAGCTGGGAGAAGAGGCTGCCCCCCACCTTGCTACAACCTCCTTTCTGCGTGGGAGTCTTGGTGTAAGAAGCATTGCAAGGGGGAACAGTAGGACCCAACCAGTGACAGATTCAACATTCAAGACCCCATGCACTGACAGTCCTAACCTGCATCAACAAGAGAAGAAAACCAGCATGGAGGACAGTATGGAGTCCAAGGTGAGCAACCAAAATCTGCTCCACAGAGTGCTGTTGGCTTTGTTTGCAAACTACCTCCATTACTGTGAGCTGAAATGCCAACAGAAATGTGCAGCATGGCTGTTATAATAGAAATATGCATCAGATTCCCATCCTGCTTGACCAGCCTGCTGGGGCACCATGCCTCTCCTCACGTTCTCCAGGCCAGATTCTTCTTCCTCTACCAAGCTTCCCCTTCATCATTCTGTCTGTCTTCTAATCAATGCAAACCACTCCAACTTCTAAATGAAACTAATTTTCATATTGTCCAAATATACATACAGTTAAGAAATTACAGTGACAGTGATAAAAAATGTTAATTTTTCTTTCCAGATGCTTGTAAAACAGCCTTAACATATGTCCGCTGTTTAATTAACAGAGCGGCAGCATGGTGGAGAGGAGCCAAACTAATAATTTAAAGAAGCATTCTCCCTCCCTTGATTTGAATCCCAAAACACATCCATCATGTGCATTTCTGAACCTGCAAAAGATTTAATTTTCTGAACTTTCAGCAAACATCATAAAACAAGTCAAAGAGAAACCTGGAGTCAGGAGTGATCGCCTTTGAGAGAGTTCAGCTTCAGAACTAGTGCAAGAAATTCATTTTGTTAAGTGACTAAAAAACTCCAGTGCTTTTTTGTTTTTGTTTTTAAATTAGCTTTTATTGTCATCTCCTGCTGGGTGACCAAGAGATGCCACTTTGCTGCTCAGGTTTCTGAGCTGCCTTCCCGCTCAGATTGATGAGGATGTAATTCCTCCCCACAAACAGAGCCAAGATCACACACTGCAGCTGCTTTTCCTATACGATCTGTGCACTGCAAAATTCCTGGAGTATCTGTTGTTACCTTCTAAGTGTACCACTGAGGGTGTGAGCATGAGACAGAGCCATGTTAGCAGTGGGAATAGCAATAGCATGGTCTAGGAGATCTATGACCATGTCCAGACAAGGTCATAGAGGTGAGGTGAACTTACAACCTTAAAAACTTATAACTTGCAGAACTGGCATGGAGATCATGTCTCTGAAGCCAAGGTGAGGCTTGCAGCAGGAGGCCTGCTCTGCCTCTGAGGTCCCATCGCTGCCATTGGAATGGTTGGGATGACTCTGGGTTACCTTGAGGTGCTAAAAGCTCTCCCAGCCACATGTGGTGATTGTCAGCGAGCAGCTCCCCATGAGCAGAGGGGATCAAACAAGAGGTGATGGCTTTCACTTGCACAAGGAGAGGTTCAGGTTGGATATTAGGAAACATTTCTTCTCTGAAAGAGTGGTGATGCACCACTGGCACAGCTGCCCAGGGCGGTGGTGGGGTCACCATCCCTGGAGGTTTTCAAGAGCCGTGGGGATGTGGCACTGATGGATGTGGTCAGTGTGCATGGTGGGCTGGGCTGCGGTTGGACTTGGGGATCATAGAGGTCTTTTCCAACCTTAATGATTCTGTGATTCAATGAACCCCACCTGGAGATTGCTCCCACCCTCTGCAAAGCCGATGAGTTCTCCTGGAGGACCAACATCACTGGGGAAAGGAGGTTGTGTTGTACCGGCTGATGGAGATTACGCTCCCAAAGAGAAGCACAGTGCAAAAGACAAAGCAGTGTGCTGTCCGTTGGGGAAATGTGCCCTTTTCTTTGTGAAGAAAAAGAGATTTGTCAAAGGGGATGCTATATTTTATTCCTGTATTAAATGGAAGAGGGCATAAAAAGATTTCTGTTAAATATTAACCAAAAAGTAGAAAGGCAGTGAGAGTGCCCCTTCCTTCTATGCTTCTTGTAGGGACCACTGACCACCAAACAACTCAGATAGTAATCTGCTGAGTGTTAATTGACCCTTTGATCTCTCAGTTGTTATTTTGGGTTGCAGGGAAGTCTGATAATGAACCCAAAATTGTTGAATGAAGAGAACAGCAGCGCCTACACCAAAGCCTGAAGTGGGCTTGTTGCTACCATGGCCCTGCATTATGCTGGAACCACGATCAGGCATCATTTCTCTGAGGCACGCAAAGGTGGACATCTTGGATGAAGATTCTTCTTAAACTAAGAGCTGGAGATAACCATTAGGGGGAAAAATCCCAGGCTATGAGTCAGTTAACATAGCGGTGACTGTCTGCAGAAAGCTGGCCAGCTCTCTCCGTTAAGGAGCCAGTCTTTGGCTAGCTCTCCAAAGGAGGCTCAGTGACTGTGTACATTAAAAATGCTATCACCATTATGGTCTGTTCACTAAAGGTACAAGAGCATGACAAATATATGTAATTTGCAAATTGGCCGGTCTTTTGCAATAATTTAGAGACACTAGTTAGAGGCAATAGAAATCTAACAATTACTGATGTTTAAGGTTTGCATTGTTGCTCTGTGAATATTTCATGCATAAATGAACTTCCCCTGGACCAACTGCTGTTTCTGATGAGGCGCTCTGAGGCTTTATTGCCAAATACACAGCAGGGCTCCCCCAATGAGCCACATAACAGATGATGCATCGTCTTCGCGGCTTAAATAATGCAGAGTATCTGCATTTTGTAGAGTGGTGGTACCTTTTATTTACATATCAATGGAGTGGCCAGAGCGAATATGAAGAAATAGGTGAAGGAAAGACATAGCACTTTCAATATTTCATATTCACCCTGCAGGAAGAGCCTGGGCTGGCTGGGTGTGAGTCGGAGTGCCTGGTTTGTGTGTGCATGTGTCTCCTTAACAAAATCTCTTGCACACCTGATGAAATGCATGCTTTCTCACGTGCCTGTGAACTTTTTCAGAGCTAGTGAAAACAAAAGGGGTGCTCTGCCAATCAGAGGTTGGATCTCCAAGTGCTGTTTGTTAGGAAGAGAAACAAGCCCACCCTCAGGTCTCCTCCTGTTCTGTCTTGGGCTGATGGGAGATGTAGTCTCGCTCTGCATGGCACTGAAGAGGATTTCTGCTGCAGCTGTCAGGGCTGCAATGAGGCCCAGAGCCCACAGGAAAGGCATCACCCTAAGCACAGAACTATCGCAGCAGCTGTGATGGCTCCTGCATAAACCAGTTTGGGTTCATGAAAGGGGAAAATAATCAACAAAAATGGGACTTGCACATCGCCACGTACATAGGACTGGGAGCTCCGGGTGTGGGTCCTCTCTCTGGAGTTATGCAGCATTCTGGCATGACCCACTCATGGAATGCCCCTTCCTGACATATGGATGCACCTCAGAGCTCTGCCTGGATGCACAGCACACTGCTCCGAGTGCTGGCTGCCATCACTGCCCCCCAGAGCAAAGATTTCCAGCCTCCACACATCGGCATTGAGACCAAATGAGTAAAAGAGCAACCAGCTCCCTCGCTGGAATTAGTCACTCCATGGAGAGATGGGCACGATGGGGTGCAGGTGCCGGTGGTCCACCTGCAGGACTGGGGGTGTGCTCCTGCCAGCAGCCCCCCACCTCCTGCCCTGCCCAGCATCTCCCTGGGTTAAGCCACACGTGAAGGAGAACTGATGCACGCCAGCCCTTTCTTGTACGGTCCCATTAAAATTCCAATGCAAATGACCGGATTCATAATCCGAGCTTCATTGAGAAACACAGTTTCCTGCTTTTCCCTGTAATGAAATTATTGGCTGTGCAGATGCTCCATTTCTGAGCTAATTCAATCTCCGACTGTTTCTTTTCGGAGCGTATGTGTGAGGGCAGGGCTGCGCTGAGCAGGGCCGGGTGTGTGCACACCCCACATCTGCACTGTATGCTTCCCATGCACAGATAGCCAATTATAATTATAAATGCGGTGGGAATACGAGCGGTGTATTCGATAGGCATGATTGAAAGTAAACTGGGAAAGCTAAAAGCAGCTTAGTCGCCAGAATGTAATACACTACAGGGGCAAGTTGTGGAAATGCCTGATTATTCTCTTTTGCTCGCTGCATCCCTGGGGGATCTCCCTGAACTGCTCCTTTAACTGCTCAACTTGCCTGTTCCACCGTGATAGTCAGCAGATGAAGCCCTTCACATTTAAGTGTAATAGTGCCAGAGAGACCAACTGCTCCTCAGAGTTACGACCTATAAATGTCGCTTCTGTGTCAGAATGAGGATGTGGCACTGAAGATGCTGAAATCTGCAGAGGGTTTGCTTGGCAATTCATGCAGGCCATTAAGCTCACTCCTCCCCTCGTCCCCCCAGTGTTGTGTACACTGGGATTTCTTGCTTGCTTTCACAGCTTGCCGAGTGCTTCTTCCAAAGCTGGCAATAACCAAGCAGTACATCCCTGGGACAGGATGCTCTTCTTGTCACTGCCGTGGGAAATGGGAGCTCTGCGATGCTGTGCCTGTGTTCCCCTGCACCCTGTGGGCAGGGAAAGAGGGTGGCACAGGATGTGGCATCTTGCCCAGGGAGGTGGCTATGAGCCAGGTGCAGTGCTGCCAGATGTTTGTGGCCAAGGGAACAACCATGTTAGGGGCATCTCCCACCCCTCTGCCTTGCTCAGGACTTGATCACTGCTCAGCCCGCAGGGTGCAGCAAGAAGAGTGATAACTGAGGGCGGTGGTGTTGGTATTTCTTGGCTCCTCTTAGCTGGAAACCCAAATAATCACTGCCATAAGCAACTTCTCAGAAGAAATGCAGCATTTACACCACGGCAGCACCTAGCCCAGTGCCCAGCTTTGCTTAGGCACAAGATAGAGATCTCAGATATGTAGTTTTCCATTTGTGGATGGCTTTGGGGCTCAGCACAGAAAACACCGCTCTGGGAAAGATTGCAGCAGTCACCCCAGGTTGGCATCAGCCTCTCCAAACTCCATCACCCCACACGTGGGGCTCTGCATGGCTGAGCAAGCAGCTGATCCTGCAGCCACCTGACTGCAGCCACTGGTTGGAGCGGGGCTGGGATGGGGGGGGCAGAGCTGAGGATCCTTTTGAGGCCACCACCTGGGACTGGCGGCACTTCTTCTAATGCACAGTGAGCAGCTAAATCATACATTATTGATTTGTCAGATGTATTTGCATATAAATAAGCATGATCATTCATACAAACTTTAATGTTGTTGTTCTCCCTTTAGTGTTGTGATCACAGATGAATGACTCTAGTTAGACACAATTCAGGAGCGCTTGTACCACCGCAGCAAAGTAAGCTGCTGATTTAAAACTACATTTATTGGAGCATGTAAGTGTGACAGTCTATTGGTGAATTTGGGGATAATTAGTCTAAAAGACAAGATAAATGAATCCTGAAAGTGGTATTGTGATGAAGAAATGATCCCTCCATGCTAGTAAAGCTTTGATGCCAGAAATATTGTAAATGATAATTAACTGGGAAACACAGAGGAATTATATTTCAATTGTGTTTTCAAAAAGACTTAGGGTTTCACAGACAAATTGATTGGGTTCTCCCCCTCCCCCAGCCCTGTGATTATGAAATATCGTCTAATTTACAACTTGAACTATGAAGCGTATGACAAATCACTGGCTTGCTTTTATGCCTCTTTTTTGTAGATTCTCCCTGCTAGATATCTGCTTATTGTTTTTAAGCAAACCAAGACGCGTATTTTTCAATGAGTCTTTCCCCAGGCCTAATCTAGACAGATCTGCAGGCCAGCACAACACGCTGACCCGTGACAATTATATCTGCTGTATTAATTCATTAAGCGTCGCAGGATCAAGCTGTAAGATCTCGCTCCCTGATAACATCGGCAGCATGAGCCGGGTTAGTCTGCATCCCTCCCCTGAAAAGAAAATATTATAGATTGTGCAATGCAGGGGAAACATTGCTTGCTAACACTTCATTTTAATTGTCCTAAATTAGAGCTGAAGACTTACAGAACTGTGCGTGACAACCAATGAATACCAAATGAATTCATTAGGATCAGCGCTGTTACAATGAATAACTAACAAATCTATAACAGTGTCTGTACCCTTTGTGCCTCCCTGCTGGCTGCAGGACCCATCCTGGCGTGGCTCCCTCTGAGTGCAGGGCTTACTTGCATGCTTGGGGTCAGGGGATGGATGCTGCTGCATGGCATGGTCACAGTGACACAGCCCGAGTCACGCTGTGCCTCCTCCCGAGGGGTGGATCCATCTCACTGCTACCATTGGGGCAACAAGAGCCGGCCAGCCACTGGTGTGCCTGGAGCAGCACAGGCCATTCCAGAGGCTGTGAGGGTCCTGGGGGCTTTGGGGAGGTGATGGTAAAGGGGGATAAAAAGGAGAAACAGCTTTGTCTGAATGAATCTTTGCCATGTATTTCTTCTGTGGGAGCCAGCGTAACTTGCATACCTCCACTGGGCTGGGACAGCAAATGAAGGGGAGGAATGAGGGTTTTAGGATTATGCAGAGTTGTTTTTTTTCCAAAGCTGAGGGTCTTTTTTTTATGGGGGGGAGGGGTGAATACTGAATGTGGAAGTAGAAAAGACAATGGCTGCAGCTGTGTGGGGTCAGGGAGCCTCCTGGCAGGGGGACATCCCACACACCCTCCTGGAGCACCCTGGGGTGCCATAAAGGGTATCTGCTAATGGGATGTTCAGAGCTGGGGCACTCAGAGATGGGAGAGCACCCTGCTCAGCACCAACGCTGTTACCTCTTACATGATGCTGAATTCTACTTCCCCTGCTAAAGTCTCCCATGTTCCTAGCGTGTAAAGGAGGGAATATTTCTGATTTCCAAGAAGCCCAGAAATGTGCACGAGCTCTCAAGCTGTGGTATTTGTTGCTTTCAGAAAGGGATGCCCCACTCTATGGGGAGCTCACCACCTCTTGGTGCTGCCGTGCTGGGGGTAGGTAGTGAAGCTTTGTCTTTCTGCCCCAGCCCCAAACAGTGGTCACTGGCCTCAAAAGGAATCCATTCTGAATGCTAACTCCAGCCCTTAACTTCCACCAGTACCACCAGTGGAGAAGTGCTTTGGAGTGGAGCAGGATAGACAGCAAGGGGCGATTGCTTCTCAGCTTCCTTGCAGCAAAGCTTTCCAAGCCAAAGCATCTCGGTCAACATTTTCAAGACAAGTTGGGCTTTCTGAACAGAACGCTTGGGTTTAGCACAAAAAAACCCCAGTCCTGCTCTGTAGGAGTCTATGGGAAGGCTGAGGAAGGAGTGCCCGCCTGGAGATGAAGACAGCCAGGAAAGTGGGTCCAGGTGGTAATTTTCTCTGAAATGTTTTCCTGGGCTGCATTGCAGGAGCAGGGCCTGCCCCTGCTGATGTGCTTTTGGGAAATGTGGTTCGTCCTGGAAAAAGAAAGTAGACGCGGGAGCCTCTCTGGTGTGCAGCCTCCGCCTCCGTGCAGGCTGTTTGCAAACTCTCTCCATGCTTATCATCATGTAATTGAAATAATGCGTATTGACAGAGACTTGAAAACAACTGCTCAATTTTCCTCAAAATTCAATTAAACTTCGTTTATTCTGGGGATCGATCCAATTAAAAGGGGGGAAATTTCAGATGGTCCGAGCCTTACAATCCATCTTAACACACTGTGTCTATCACCGTGATGTAATAATTCCCCCAATCAATGCTTTAAAAGCATTTAGCAGTCTTGATAATTAACTTTTGTCAAAATAGCCTTACAAAGCAATAAATGAGAGCAGATTAATATGTAGTCATAAAGCTATGAATGGTTTAACGCTTTGAAAGGGTTGCTTCATAAATTTGACTTTTTTTATTTATTTCTCTACCATAATCTCTCCCTGCAATACTATTGCTCACGGTTTTGGTAGCTGAGAATAACCTGGGCCATTGGGGTGAGCTCTGAATGGGGTGATATAGAATCACAGAGCCATAGAATCATGAAGGTTGGAAAAGACCTCTAAGCTCACCAAGTCCACCCCACCGTGCCCACTGACCACGTCCCTCAGTGCCACGTCTCCACAGTTCTTGAACACCTCCAGGGATGGTGACTCCCCCACCTTCCCGGGCAGCTGTGCCACTGCATCACTGCTCTTTCAGAGAAGAAATGTTTCCTAATATCCAATCTGAACCTCCCCTGGCACAACTTAAAGCCATCACCTCTCTTAGAGCTGCAGCAGTGCCACTTCCCCTCATGGAACTGACCCTGTTATGCAGCCTCAGGACTACCAGAAATGTCTACAGGGCCTTTCACAACCTCGGGGTTGGGAAACACGCTCTGTTCCGACTCCACAGAGGGGTTGTGCAATGGCTCCTAATTGGGGCACTTCTCTAGGAAGTGCCCAGTTTAAATGTTTGTCTTCCCCGTGACTGATTTAAGACATTAAATCTCCCAAATACCACTGCGGTTTCAGGCTGATCCCAGCAACTCCCACCCCGCTTTGTAACATCTGTGCATGCCATACATTGCTATTCTTAGATAGAATTAGTGCCTGAATAGTTTTCTTCCTGCATATAGCTGTGTTTAGAAGATGCATCCATCCCCCCTAGACTGCTCTTTTCACTACTCACCTAAAGAGTCAAAATTGGCCTGGACCTGGCTTAGCAATGGGAACCTTTCTTCTTTCCTGAGCTGTGCAAGACAAGAGCAGGAGAAAAGCTTCTGTTCCAAAAAGAGGTCCAGATCTGCTCGTGCAGAAATGCACACTTTTGTTTTAACATTAACAAGTTCCCTGTTTAAAACTCTCTGTGGGCAAAGTCCAGTGGAGAGCAAGCTGTGTGCAAGACCCCACTGCTGGGGGCGGACAAGCAGCTCTAAATAATCTATTTCATTCCTTTTCAGTGCTCACGGTGGGTGGGTGGTGGTGGAGGTGGCAGCTCCCAGTGTGTCAGCGGGCAGAGAGATGTGTACCTGCTCCTCCCTGCGCTCTCCCAGCAGCAGTTAATGCACCGGGTGGGCTGGGAATGAAGGCAGATGTGGGCTCTGCACCTCCCCTCTGAGTGCAGCTGCACTGGGCTTCAGCACTGCCCTGGGGCAGACAGCAAGGAGCCCAGGTACCGGGCTCTGCTCTGCAATTGTCAGCATTCCATTAAGGCAGGGAGCCTTGAACCTTTGCATTTAACAGCAACTGATCCGGTCTGCAGGGACGCCGTGTCTGCTCGTCTCTAAGCTGTGTGTGGGACGTGGCACATGCAAAGGAGATTGTCCATCTCACACAACTAGGCGACCATCTCACACAACAAGGTGCACACCTGTGGTGAGGCACAGCAGTCCTTAACCAGCTCACAGCAGCAGCCCCATCCACACGAAGTCACCAAGAGGAGGAGGAAAACACACCTCACTGAGTGCTGTCTGTTGGAGGCTTCATGCCATCCCTCAGCCCCTGCGTCCCACCAGTGCCTGCAGAGTGGGTGAGTCTGTGCAGTGCTGGTTACGTACACTGGGCCAGGACTCATTGCATGAAAATTGAGCAAGAAATGCTATCTGTGCATAACCTGTCCACTAAGCAGAGAGGTTGGGCAGCAGCAGCGTTCCCTTTCTGCAGACTTTCAGTGGAATCACGTCATTTGCACATGCTGTTATTTGCAGAAGCAAGCACGCTCCTCCCCACCCATTCCCAGTGGTCGGTGGTGGTGCTTTCTGCAGGGGCAAGGGATGGGGGTGAGGTGTGTAGGCACAGCAGGCAGCAGAGCTGACCTGTTCCATTAGTTGCTTTCTGATAAGTTGAGATGCTCATATAGGCTCCTGCTGACCTGAATGGGTCTGAAAACCCAAGCGGGCAGTGGTCGCTGCAGCTGCACTGGGCTTCCCTAGGGGGGAACTGGGCCCTTCCTGCTTCTCTTCTAAGGGTTTCCATTTCATGTTTTCATTTCCAGCAGCTCAGTATTTCGGGGGTGGGTGAGGGAGGACGAGCGCATGTTACAGAAGTAATCTGTTCCTCAGCTTTTGGTCCCTTGTGTCTTTTTTGCTGTTCCTTTGAAATAAAGGAATATTCAAGCAAACCAAGAAAAAAAAAATGATTAAAGGATCCTACCGAATGCCAGATAAATGTATGTTAAAAAACACCCAGGTGGAGTCACACAGGTTAAAATTAAACTTATTTCTTCTGAGCGTCACCAGAAAAAAAAAATTAAAACCCTTCTCCCCCCTCCCCCATAGAACATATCAGTTTGATACTGAACGAATCGCAGCGCCTTTAAGGGACCCACAGATCAAACATCATTTGGGAAATTTCAAAGGGCTGTTTCAACAGTATCACTTTCTGCCATTCCCCACTCCCCATCCCTTCTTTTTTTATGCTTCGGTTCCTGATGAAGTTTCAGCTGCTCCTGAAGTCAGTCCTTGTGTTCTTGGCTATCAAAGAGCATTGCAACATCAACGTCAGAGTTAAACTATAAAAAAAAAAGCTGAAAAAAATAAAAAAGCATCCCTTTTCCTTTGGAGATCAGAAAGTCAAATAAAAAGGATGCTGATTTGCGGAATAAAGGGTGGGATTCCCTGCTGAGACGATAGGAATCTTCTGACTTAACTGAGTTAAGATTTGAATACATTTGGCCCAGACAAGGGGAGGAAAAAATCCATTAGTTTTGAGAAAAGCCTCACACCGTTTCAAAAGGAAATATGTTAATATAAAAANTTTTTTTTTCACTCTTTCACAACAGTTTTTAGCTGCCATTTCTATAGGAACAGTATCTGGAGAGCTCTGGAAACTGACTGCCAGCAAAGACTGGGATCTGGTTTAGTCAAGAAAACACAGCCAAGGGGATCACTGTGGGATTTGCCTCTCAAATTACAATGTGATGACTGTCTGCCTGCAGGAGGGGCCACATACCCACCTCCCTCAGAGATATCTTCTCACCCACTGGTGATGAGAAGGACTTCACTTCCCCTCTCTGCTGACACAACACATACTATGTAGCCTTGATCCAGGATGGAGCTCTTGATCATTCCATTCCAGTAATATACAGTAAAGGTGCCATTTTTCACCATAGATTAAGCACATCAGTGCTGTTGACCTGGCAATCTTCAGTAATCATATTCTATTAAAAGAGAGACCTCTGAAAGCAGACTTGGAGCTCTCTTTGCAACCCACCTTGAGCCATGACTTACTGATTTTCTTGTCCATAAACCAGTGAATTCTGCTGGACCTGCACTGAAGTGAAGAGTAGGAGTGAGAAGAGAGATTCTCTGGTGTTTGTGGATCCCTTGGAAGGCAGCATTTTCAAGTGTAAATTCTCTAGTTAATCTCTTTCTGCAGTGCTTCCATGGTGTTTGTTATACTGTGGAGGCTACTGAAGTTAACCAACTATGAAAATGTGTCTTCTGCCCAGGGAGGTGGTGGGGTCACCATCCCTGGAGGTGTTCAAGACCTATGGGGATGTGGCACTGAGGCATATTGTTAGTAGGTATGGTGGGGGTGGATTGGGGTTGGACTTGGTGATCTTAGAGGTCTTTTCCAGCCTTAATTCTGTGATTCTATGAAGATATAAGGATGGAGCAGGCAGCTTACCCTTCATGAACTGAGTGTTAGTAGGTCCTCCACCTTTTGCTCACAGTGCAACAGTGAGGCTGATAAAGGAGATGTGAAGAATAGACTGTTTTCTGAGAAGCATGGTATGGCCTTTTAGCCCTAGGAGATTCCACTATTGCCAGCACTTCAAGTGAGATTTACAACTAGCTGAAGGCTCAGCAAAACAAAATGAGACCTTACCAGCTGCTCTTAGCTCATGTTACAGCTCACAGACTGAGTGCTGTGGTTTCATAGGAGTTTGCTGTGGCTGCTGATGCTTTCTGCACCAAAACTCATGCAGTTTGTGCCAGCTGATGCCCATTCTGGTGAGAGCTGTGGATCTGCATCCCAATGTGCCCAGAGGAAATGGATGCTCTGATAATGAAAAAGTTTTGCTTTTGAAAGACTTTATTTCTTCTGGATTTTTGCTGACTGGGATCTCCTGCTAAGGCTTTTCTCAAGCCTGAAGCCTTTCTGAGAACTTTTATCAATATTCCAGATGCAGCTCATGTGAGCAGAGATTCCCCCATTACAGCATTGCTCTCCCCAGCCAGAACTGCCTACCCAACATGTGTCAAAGCTCTCTGGAGATCAACTAAATCTTCTAAATATACTGGAGGGGGGGGGGGGG
>JACDJE010000221.1:234375-263615 GCA_016647715.1 Pavo muticus | reverse complement strand
GGGGGGGGGGGGGGTATCTGATAGATGTTATTGGAAGAGCACAACCACTCCTTTTGTGTGTGAAGCAGAAAATGTGTGGCTCTGGGCTATGAATCATGCCCTCTCATTAGGGCAGGACAGGCTGCAGGGCACCTTGTAGTCCAGGCTGTTCTGAAATGCACCCTATGGTTTCCTCATTTCCCTCTGGGAATCCCTGTAACTACGGGAACCATTTGTTTTGCTGATGGAGAAAGGAATCAAATAGTTGAACCCTTAGTCAACGTGTAAACACAACTGGCAGCTTTTGATGATTTGTTGGCTTGGAGTGGAGCCACGAGACCTGGGGATTGCAGTCCAAGTTCCTGCAGCTCTGATGCCTGACACACAGAGCAGCAGATCAAAGTCAGGAGGAGCATGAGTTGTTATCGGTTGGAGAGGCAGCTAGAGGGACTGCCAGGTGGGATCTCCTGAAAATGCCTCCTGCCTGCTTTGAATCTGGCAATTCCAGCTGAACCTGGGTCACCTACTTAATAAAAATTCCATGTCCAGTCCGCAGAAATGCTTCCAGCACAATTAGATCAATTTCCTCTAAGTAGCAATAAATGTGTTTTCCTTTAAAAGGCCAACACAAGCACATTATCACAGCCTATAATCCCCATTCTCTCTATTAGCTCAAAGTACATCCCAAAGGCCAAGGGTCACAGCTAAAGACTAATCAGTCTCATTAGCCTGTCTAATTTATCTTAACTAGGGGGACACAGACACACTAAAACTGTTGGTGAGACTTTTTGATCAGGATATGGCAGTCATTTATCAGGGCCCTTGGCAAGCCGAGACAGCGAGCAGAGAATCTCCCTGAGGATGCTCCCACTCCACACAGCTGCACAGGATGGGGTGAGCCCTTGAGGGGCTGCTGCTGTCCCCCTAGAGCCATCCCAGCAGCCAAACCTCTCCCTAACACAGCACTTAGTTGCTGTCCTTGTGCCGGGCTTTGGCAGCCCAAAGCAGTGAGGCTGGACACAAGGCTCCAACGCACATTCCTGTCCTGAAGGCTTCTGGCTGGGAGGAATTTCAGAATGTGTGCTGCCAGCAAGGCTTTGTTGGATGTTTAAAAGGTAGGGAAATGTGCTGCTAAGAGAGGAAGGAATCAGATTATTTAAGGAGTTGCAACAGGAGGAGGCTGGCCAAGCTTTAAATCAAAGCCACCTCACCATATTTCACCTCCTGGGAGAAATGTAAAGGTTATCCATGAGATCCCTATTTATATCCCAGAAATATGTGGCTCTAGAGTAACTCCATTTCTAGGGACAATCAAGCACAGGAAGGAGCTCAGGAGGCTGCCGAAGTGCTTGTGCACAGGATCCCACCTGGGAGGTGAGGCTCGAGGTGCTTAGCGTCCTATAAAGAGGGTAAATGTCAGGAGTGCTGCCCTGGCAAGAGGCTCTATGAGATTTCACAGCAGTTTGTGCCATTCTGACTTTTTCAGTCATCTGCTTTGACTTTCTCACTTTCTGGATACTCAGATGGGAACTGTTTAGTGGAAATCATTCATTTATCTTTGCTGTGCCTTTCCACGACAGAGGCATTTCTGCATTCGTGCCATGCTGCCCAACTTTGGCCGATCCAGGCAGGTGAGAATGGAGTGGAAGGTGGTGCAGAGGAGGTGAAGAACCCCCGTGGAGCTCAGACACCAGAGCTATCTCACTCTGTGGTCCTCTTTGTGAGCTGTTGTCAATGGGACACAACCCTGTGCAGAGCCACATGGCTCTGTTTCCATGGGCAGTGCAACTGATTGCGAACATGGGTTCAGGGATTCCATGCTGAACAAGACTTGAAGATTTTGGGGGGGAGGAACTGTGGTAAATGTAATTCCTGTGCACAGAATTTAAGGAGATAACAGCCTGCTCAGATTGTGAAACATCTGATATCATGGCTGCATTTAATCTCCTAACATGGACATTTTAAGAGGGCTTCAACAACCCACAGCATATTCTCTCCAGTAGGGAAGAGCCATCTCGCTGATCTCAGATGCTTATATGGCTACTGAAGTTGGTGAGAAGCATTCCTGTCCATCCCAGTTTATCAGAGCAATCCAACACGTGCTTACTTTCAATCACAAACTTACCCCTGGCTGAAGCTAAGCACAGACAACGAGGTGTGAACAGCCACATAAATCCAGGCTTCACAGGCCCTATAGGCATCATGCCTGCTTTTCCTTTTCTTCACTTTTTGCTCTCTGCAGTCTGTTACAGGAGGCAGCCCATGAGTTTGTGACAGGACGTGGTTGTGTGGCTGAGATGTGGGCAGGAGGGCAGCTCAGAACCACTTCTCATCCTGGCTGGGCACCTCGCCCAGGCTGGGAGCCAGCTGCTGTCATCCAGGGAGATGGTGGGAGGCTCCGAGGGGCGATTCACCCTTCTGTCTGGGTGAGCGTGTTGGGGCAGATGAGTTGGGTTGTGAGGATGCTGCCTTTTTCTCAGGATGGTCGAGGAAGTCTAGACCGTGTGCTTGGCTTAGTCAGCAAACTTCTAGGCAGCCCTGGGAAGCAAACAGCATTGCACCCCAGATGCTTGTCAGGCCACGGAGGCAGTTGAGGTGAAACCGAGTCTCACTCCCAAAACTGCAGGAGCCTTTCTGGGCAATGACTTATTGCTGAGCTATTTCCTGAGATCCAGAGTGGGAAGTGCCTGCTCCTGTATCCCAGCTCTGCTCACAGCAGCCTCCCACATCATCATAGGGAGCATAGGCATGGAGCTGGAAGAGAAGAGCAGAAGACCATGGCCAAGGCTTTGCCCCAGGTGCAGAACACTGCAGGGCCAGGTTCCTGCTGAAGATCATGTTTATCTCAGCGTTAATCAGAAGGCATTTGTAACATTCTGGCAATGAGAAGGAAGGCAAGACATGGAGGAGGTGGGAGGGAGGGAAGGAAATTCATTTGTTGAGGTGATGGAGTGACTCCTTCAAAGGAAAAATTAATAATGATTAAAACGGTGCCGGAGTCTGTCCGTTTGAATCTCAAAGGTGCATCATCCCCACCAGAGGGGTCCGGCGCTCAGCACCTCTTCCTACTGATTAACATCAAGCTTCCCTTTTTCATATAACCTTGAAATGCAATCATGTCAATGAATGCAAGAGGATTCTTTTTCTGATGGGCAGAGGGATGTCAATGGATCTTCTTTCCTTCTTGCTTTCATCCATTACCTAGAATCTATGTAGAAGTCCCATCCTTCAGCATTTCCCTTTTAGAGGACTGAGGGGAATCTCTGTGCCCTCCCAGTATGGTCTGTGTGCAGAGGTGAAACTACTGAGCACAGGAAAGCAAAGAAGAGGTTTCCCTTCCTTTCCTGGGATACCTGACTCAGTATTTAGGAAGACATTTTACAGCGCTCAATTCCCACGGCAGCATCTGATGACTTTATTCTGCCTCTTCCTCCTCTTTTCTCCTCCTGCAGCGCTTCCTTTGCTGGAAATCCCACTGTCTGGTCATGTTTCAATGCAGATAAACCCTCTCTGTATCATTTCCAGGGGAGAGAAATGGAACTGAAGACTCCTTTTGGAAATCTGCTCCTTCTATTTTGCACGCTGCCTTCCCCTGGCAGAGCAGCACACGCAGCATCCTTCCACTCCGGATCCTGTCCCCAACAAGCTTTTTCTGACTGCATAACCTTCACTAACCTGAAATTCCTGAGTAGTCCCCAGAGCTCAATGCATCTCGGAATAATATTTTTGTAATGTCATTTAAGGGTATTCCTAATCCAGAATTATTGAGGAGGCCTGGGTCATGGGAATTGAGTTTGACACTTGACAAATTCTTGGCTTTGTGTAAATGGACAGGCCACAGAAATAACTGCCTTTGGATGTCACATGAGGAGAAATTAATTCTTTATTAACTTCTGCGATGATAATCTAATAAACTCATTTGGCCTACTAGTTTCAGCACTTAAGGCGCTCAGTCGATGGGATGCAAATAGATTTTTTTCCTCCCTGCTGGAAAGGAGCCTCTGTGGCATGCGAGGGGTGTTAGTGAGAAGCCAGGCTGGGGTGGGGTGGAGACACTCAGAGAGACAGACAGAGCAGAAAGACCAAAGCAGGGGCTGGGAAAAATATTTGGCTTTTTTTTTTTAATTAATCATTCATGTTTTAAACAAATTTTCTTTAAGTTGAGTTCAGATCCCTTTTCTTCAGTTGGGTATTGCAAGATAATATGCAAGAAACCAACGTGCTAGCTGTTTCCCTTTAGTATGATAGCACAAGGCAGCAGTCGCAGCCACATTAGGGCTCTGCTGGGAGCCGTACTCAGATGGAATTCCACTCCCAAAACGTTTGTGGCAAATGCTAAGTTGAATAATGGGTTTTAATGGGATGACATGGACTAAGCAAGGCTCTAGCTACAGAAGCCAAGGCTGTCCAGCAGGAAAATCAAGTGCAGTGTGTGACCCGAGTGTCAAATCAAAACCAGCCATTGCCACCGAGAGGTTGGATTTCAAATGTCAAACCCTGAGCTGCTGCAGGCTGTCCAGGAACCACGTTCCAAACAAACAAACAAAACGGCTGCAGAGGGCAGAATGGAAGGCGAGCTCACCCTGCCCATGTCAGGGGATGGAGCTGTGTCCCCAGCTCTGCCGTGCCCTGCGAGAATCACGGAATCACAGAATGGCCCAGGTTGGCAGGGACCTCAAGGATCATGAATCTCCAACCCCCTGCTGCAGGCAGGGCCACCAACCTCCACATTTAATGGCAGACCAGGCTGCCCAGGGTGGGCCCCATCCAACCTGGCCTTGAACACCTCCAGGGACGGGGCATTCATAGCCTCTCTGGGCAGCTGTTCCAGCACCTCACCACTCTCATTGTAAAGAACTTCCCCCTGATATCCAGCCTCAGTCTTCCCTAAGAAGCAGCAAGGCATCACAGCCCAGTGCATAGCCACAATGTTTCCCACAGCTGCACTTTGCTCCTCATGTCTCCTCCAGGGACATACAGATTTCAGGACCAAAGCTGACGCAGAAGCATCTCTCCAGCTAGGAATCCCCTACACAGCAGGTTGAAGGATATCAAAGCCATGCTACCAAGTAAATCAAGGTGTGGGTGTGGAAACCTACCCAAGGTGCTGGGGAGGAGCAGGCTGCAGCAGCGCCATGGAAGCACCCTCCTGTGCAGTCAGAGCAATTAGGGACTGAAATCACTGCGCGGTGCTTTCCGGTTCAAGAGGCATCAGCCCACCCTGCTGCCCCCCAATTCCTGGGCCACGAGACAAACCCGCTTTGTTCCCAGGACGCTTGTTTGCTCAGAGAGGAAAAGAATCAGAACGGCATTGAAATGAAGAGCAAAAATCTCCTGTATTAGAAAAACAAGCTGCTTCCTCACAGCTCGGATGACAGCTTTCAGGGAGGAAGGCAGACATTCGTCACTGAGCTTTGTTTGAAAAGAAATTTTGAGCAATTGTTGGTAATGACAAGAAATGACAGTCCTGTACGGCTTTCCTATTGCATTAGTTCAGATCCACTGGCAGCACCTGTTTCATTTCACCCTTCTCCCATCGATGCCCCCTGTAGATCTCAGGACTGCCTCCCTGCATTTGTATTTGGGTATAATTTGAGGGTAACTTGATTGGTAATTAGGGCAGAATAAAAGACTGAGTATTTAACTACTCATATATCTCTCTCTAATTTAAATAATTCCTAATATATCTAACTGGTTTGCCTCATACTGCACTGATGCGTATTGAACTGGGGATAATGAAATAAAGAATGTGAGGGGGAAAAATGTTATTTCAGAGTCGGAAGATCACCATTTAATGACATGAAAAGCCTGGTGGGAATATCTGTGCGCTTAATGCCCCTTCTGCTTCGAATGTAATGCGGTCAGAGCCTTGGCACGGGAGCTCTCGGAACAGCCTTCAGAACAAGGCGTGTTTCTGTGCAGCTTCTGAATGTGATCCAATGTCCCACGGCTGTGGGACAGGGCTCACACAGAAGGTAGGAGGGAATAATGTGGCCCTTGGTACCTTCAGCTCACTACAAGGACATCGGGGCCCTGGAGCGTGTCCAGAAAGGGGCAATGGGGCTGTGTGGGGTCTGAGCACAGTGGGGTCTTAATGGGGAGTGGCTGAGGGAACTGGGATGGTTCAGTCTGGAGAAGAGGAGGCTCAGGGGAGACCTTATTGCTGTCTGCAACTCCCTGAAAGGAGGTTGTGGCAAAATGAGAGTTGGCCTCTGCTCCCAGGTAACAGTGATAGCATGAGAGGTGATGGCCTCACATTGTGCCAGGGGAGGTTCAGGTTGGATACCAGGAAACATTTCTTTAAGCCAGAATATGTATGAGATGGTTAAAGTTAGGTGAGATCAGCTCCGTGGTGTGTGATCACCCATCCCAAATGATGTACCAGGGCTTTATTCTGGTGAAACAGCACTGCTGGATCTCATCCTGCTACATGGGCAATGCTGTGCATGTAACAGTGGCCATCATCCCACTGCACTGAGCAGGGCGGGTGCTGGTGGGCATCAGCACACCACAGCCAGGGGCAGGACAGGACTCAGATGTGGCTAGAGCTGAGATTTCGGCCACTCACTCTATATTTGTCATGGGAGAGGGGAGTGAAATGGACAGACCTGGAGTGTTTGATGGGTTAAAAAAAAAGGAGTTTCATTTTGATAAAGGCTTAAAGTTTAAGTCTGACGTTGTTTGGTTGCTTTTACAGAATGTAAAATGCAGTGGAATAAAGCAAAGCATGCAACGTGTGAACTATTGGGAGCACAGTACCTTGAGGCCAGATCCCAGCTGGTTATTGGAAGAAGCAGCAGCTATGGAAGTTTTTACCATTCCATAGAAGATTTCAAAGAAATCCATTGCATGCAGTGGAATGCTTTGATTTAGACAAACCATTAATTTCAGTAGAAAATAATTCTTTTTTTCAGTAAATTTTCAATCCACTTGAATACAGCAGGGCAGCACAGGAGCCTCAGGATCCCACCTCTGTGAGCTGCTGCAGAGCCAGCACGTACCCCCAGGGTAAAAGATAGCTCAGCTTAAAGCAATGTGTGTGTTTTAGTTTGGGCAGCCAAAAGGGTGGCAATATCCTCAGCATCCCGGGGCACGCTCACAGCCTGCTCCCATCCCATCACCCAGCTCCTCCCTCTCCGTGTCAGGGCTGTGTCTGTGCAGAACAGATGGGCACAAGCTGTCTGGCAGCCCTCCCCCAGACCCCACGGAGCGATGCATCACCGGAGCAGGGAGATCCCTACCCTTGGAGAGGGGCAGGTAAAAGTTTAACCAGGCTGCCTTTCAGCGCTGGAGGCAGAGCCGCCTTTCATCGCCGTGATAAATTGCTCCTGTCAAAACTACATGAATGCTCATATTGAAAAGCTCTTCTTTCTTTCTTTTTAGCTTGCCCCCTCTCTGCAGTCTCACGGCGTCTCTCGGTTGTTAGCCAACATTTAATGCCCACTTAGTCAAAGGGCACTTCCACTCCTTCTCTGCTCTGTCCTGTCCCCTGGGGCTCTGGGGCTGCATAGCCACAGAAACACTGACAGGGAATGAAATCAAAAGGATGGGCTGGCGGAGAGACCCTCTAATGGTTTTAGGGCTGTTTATTTCATTTTGGTCCTCTTACATGTAGTCCCTACCCAAAGTGACCGTAGGATGGGGAGGTGGACTGACAGATGTCAGGAAACATTTATTCTCCAAAAGAGTGGTGATGCACCATTAGCACAGCTGCCCATGGAGGTGGTGGGGTCACCATCCCTGGAGGTGTTCAGGAACTGTGGGGATGTGGCACAGAGGGACGTGGTCAGTGGGCATGGTGGGTTGGGGTTGGACTTGGTGATCTTAGAGTCTTTCCATCCTAATAATTCTGTGATTCTGTGACTGTATTTTTTAAAGAAGCCTCCAGTTCATTCCTAGCTAATAGATAAGTTATATTTTGCAATGTTTTCCAAAGTTAATAATGAATGTGTAACGCAAAACAATGCAGCACAGCTCCTCTCCAGCCTCCAGAACAGAGGACTGGGTAAGAGGATGGCCTGGGTGTCACCATGAAGATGCTGAGAACAAGTTGTCCACTCTCGGGCTTGGGACTGGTGGGAAGGTTGTAGGGCTCCTGCTTGGGAAGTACAGACCCAGCTCAGGTGCCTCGGGGCCACGTCTCCATACCAGGCAGCAAAGTCCAGAGGGAGCAGAGCTGGCTTTGCAACTTGGTGCTTTGCTGTGTTTGCAACTGGGGCGGCTACCAGCCCCTCTACTAATGTGCAGTGAGGATGGGATGCAGGAGGCAGTGCAGCTGTTCCCAGCTGTGCTGCATGGTGCCCACAGGCTGTCATTCAGCCTCTCCTAAGGGGTATGTCAGACCCATTCCCACTCTCCTCCAATTCCTTCCCCTATGTTTTCTGTCCGGGCTCACATCCAGCCATCGCCCAGCACTTGCAACCATTCTCTGAAAGATAAATACAAATGTTACTGCTGTGATACTGAGATCTGACACTCAGCTGTTCAAAGTGCATCCCCAATGACAAATACTTCTGCTGTGGTCCTCGGGGCTGGTTATCCTTATCACTATGGGCCTCCATAGTGCTCAGTGTTGCCCATTTCTGTGAATGCGGTTGTACCCATACAGGCACAGTACATGTGCACACAGCTCTCTCCTTGCTCTCAGTGCAATATCAAACATGATTAAAACACCTGGGTTTTCCACCCCCTGCTTTGCCTCCCTCCCTTTGCTTTCCCTTCTTTCCCTTCTCCTGCCCCCCGTCACCCTGGAAGTTTTTAGGTACTCTTCTGCACCACTACAACAAATTGCACAGTGGGATCTGAAAGTGTTACCCTCGTAAATGCATTAAGCTGTTCATAAAGCAATTTGCAGTGCCAGTTACCAACACAGCGTGCCTCCCAGCCCGACACCTCCATGGTGCAGAAGGGCTCTTGGCAGCCATGCCCTGCTGCATTGCTCTCACTTGCTGGAGCCAATGCCTGAAACTTAGGAGAAATCAATGCAATTATAGATATGAAGGTCCAATTACTGCGAAATGCGAGCAGCCTTTATCTCTGAGTCCCTTCAAGAAAACCAGGGAGGCCTTTTCCTCTTTGCCTTGTGAAGGGAGCGCCAGCACCATGCAAAAGCATCTTTCAGCAGCAGAAGGCAGCAGGGGGATGGCTGTCACTGTGCACCAGTCCTGATGCTCCCCATCCTGATTTCCCCTTAGCGCTGGTGAGATGATTCCTGCCTCACACCTCCGTGCATCCCTTGTGCCCTGCCAACACCCAGAGCAGCGTGGCCGCCTCTAGCCCAGATTCACAGCACAGTTTTGCCCATTTGGGGTTTCCCTGAGGAGCTCTCCCTTTCCCAGCCTGAGCAATTCTATGATTCTATGGCTCTGGTGGGTGTAGGATGGTTTGGTTTTCCCCAAAAAACAAGGAAAAAGATGAGGTGCCCTCACCACGCAGCCAGTATGGGCAGGTTCTGCCCAGTGTGAGATTGAGCTGCTTGACCTTTGACTGCAGTTGGAAGAATGACTCACTTGGAGGCTCAGATGTAAATAAATGTATGCATTGCTAAATAAATCAAACACTAATACATGTAGCTGAGCCTGATAGATATCCTTATTAAAATCGCACTGAAATAAATGGGGCAGATTATGAGGCAGTGGGCTTAAAAGCAACGATTTCGAGGAATAATTCAACACAGCACATGTGGTAATAACCAAATCGTTTTCATCTTTGGTTTTGCTGTGCTAAATGCTGTGCTAAATTCCTTCCTGCTACAGTTGTTAACTGGACCCTATGTATTATCACAAAGACTGAAAAAAGAAATACAGTTGATTGATTGATTAATAAATAATTTCCTAATTACTGGAAAACACTCAGAACATGTTAAACTTTCTGGTTCAGCTCAGAGAAGTAAAGAACTGATATCTTTACTGTAATGATATCTCTTTGCCACGTTCCTTCACATCAAGAGAGAAAAGTTCATTCCAGCACAGGTGCGTTCCCCGTTGGCACTGAATTACTGAGCGCTGCCCCCAGTTACAGCCTCCAAAACCATTAGCAGTTAAGAGAAAATAATCCCTGCAATTTGTGAAGCAATAAGTGTTATGTACGGCCCAGGAATACGCAGGAGCAGTGGCTGCAGGGAGCCCAGCCTGGCTCAGGACTGCCCCCTCCCTGCTCCCTCGGAGCAATCCTTTCTACGTATGGATGTTATGCATAGAGATGTCCCCTTGTGCCTTGTATGCTGATCTGCCTCGTTGAGCACCTCCAAGGGATGGGGCACCCACAGCTTACTGGGATCTCGTTGAAAAAGCAACAGGTTTCCAAAACCTGTGCCAAGCGAAGGAACCCAGTACAAATCTGTGCAGTCCTCAGATGTTTGGTTGAAGCTTGCTGGGTTTTCCTGGGTTTTATCCACTCCTGATGCATGAACAAAGGAAGATTACTGAGCAGAGCAATTAAAATAGCATAGAAATGGATTTCTTTCCACCAGCACATTTAGATAGAAATATTTGCATTCCTTATTGAGGTTACTGAGCTAAAATGAGGAGATTGTGGTGAGTTGGGGGTTGGCCTCTGTAACAGATATAGGACAAGAGGTGGTGGCCTCATATTGGGCCAGGAGAGGTTCAGGATGGAGATTAGGAAGAACTTGTCAGAAAGAGCAGAGATGCAGTGGCACAGCTGCCCAGGGAGGTGGGGGAGTCACCATCCCTGGAGGTGTTCATGAGCTGTGGGGATGTGGCACTGAGGGACGTGGTCGGTGGGCAGTACTGGTGGTAGGTGGATGATTGGTCTTGCTGGTCGTAATGGTCTTTTCCAACCTCAGTGATTGTATGCTCCTATGTTTCTATGATTCCGCTCCTCCCATCCCAGCCAGTCACCCAGGTTCCCCCCAGAGCTGAAAACAAAGTTTCCCTCCCTCCTCCTCAGCCTCCACACTTGGATCACGCTCCCAGCAGATGTGAAGTGTTTGCAGCGAGATGTGCCAGTGCCGTCAGCTCGCCGCAGCAGCTCCCAGTCACAATGTTTGCATGCACACTTCAGAGTATCATTTATCTTGAGGGATGTCAACTCTAAAAATGTTAGCGCGTGTCACTGTCACGGCAAATGCCAGAAATTAGCTTTCTTTCATCTGAAAGAAGAATAATTAACTTTGCGACTGTTTCCAAAAGTGCTAATTAATGGGTTTCACCAAGTTGGTTTGTCAGGATACATCTTGATTGGAACAACAGCTTGTTCTTCCCCCCCGAGGATTAGGGCTCTTCTTCTGGACTCCTTTCCTCATCCGCCAACGTATTGTGAGTTGCAGAAAATGGATGTCACTTAGAGCACCAAAATAAACATGCAAAAAAGGGAAAGCCCCAGAGACGCATTAGCATTTATTAATTATTTGTGTACATTATTAACAATAATGCAGAAACATAGCATTCCACGTTAACAGACCAATCTTTAAAGAGGATGGGATTTTGCTGGCTGTTCAATCCTCTGATAACAAGGACAAACTTTCACCCCAAATGTCTGTGTGTGGGAAAGTCTCCTCCTGGACCAAACTCCAGGAACATTTTCCCTATTTAAATTGCTTCAGCATTTTGTGTGACCTATTTCCTT
Source organism: Pavo muticus (assembly GCA_016647715.1). Taxonomy (NCBI): domain Eukaryota; kingdom Metazoa; phylum Chordata; class Aves; order Galliformes; family Phasianidae; genus Pavo; species Pavo muticus. The sequence goes on along the minus strand of JACDJE010000221.1, from coordinate 252,047 downwards.
TTACCAATCTGTCCATGATGCTCAAGTTCCTTGTCTTTCAATTCTGAGCACCTTCCCTGCTACACCACGCCATAATGTGAGTGCCCTCCACCACCTTCACATTGAGATGAAAAGCAAAATGCCCACGTGTGGCAGCGACCTGAGGGCCGCAGCCATCCCCACCTCACAGCCCATTGGCAGGGTTGGCTCCCGTTACCAACATAGTCATAAAATCATTAAGGTTGGAAAAGCTCGCTAAGATCATCCAGTTCAACCACGGTGCATCTCTGCAGCCCTTTGAAAACCCAAACGCATCTCATGATTGAAGGGATCATGGCCTGAAGAAACAGTGAGGGTCGTGTTCAGACTTTACATAAACTGCCTGACAAAGGGTAAGCTCAGACCTTGTATGTGTTCCTGGAAATATAATGTAAATCAGGAAATCAAGTGGAAAATCCAGGAGGTTATTATTAAAAACCCACAGCTCAATTATCGTTATAATAAACCTTACACCAGAGGTCATTTACATTCACGGTAATTAGGGAGGCAGGTTATGGATGGAGAACAACGGTATATCAGCTAAAGAAGAATTTTATTGCAGAAATCTTCTACCAGACACTGCTTCCTACGCATGTTGACCTGGCTGGGCTGGGTTGGGCTGGGCTGGGCTGAGTGTGCCCACCTGCGTGCAGAGCCCCTGGGGCACCTGAGCCCTTCCTGCCCTCCCCAGGTGGAGGAAGGATGGTGTATAAAGGGCCTAATGGTGGCCCCACAACTGGGTTGTGTTGGAGAAGACCTGAAGGGAGGATGGATCTTTGGAGAGGTACGGGGTTGGGTGCTCTGCTTTGAACAATGCCTCTTCCTTGTGGCGTTGCTAGTGGTGGCTATTCTAAGTGCTTCCTGTGTGAGCATAGGAACTGCAACTGAATTTCCTAAAGAATAGGGGCTCTTGGCCATGGGCTGGTGGCCTCTGTGCTTTGGCTCTTGCTGAGCTGTACCCTACACTCAGTCTGGCTGTGAAAGGTTAATTAATTCCTAGCCATAGTTATGAGCAAGTTAGGACACGAGGGGTGAGTGGTTATCCATGTTTAAAGGTACCCCTAGGGGTGAATGAGGTGGTTGTAAGCTGTGTGTTTGTATCTTAAATTCCTGATGTATAGTAAATTGGTAAGTTCCAAGCAACTTCACATTTTTAAGCTGTTCAAGAACTCTTTTGCTACATCTCTAACCTGAGCAAAGTTCTGCATTTTCTTGTCGTAGTGGTGATCCCCAGGCCCCGTTCTATAGGGGGAGGCTGGAAGGGGAGGATTACTTCAGCAAGAGAGAGCAAACAGCACTGTGAGGCGGTGTTCACAGCCTGAAGGAAGTGCACAACAATGCTGAAACCCAGCTTCTGCCGCTTGGTCACAGAGCAGCTTACAGCAGTTACACTTCACTTTCAGGGGTGCCAACATTATTTACTGGATGCTGCTATTTAATTTGTAGCTACATTTACTCTTACAGTAGAGGCTAAAATCCTGTGTCACTGCATTTTTAAGTGGAGTCTGTTTTTATCTCTGGTGAAAGAGATGAGTTCTGACCCTTACTGGAAGCTATGAGGTCCTCACAGCTCTGGAAGAATAAATATCCAGGAGTAAATCTCTCACCTTCCTACTGTCACTTCTTGAATTTCACCTTTAGTGTCCACTCAATCCTTCAGGTTAAACTTAGGCCATTAAAGAAATGTTTAGGTCATAAATTTGTATTGGTTTCTTACTTTAAACAACTCTTTAATATAAACTGTTAACATGAGCACACTTTGCTGGCTCACTGTTCATGTGGGACTGAGCATACAAGGATCTCTACAAGAGTTGGCCAAAACACGAGGAGGAAGATTCATTTTTATAAAGGAGGAAGAAAAACCCTTTTGCAGAGCTCAGTATTGTCTCCAGATGCATGCCAGTGCTCTTCCAGGGGCTGTGGGATGCACTGGAGTTGGCAAAGAGTTGGGTTTAAGTGCTGAATGAACCTCTCTTGAGGCCCAAAGAGTCCTTAATAATCCTGTTATTGAGTGGCATGGTTCAGTGGGCACGGTGGTTTATGGGTTGATGATTGGACTGGATGATCTTAAAGGTCTTTTCCAAACTTAAGGTTTCCAGGACTTTATTACTCCTTTGTAATCATAAGGAAATCTTGTCAAGTCTGCAAGTTGTCTGTGAGGAGTAGCACAGCACGTGTCATGCCTTGGTTGGGTACAGACAGGTGGCACCTAAAATCTCCAGCACTGCCTCAAAGGATGCTGCTGGGGGCTTCTGTCTTCCACTTCAGTAACTCAGTGGAAAGGAGAAACCATTGAGACTTGGATGGATGGGAAGGGAATCCTGCTGCAGTGCTTCAGTTCTGGATGCTTTTAGCCAGGATGTTAACACCTTCCATGCAAGCACAGTCTTGAGCCCTTGGCTGTAAGGTGTATGTGCCCTCTGGACAGGGTGGATGGGCAGGGGGAGAAATCCCACATCTGCTGCAAATGCTGTGTGCTGAGATTCCTTAGGCTCTGCTTTATTTCACTTTCAGCCTTCCTCCCCCAAATGGTTATGGGACTGTCTAGCAAAAAATGGATGCTGTTTGCATGTGGAGGGCCCCTTAACGCCGTGCCAGCTGGTGGAGCTCCCTGTGCTCTGCTGTGTTCCCAGCTCTGCTGTCCCCACCAGCATCCTCCTCCCGGAGGAGGAGGTCCCGGAGCACAGGGACCTGGTCCTGCTGGTGCAGCTGCCAGCAGCTGGGCAGCGAGTGTGGGCTTTGCAGAGGGCTGCTATGCAGATAACAGCTTTTGTCTCTGTTTACTGGAGTGCATCTTGTAACCAGATTCCTCCCCAGTGCATCTCCCCCTTCCCACCGCCCCTCTGGATTGGGCTCCTCTACTAAAAATTGGTTGGGAATGAAGGCGGGGGGAGAAACTTTATTAGTGTTATACATTATTTTCCTCCTCTCCGTTCTCCCCCCTCCTCCTTCTGCATGATGAATTGCCTGGTACTGAGCTGGTAGCTCCAGCCCAGGCACTTAGCAATCTCCTCCTGGTCCCTTGCACAGACAGATGGGACGGCCCATGTCTTGACCGTGATTGATTAGCTGGAGAAAGCCTGTTGAGTGGAGTTCCATGAAGATTGATGCTTTCTCCTTCTAACAGCATTTCCAAAAAGTTTCTATTACATTTTGATTATGTTTATAGAATCTCACTGGTCTCCAGGAAGATTCAATCTTCTCTTCCCCCTCTCCCCTCTGTGCAGTGTGTGTAACTTCCCTCCTGTGCATATGCTGTTCATCCATCTCTCACTGTTATTCCTTTAGGAATGCCCCCAGAGGTCTCTCAGGACAGCTCTCCCCTTGTGTTCCCTGCTTTTGCCAGGGGGGCACCTCTCTGTCTGCTGCTGCAGCCTCACCTATAGAGGTCACAGACAAAGCAGGAGCTGCCAGCCCGTAGGTGACCTCTAACAGCCACACAGCAGGAGGAGGAATGCTGTCTGTGATCCCCTGGTGGAGAACTGAAGGATGGGACCACCAGCAGTGTGGCACCCAGATGAAGGACCCCTGTTTCCCAGTATAAGAGGCTGACACATGGGGGCTTTGCCCAGCCCAAATCCACTGTACCTAGAGGCTTGGTTCAATCACTCACACCTGGGTTGGGATGAACAAGACCTTAAGCTACAGTACCTTTGAGAGCTTGCATGTTTCCCATGGAGTGGGCCAGGAGGGTGGGATTCCAGCATCCCAAGCACTGTGTTGCAGTTGGGTGAGGTGGGATGGCAGTGTCCCCATGCTGGCTGTGTTTTGGCATCACTGCAGGGAGAGGATTCTTTCACCATCAATTCAGACATCTTGGAACCAGAGGAGTAAAGTGCACCAAAACAGGATAAGGGCTTCTGGTCACTCAGCATGGACCTTTCTGCTTCAGAGCACAGTGCAAGCAATGCAAAATGCAGCAAAAAGGCTGGTACAGATGGATGGAGTGTGTGCCAGCTGAAAGAGCTGCAAGAGAGAGAGGCTAGAGTCCTGCACAGTGGCCTGCCTAGGAGGGCTAATATTCCAGTAGTTCCACAAAGTGTGTAGATAGGGGATTCACAAATAATGACTCTGGTGTAGGCAGGGTGCGCGAAGTCAGCATGGGGACTGAGTGATGGGTGTGTGGGGTGGCCTGCTGTAGTGCTGCCGTGTCTGTGTGTCCCTGGGTACACCGTCACCAGCAGGGAGAGCATTGAGCTCGACTAGTCTTGGTGAGGGCACACACACACACACAGCCCATCTTCCTGCTGGTGGGAATTGCTGCTGTCTCACTGCTAGCACAAGCAATGCAAAGAGAACTGTTTTATTTTTTTGTGCCTCTGGTGTAAAAATGCAGCCGGGCAGGAAGCCACAGTTTGTGTGATGTGACAAACAGAGGTGTGTGTGGGTTCCCCCTCCCTGGGTCCCCGCAGTGCTGCCCCCCAGCTCTGTCCCTGTGTGCTCAGCCTGCCCCTGTACTGTCCCAGGCTATTTTTTTTAAATATAGACCCCATTTTTTATTCCTGCATTTATTACAAATGCAAATTACAGATGAAAGCATCAACTACACAAACCATTACTCAGAGGAGCATCTTTCCAACTGCTGGACTTGGACTGAACAGCTTGTGGTTAATTTGCTATATAATCACTGCCTGCAACAGGAAAGCAAGCGCTTCAACTGTGCTAATATTATGAAAGGGGAAGTTAACCATAGAGATAAATTCTGAGGAGCTGCAGCTGGGATGAAAGAGGGAAATAAATGTAGCTGGAGTCCTGGCTTCATGCTTGCGAAAGTGGCCACTTGGATATTTAAAGGGATAAAAGATAAGGGTTCAGGTTAAACATGTGTTTTTGAAGTTGCTTTTAGCCTCAGTCTGTTTCCCCCAGAAGCAGAGGATCCCTGCAGCTCACATTGACCTGCAGTCCGTGGAGCCCTGGGCTTGCATGCAGACATGTAAATGTGATGAACTGCATGCTGCCCCAATTGCTGGGTGCCTCTGTGGGGCCCTGTGCTGCAAAGAAGATGCATGTGGCATTGAGCATTTTGCTGTGGGCTCTTCCATCATTCAGTTCTTGTGTAAAACCCAGGGAAAGTGTCCCAGGGCTGTCAGAAGGGTGTCCCTGCTGCATGGTGCTGCAAGGAGAGGCCCATGGTATCTCCAGAAACAACCACAGGTACTCAACAGGTGTGTGTCAGCCCCAGATGGGAGGAATGCTGAATGAATGAGGACAGTCCTGCTCTGTGACTGGAAGCGCTGCCGTCCTGTGGCACTGCTCTGTGTCCCCTCAATGTGCATTGCCAGGTCTGGCTTAACCCCTGTGTGTGAGACTGGAGTAATGCTTGCACCTTCCATTCCTGTGCCCACAGAGGTAACAGCAGGGCAGTACTCATGCTGTGTTGCAAAGTGCTATAGGGATTTAAAAAATGTTCCTGAAGATTTTCTCTCAGGTCAAATCTGAAGCTCTGTCTAACTCTGCTCTCTGGAGGCCCATGAGAGACAGTGGCTGCCAGATGAGCAGAGATAGGAGATGTGTCTAGGAGGGTGAATCAGCTTGAGAAGGGTGAGCTGGTTCCTATGAAGCAAGAGAGCTCCAGGAGCTGCAGATTCACGTCCATCTCAGACACCTGACCACAGTGTTTGTGTCGGGCTGCTTTTCTCCCTGGTTCCCAGAAGCAGAAAGCTGGAGTGGGGAGAGGCTGGGAAATACCAGGGGGGGTTTGTTCCTGGGAGCTCGCCTCTGAGCAGGGGCTGAGGGTGTTGCCTTACTCCAGGCTGATGGAAGCTGCAGGGTAAAAGATTTTCCTTGTCTGAGTTAATCATTGATCGGGCAGGATGGGGACGCCTGGGGTGCGTGTGGATAGAGCAACAGCTAGGGGGGAATGTGCACAATGGGGGACGGCTGTGTCAGTGCTGGCCTTGCAGTTTGCCTCCCCAGTCAAAACAGATGAGCCATGGAGCTGTGTGTGCAGCCAGGTGGGGATGCTGGGAGGGCATATCTCACAGGGATCATCAGGCTTGGGCTAGCAAAGGCTGTCAGTTCCATAACATGGGTACATCATGTATAGGATGAGAGGGAATGGCCTTCAGTTGCACATGGGGAGGTTCAGGTTGGATGTTAGGAAACAATTCTTCTCTGAAAGAGTGATGATGCAGTGGCATGGCTGCCCAGGGAGGTGGGGGAGTCACCATCCCTGGAGGAGTCTGGGAGCTGTGGAGATGTGGCACTGAGGGATGTGGTCAGTGGGCACAGTGGGATGGGTTGGGATTGGACTTGGACCTTAGTGGTCTTTTCCAACCTGAACGATTCTGTGATTCTATGTATTGTGGTTTTGTGTTGGCAACTTTTGTCCCAGCCCTTCAGAGGTACCACTGCTCTGTCACTGGGCCCTTTCCGGAAAGCACTGCAGTGTTCCCACATAATGTGCCCAACCCGCTGCCTTCCAGAAGGAATGAACTGGGGTTAGGAGCAACTGTCTGTGTACATATAGCAGTGCCTAAAGCATTTCAGATTTCCTGATGGTTTATTTTTGTGTACAGATTACCCTTACTGGTACGGACAAGAGGCAGGGTTTGTTTGGGCTGTGAGCTGCTGAAGCAAAACTCGTGGATGCAAAGTGAGAAGCTGCTTTGGTACCTCTGCCCAAAGGACAGTGCTTCAGAGCAAAATCACAATTAGTGATTTAGAGAATAATCAACATTAAAATCAACTGGCAAGGAAAAGACAGTGCATCTGTAATGTATTTTTCTAGATATTATTAAATACATCCTGAGCAAACTCCTGACTGATGATTTGGCAGCTGTTTGCTCTGCTCTCCTCTCCAGGAGGGGATTGGCACTACTGCAGGAACTTCTGGAAACTGGTGGGTAGGGAGAACCCAAAGACGCTTTGATGCCAAGGGCACACCTTGCGGGTGAGGCCAGGCTGTAGGGTCATGCTGACCATGAGTAATGTTTCTTCCAGCACTGCTCTGCTCCTGGAAGGCAGTTCAGAAAATTCAGTGGGACTGCACAGCATGTGCTACTTGTCCCCAGGCACTGTGTGCTGGGGGTGGCGTGGGAGATGCTGCCTTCTTACAAGGATGGTGCTGGGGCTGCTGGAGCTCATCCAGCTCCTTAACCATGGTGACAGGTTAGGAGGCCTCTGAGCGCAGTCATCTACATGGGAGGAAATGCCAGTGATGTGCATTGAAGTGATCCTTTCTGGCTTTGGGCTGCAGAAGTGGCCTGGAAGGACTGCTGATGTCACGGTGCTCTATGAGCAGCTCCTGTTTGCTGCTGTTGGAAATCAGGTGCTGATGACATGGTGATGGGTTTAGTCTGCTCTTAGCCCTCTTACAGCATTAGTGTTTGGAACCAACAACCAAGATGTGAAATGCTGTGTGAGTTACCATGCATAACATCCAGCTTTTCTGAGCCTACAAAACATTTTCATTCCATCTTTGGGTGAAGTGCATTAACGGAGCACGGCTCTTGGTAGAAGCTCATGTGGCTGAAATCCAGCTGATGAGTTTGCTCAGCCTTCGTTGTGAGGGCTCTGCAATGAGCTCCCCTTCCAGCACCTCTGGGGAGGGGTCAGCAGCACAGGTGCTGGCAGAGGGGAGATGGATGCTGTGCTGTTCTGAAAGGAAGATAATGTAAGGAGGGGAAGTTACACGTCACCTTTCCTCTATTTGCTTAACAGAAGAAAGTACATGACTCTAATTAGTGTTTCCTGATGGGGTCCAGACGCTGCTGCTCTACCAAGAAATTATTATATGTGCTCTTAAGATTAATTGATTTGAAATATCCACCAAATGACTCATGGTACCATCAGTATCTTACCTGAATAATTGGCCGCTATGCCATGCAGTCCTGTTGTGGCTGACAGCTGATATAAAACACCCTTGGTATACACAGGCAGCAGCGAAAGCCCCACACCTGCTTCAGTCTTTGCACTTGAGGGTGCCACAGATCTCTTGTGTAGAAACTGCTCTTGTGTCAAGGCTGCCCTGAGAGCTGCTTCGTATGTGGTCACCTCAGCTCTCTGGTATTTGATGGAAAAGATGGTTGTGCAGCAGCAGCTGGTGAGGGAGCAGATGGTGCCACCTGCATCATCAGATGCTTTATCACTTTTTTTTTTTCTCTCACAAAGTGGCTGGAAAGCAGAGGAGAGCGTGGGAGCTGGTGCAGGTTGTGAAGGTGTGAAAAATCGTGGGTAGCGGTGCTGCTTCCCTGCCAGGCTGCTGCTGGCTGGGCTCTGAGCTGTGTCCAGTGCTGCCTGGGGCTGCAGTGCTGCCTACAGGAAGCATGAGGCTGTGGTGTAGCGTGGCTGGAGGCCGCAGGATTCCCTGTGCACCTCTGGGCAGGTCCAGCTGAGCTGCTTAGATTGCGGGCAGCCCCTGATCCACTTTGGCCTTGAGCAGCCCAGGCGCTGCTTCCTGACCATATCCCACTTAGAAGCCTGTGATTAACCTTTCTGAAGGGTTCAGTTTTATAATGTGTGTGAGTTCTGGGTGTTTTAATTATCCTGGGCTGGTTGGATGCCTCATATAGCAAGTATTAGGGCAGTTAGCACAACATCAGTATGTGCTGCTGCTGGAGATCATAGAATGGCTTGGGCTGGAAGGGACCTTATAGATCATCTAGTTCCAACCCTGCTCACCTTGGCATGGTTGCCAGCCACACTGGGTTGCCAACCCAGGAACCCATCCAGCCTGGCCCTGAGCACCTCCAGGGATGGGGCATCCACAACCTTGGTGGGCAGCTGTGCCAGTTCCTCACCACCCTCTGAGTGAGGAAAATGATGAGATGAGCTTCCCTTGGCAATTCCATCCATCAGCTTCACTTCTGTTTGTGCTCTTGATGTTGTTCATCTCAGCGATCCCATCCGTTCTGTTGTTGAAGCGATCACTGGGCAGCGCTCCCGTTGGGATGCTAAGTGAGCAGGCTCCTGGCAGTGCTTTATGGGCAGTCAGCAAAGCCATTCAGTGCCCGGGTTAATGTTTGAGCAGGAGGATGCTTGGAGGTTGGCAGTCATCAAGCTCTGATCCCAACAGGAAGAGGAACGTGTAGGACTACAAAGGGGGAGGAAGCCCATTGTGTCCAGAACAAGATGGAAGATGCCACCCGAGGCAGACAGCTGACTGGTGATTAATTAGAGGCACACTTGGAATTCCACATGGAGTTTAACATTAACAGCATTTGTGTCATGTGTTGTCTTCCTGCTTGGCTTCATTGTCTGGCTGATCTGGAGCAGGGAGTTGGTGCACAGAACCAGTGGGATTGTGTGGCAATCTCATCCCCTGCCCCAGGAGAAAAATAAAAGAAGAAACAATGTGGGAAGTCACCTGAGAATCTTGTGAGCAGAAAAGAAATTCAAAAATCACACCCTGTGAGTGTTTTTCTTATTTGTATGGCTAAGGAGCCATCTCCTGGTCCCACGGCCCTGCTGGTTTGGTGCATCTCCCTGCGCTTGGGCTCCCCGTGCTGTGTCTGCAACACAGCTGTATTCCAGGCATGTCTGCAGGCCTGTGGCTCCGTATTAGTGTTTATAGGAAGTCAATGAGATGGAACTCAATAGAGAAAAGGAAGACTTAAGAGTCACTGGAAGACAAATGTGAAGGCTTGGCACTCAATAACTTCACTGAATCATATCTTCTGTTGCTGTATGTTTCTGGGTAGCAGGAGTACGAGGAGCACAGGTCTGATTCAATGGGCTGTGCACCTTCAGAGGGAAGGGGGAATGTTTTATTCTACTTTCATAAAGGGGGTGAGAAGATGGAGCTGCCTAGGGTAGTAGATAATGGATTTGGTGACCAGAGAGTTAAGGGCAGGTGAAACTAAAAGCAAGTGCAAAGCAAAATGGTCAGGGAAGCGTCCTCAGCCCAGGTGGAGGTCTGGAGGTGGCAGCAGAGTGTGGTCACTGCCTTACTGAGCTTTCAAGGAATTTGGCTGGAGCTTCCATCTCCAGCTATGGTTTGGAAGTGTATGGAAATGGGGAATGGCAATACAAAAAAAACTGCTTCATTAATTGATAAATATAATTAAGGAAGGGCACCACATTAGTATTAACTTAGATGGCTGATTAACTGAAGTCATTAATATATATTAATGCACAGTCTTGCTGTAACCCCTGGTAGCTTCAATTCCAGAACAGTACCTTTTTGCACACAACTGTATTAACCAAACACTTGAGCAGCAAGAAAATGTAACCTTAAGACTGAATAGTTGCAGGATAATTGATGAACAGAACTCTGGTTCAGCTCTGTTCCCTTGTTTCCGCTGAGCCATTTAACGTGGGGGTATCACACCTCTGGCCCAGGTTCTGATAAAGTAGATCTGGATTAACTCCCTGGGTCAGATTCTGAACTTATGAGCTCATATGAGTGTTCAGATTCAGGGATCTCATCCCTCAGCCTCTCAGGGTGTGCTGCTTCTGCCCTGCTTGCACTAATGTGACTGGAGCCTCAGGGCATGAGGGCTGATCCCATGCTGTCAGGCTATCAAGCCAGCCCAAAGCTGTTGTTAAAGCCCTAAGACCATTGTATGTCCCAGTGGCACAAAGGGATGCTTTGCTCATCCACTAGGTGCTGAGCTGGCACTAATTACAATTTTGCTAATTGCTCTAAACTCTGCTGTCTTGCTGCCTTCCATAGGCTGTGCTTGGCTGTGGCTTTTGCTGAAGTGGAGGACTTCTTGGAAGCTGGGTAAAATCTGCAGGGAGACACCTGCCAATCTTCATACATAACATCTTTATTTTAATTCATTGGTAGCATTTAGAAAAATTGGCTTCTATGCAGCATCGGTTGGACTTCATTAAAATAATAAGAGAGCTAAGTTAGTAAAAACAAACCTGGCCAGTTGGCAACCTCAGGTTTTTGTCAGGACTGATCTATGCCGAAGGATATAGATTTAGTCCATCTACAGTAATAAAGTCCCATGATCCTGTGGTTAAAATGTCTTTTTCCCCTGCTAGCTGATGCAATTCATTAACTATATGACATTTCCACAATGATTTCTCCAGAAGAAGGCCCTGGATGCCAAGGTTTACATTACATTTTCAATTACAACGCTATCCATATGGTGACTCTGCAGTATGTACAACTGCTTAATGTGCATCCAAGCCCTGCTGCAATGCTTGTGGTGAGCTGGGAAATCATTTTCTGGATATGGAGCTCCAGGGTGATTCCCACGCTGGGGATCCCTGCAGGAAGGTGTGCTGGTTGTGTTATGCCATTTGGAACCACCCGAATCCATTCCTCTTGAGCTGTGAGGATGAGCTCTGTGTTGCCTGTCGGGGCTTTGGGAAACCAGCAGTGTTGCAGGCAGGATTTTAGTCTCAAAGATGGGCTCATTCCAGGCATGGGTCTTGCGGAGAGGCAAAGGGAAGCTAGTAAAGAGTCAGAGCCCATCTCCCTGCTTTGCCACATCTCGTGTCATTGAATTATTAAGGCTGGAAAAGACCTCTAAATAGGATCATCAAGTCCAACCATCCACCTACCACCAATACTGCCCACTGACCGTGTCCATCAGTAGCACATCTCCATGGTTCTTGAGCACCTCCAGGATCAGTGACTCCTCCACCTCCCTGGGCAGCTGTGCCACTGCATCACAACTCTTCCAGACCTCGCACAACTTAAAGCCACTACTTCTTGTCCCATATTCTGACATCCTTATGGCAGGATCAGCTCTGCATGTATCTAGAGGATGATGAAGGCGTGCTGTGATGGGTCTGGAGCTGGTGTGGCTGGGGTTCCCATGCCATGTGGCACACTGATGGCCACATCAGTGTTCATCTCACTCAGCCAAAATCAATTGCTGCTGTAAATCTGCTCAATTCACTGGTACCAACTTTACAGGTCGTGATGTAATTACTGCTAGGTTTGAGGACCTGTATTGACTTGGATGGACCCTTTGGAGAAAGCCTCATTAACAGCTGTTGTGTGATACTCGATGGGCACCAAACAAACCAGCTCCTCCCTGTCCTCAGTGCAGAGCCACCAAATGGCCTTGTTGGTGGAGGTCATGTCCTGGTGCCAGGCCTCCTGCAGCACTGCTCCCATGCACTGGTGCTGTTTGCTCAGTTGCACTCCCATTAGCTCTGCAGTGCTGTAACCTTAAGGTAGTAAAGCAGTGGCATATATATAGTTGAACAATTATATGTATTGTGACTAAATTTCCCCCTGAAGATCTCATTCACGATGTTAGAGTGAAAGGATCATAAAATGAATTAATAGCTGATTCACTGTATAATTTCCTAGTTCAATATACTTTAGTGTACCGGCTAAATGAGCCATACACAGCATTCAGCTCGGCCAGTTAACAGCTTTATCATTGAGATCTCAGGCTTAGAAATAAAAGCAATTCTTCTGAAGTAATTGCGTCTAATTAAAAGAAACATTTAAAAAGTGTAACCAAAAGGAATTCATTTCAAATGGAAAATTAATGCTGAAAAATAGCCCTGAGCTCTCTTGTCTTTGCTAATAGCTAAGCATTCTCAGAATAATTAAACTGTTTTGAAATGTTGATACCTTCCCCTGTTAGAAATGATGGCCAGGGCCCGAGAAACCAGCAGGTCCTCAGCCTGGCCCTAGGCTGCAGAGATGCACAGCCTCACACTCGGGCAACTTCCCATTGGGAAGCAAACACCAACGAGGTTACTCTATTTTTGGTGTCAGAAAGACAAAATCCAAATGCTCGTGGCCCACGTGACTCCTCTCGGGGTGATCAGGACATGAGAGCTCTGAGAATTCAACTTTGGGTTTGTTCTCTGAAATCCTTGTGGGATGGGAATGCAGTTTCTCATGCTGCTGTAAGCAGGGAGTGCTTGGGGCTGTTGGTTACAATTGCCAGTGCCTGCTGAGTTTCTTGAGTTGTGTTATTGGTGAATACAACAGAACTGAGTGCATGGCACCCAAGGTGCTGTAAGTTCTCGCCTTAAGACAGAATGGTGCCTCGTGTACTGTAGCGTGGCTTTCTTCCTTAAATCCTACTGAAAACATCCCAGTTTCTAAGGGAATAGCTAAGGCCAAAATCTGGACTCACAGTGAGCGCCCTGTCCTGGTCAGCTGCTTAAAATTCAGCCTCTATTTTTCGGATGATCCAGAACTTTCTTTTTTTGGTGTTTTTTTTATTGTTATTCCTGAGTGTTTCTGATTGAGCTAACATTATTAGGAGGTTTAAAAAAACCCTTTCCCAAATTCCCTTTGCATTTCAGTAGCTCTTTAATATGCAAGGCAGCAAGAGATGAACTGGGTCTAATTACGAGTCCCTGGAGTAGCCAGTCAGAAAATGAATTGATGCCTTTTTCCTTATGAACAATGCATGTACCACAAATTAGAGGCGCCATCACCAGAGATTTAATTACAAAATATCATTACTTTCACACATCATTTCAGATTTGGCCTGATCAAATCAAAGTTAGGGGGAGAGGGAAGGGGGAGGCGGGCGAAGGGAGAAAACTGCACCACTAGCAGGGTCATTCGTTCAGGGGTACGTGAGTGCAGGAGGGAATCGCTGCTGCTAAGGCTTCCCAAAAGGCAGCTCTGCAGGGAGGCAGCGGGAGGGAATGTGTTCCCTTCCCCACTTTGGCTCTGGGGAGCCATAGGGTGGGCACAGCCAGGGCTGGGTAGGCTTCACCCTGCAGTGCTGCCCAAAGGCTGTGTATGCCCATGGTGAATACAGCACAGAGGGGATTGTTAGATAGGAGAAGCATGATAAAGTAGCCTCTTGGCTGCTATTTCTTGTGTGGACTGGGCTTCATCTCCCTCCAGCAGCAAAAGCTGCTTATGGGAGAAATGAAGGATGAATTCAGGAGGTATCAAAGTGGAGTTCAGTGTGTTTTCCTGCATCGTTCTCAACAAACCTCCCAGAAAGAAAGGAAAAAAAAGGAAGCTGAAGCTATTTGTGCCAAAGTACATGATGAATTTTGTCAGGGAGTGCCTGCCAAGGGAGGTCTGGAAAGTCATCTGCTGTGGCATTCAGCCTGCTATTGTGGTTGTGGCCTTACCAGAAAAAGGGTCTGGAGCGTGGTGGGAAGAGGGCTTAGCTGCTCCTGCTGCCCTGAGCTCTGTTAATCCCAAAGAACACAGAGTGAGCAGCTCGTGGTCCTGTTCCTAGCCAGGCAGTGTGTAGCATTGTGTCCAGAGAGGTGCAATGGGGCTGTGAGGGGTCTGAGCACAATGGGGTCTTATGGGGAGCTGCTGAGGGAACTGGGATGGATCAGTCTGGAGAAGAGAAGGCTCAGGGGAGAACATATTGCTGTCTGCAGCTCTCTGAAAAGAGGTTGTGTGAGGTGGGGGTTGGCCTCTGCTCCCAGGTAACAGTGATAGGATGAGAGGTGATTGCCTCACATTGCACCAGGAAAGGTTCAGGTTGGATATCAGGAAACATTTCTTCTTCATAAGAATGGTGGTGCAGTGGCACAGCTGTCCAGGAAGGTGAGGAATCACCATCCCTGGAGGTGTTCAAGAACTGTGGAGATGTGGCACTGAGGGACGTGGTCAGTGGGCAATATTGGGTGAGCTGGAGTTGGACGTGGGGACCTTAGTGGTCTTTTCCAACCTGAATGACTCTATGCCAGGATGGAAAATCTGGTTGAGTATTCAGAGGTTGGATGGCTCCCATGCTGAGTGCTCACCCTACAGCAGGAGTGGAAATATCCTGGTGAAATGAAGAGGTGCAGCCCCATAGCGCTGAGCACATCCCTGAGCCATTATTCTGCTGTAGCAAACCAGCACTACAGCACCAGAAATCCCCATTTCTCACCCCAGGGAAGAGGTGAGGCTGTTCTCTCTGCAGAGTGGCACCTGCCCAGGGCTGATCTACAGGGCCGGCTGCCGAGCGAGGTCATGGATGTGAGCTGAGGCCATAAATGCAGCTGCGGGCAGGGAGGGCCGGGGGCTGCCCAGCTGATTTACAGCCCTGCTCCACGCCTGGGCCGGGGGCTGCGTTATTTCTCAGCCGGACTCACAGGCCAATGGCTTCTAGAAGCTAAAATGCTCCTCAGAATTTATGAGGAAAATGACGGCTTGTTGAATACATGATGTAGTGAGATGTAGTTTTACATTAACTTAAGAGGCATTTATGGGGCAATATTCATCTTCTCTGTATTATGGCAAGTATAACATGAGAGGATGCTATGTCATGGTGATATGAAACGTGACAGCTACGGTGTACACGGGGAGACCATGATGGAACAGAGAACGGCAGAAGGAGGCTGGATGTGGATGGGGACGTGGGCTGCCCCCTATCCCTCCACCTGCAGGCTGTGTGCAGAGAGTGCTCCCTGAGCACAACGAGCAGTGATGTTGGCAGAAATAATCCCAAAGGGCTGTAGAGCTGCTGCACTGATAGCAGAGGGGGCTGCAGCAAACGGAAGGGTTTGTAAGCACAGAGTGAAGGGCCGAGGCTGCCTGCTGAGGTCTCTGCTGGAAGATCTGCTGCAGGAGCCATGCTGGATGAGAAGGATGACATATCAGCCCCATTAGATAGAAGAGAAATTAAAAGGATGGATTGATATCAATTATCAGGTGCAATTTGTTGCTGCACAATTGACATGTTAATCACCTCCTTGCTGCGTTTCAGCATGGTGAGATTTTTTTTGACCAATTTGAAAGGTTTACAGCAACAATATGATGCTGATTTATCTCTCCTTAATAAAAAAGTGATCAACTGAAACCTGCATCCATCATTCTGTTTATCACTCATGGTGATTTATTAACTAATTATACTTACAGTGGGTCTTTTTCTATAAGTATGGATAACAGAGTGATGCAGTGTCAGTGCAAGTCATAAATAATGGCACAGTGCAGTGCTTTTAGTCCTCTCTCCCAGGACCAGCCCATAACAAGATGCCTTGATTAAGGTAAGCAGATGGCTTCGTTTGTCTGATTTCAGGGCCGGCCATGATATTGCACATGGAGGAAAGAAATCCATTGCTCCCATTTCCAGCACTGGCAAAGCTCCGGTCACAAAGCACATCGCCACAGTGCTGGCACTGCCAGAGCCCTGCAGCGCACGTAGTGTGATTTGGGGTCCTTTCCCAAGAGACTCTGCAGAGCCCAATGGCATTTTGACATCTGGCTTGCAGCACAGTGTGAGGCACAGAGTGCTGCTCAGCTTTAGTGGCAGTTTTCCCTTCCTAAAATCAGTTCTGCAGCATTTCGGTCTTAACAAGAACCACTCTAAATTTCTCACCTTGGTGTTTGCCCACAAATGCACGTGTAGAGGACAAAGCCCATTGTTTTAAAGGGTTTTTTCTTTTTCATCCACCGCTGCATGAGGTCTGTGATGGACACTCTGGATCTGAGCTCCCTTGGCTTTCAGTTTGGCATAAATATAGATCAGAGATCATGTGACTTTTTGGTATTGATTGATCCCTGTAATTAAGAAGCTCATGTAAATGCAGCATCAGTTGGCCATTTCCCATCACCACCAGGCCCTGCTTCCAGCCCTGCCAGCAACGGACTCTGCTCTTGTCCAAATCTCATTGCTTTCTACCCTGAAAGGTAAGTGCAGCACATACATTCTTTGGGACAGACCATCTTATTTTATTTGGACATCTGCGAGGTCTCAAACTAAGCCTCTGCTGATGGCTTACTCTATTTTTTCCCTGTGTCTGTGCTGTGAGCACAGCCTCCTTACCTGGGGAAATGCAGCCAGGTCAGGCACGGAGTGGCAGCAGCCTGTAGCACAGAGCTGTGGCACATCACAGTGCGTTGCAGGAAGCCAAACCCTCTGTCACTCCATCCTGGAACATGAGCGTGGAGAGGAGAGCACGTGGGTGGACGGAGAGTGATCGGTGCATCAGCAGAAGCATCTCTGACCGGGAGAGAGCACTCAAAGCAGCAGTGAATAATGAAGTTATTACACAGGCAATAGTTTAAAAGCAAGGTGGAAATGATGCAACCTATCCTTGCTTGGAAATGTTGTGGTGTGGCTTATCAGCACCAGCATTGTAGTGCAAGGAGTGTGGCTGCAGGTACAGCAAAAATCAGAGTTTCCCCTGGGGGAGCAAACAAGGACAGTGTCATTGCTCATGGGGGAATTAAGCTCTTAGTAACTGGGGCATCATTGACACCAAACAGATTCAAGGGTAGGCTGGGAGAGGTGAGTTGGTTTGCTCTCCTTCTCCAGAGCTTGGAGGGGTGGGCAGAGCTGAGCAGGCTGCTGGGGTTGGAGGGGGGAAGTGGTCCCACCTTCCCGTGTCACCGATGTGCTGAGCCAGGACAGCAGCTGTGCTGAGGGTGCAGTGCCAGCTACATTCCCATGCAGGGACCTTTCAGGAATGTCACCCAGATGGGGTCGGCTCCTGAAAGATGCTGAGACCTGAGCATCAAAAGTCTCAATGTAACATTTGAGGAGTGAGCAAAATCCTGTACGCTCATAGTGTGTGCAAGGAGGGGCTGTCACCTGTGGGCTGCCCAGGGTGAGGGAATGTGACATTGTGACAGCCACCAGTCTGCAGATGTTCCCTGTCCCAGGACACTTTGATCAGGCTGGGACAGCCCCTGCAAGGAGCTCCATTTGACTTCTTTATGGGAGGAGAGGAGAGGAGAGGTGAGGAAAGGGAAAGGAAAGGAAAGGAAAGGAAAGGAAAGGAAAGGAAAGGAAAGGAAAGGAAAGGAAAGGAAAGGAAAGGAAAGGAAAGGAAAGGAAAGGAAAGGAAAGGAAAGGAAAGGAAAGGAAAGGAAA
>JACDJE010000221.1:220880-234282 GCA_016647715.1 Pavo muticus | reverse complement strand
AAAAAAAAAAAAAAAAAAAAAAAAAAAAAAAAAAAAAAGTTGATTTTTAGAAGCCGCTCAGCGCCTCAATCAGGTCGGGGCTGCGGACCGCCGCTCGCGGAGCGCTCCGTGCGCGGAGCCGCAGTGCCATCTCCTGGGCAGCCGCCGCGCCGCTCCGAGCGAAGGGCTTCGCCGTAACGGGCTTCGCTTTTGGGATTCCCGCCGCTGTGTCCCGAGGGATGACGACATCAGAGCAAACCCTCTGCTTAAAACAAAGGGAATGCGGAATCTCAAGCAGCAGCTCTGAGGCTGGAGGAGGATAGGGGTCAAAGCGCTGCGGGAGAGGAGGTGGAGGCATTAACTGAGGGATTGTGCCCCTCTGGCAGCGCTGGGCTGAGGTGTTGGGTTATTTTTCTATCAACTCGTTACAGGTTTTTGCCACGGTGTTACTTATGTGTATGGAAAGGGAAGGGAGAGGCTCTGCCTGCACCAGCCCTGTCTGCAGCAGCACGGAGGTGTTGAGTGCTGCAGAGTGGTCCCGAGGGACCTTTCTGCCGTTGCACATTTGTTCGAATGCTGCAGGATGATTCCTGCAGTTACAGGAAGAGCCGGCGCTTCCCTGGTGCCCAGAGCCCGAGTGGAAGCAGGAGATGTGTCTGGATGATGGATGGGGCCTCAAAAATAGCGCAGCCCGTATTGCAGTGTGAGGTCCAGACCATAGAGCAGCGCACAGCAGCGTGCCGTACCTACAGCAGGCACGGCGATGGGCAGCGTGGTTCGTGCAGCGCTGTGCGGCCCTCAGGGAAGCGGAAAGTGCGTGCAGCAATGCACACGGTGTGGTCACGCACCCTCTGCGCAGCAATGCACGCTCCGTGCAGCACTGCCGGCTCCGTGCACGCAGCAGCACGGCCCGGTGCCCGCAGTCTCGGCGCACGCCGCGAGGTGGAGCTCGGCGCTGCAGCCGCTCTCCTCGCGCGCGGGGATGTCACCCGTCCAACGCTCGGTAGGAGCCGAGGACGCGGTTCCTATTCCGCCCCCGTCCCGCGTTTCTCCCAGCCAGGTTTGTTCGCTGATCTATGTCCGTCCCGACAGCGAAGTCCCCTCAGTGCCGCTCCCAGCCTCAGTGCTGTCACAGCTTCATCGGCAGGATGAGGTTTCAAACTACAAGAGGGGAGATTTAGACTGAATATAAGGAACAATTCTTTCTTTACTATAAGGATGGTGCACTGGCACAGGTTGCCCAGAGATGAGGTGGATGCCCCATCCCTGGAGACGCCCAAGGTCAGGCTGGACGGGGCTCTGAGCACTGATGGAGCTGTGGGTGTCCCTGTTCACTGCAGGGGGGTTGGACCAGGTGGCCTTTAAGGGGCCCTTCCAACTCAAATGATTCTATGATGCAACGAAGCTTTGGAAGGTCTCCAGACCCTGTGGATCTATGAGGTCCATGGTGATTCGGAGGCAAATTCCCTTTGCAGAAGCCCTGCAGCAGAGCTGACTTTACTGATCTGTTTCAAATATTACATCATGTGATGAAAATTCAACATTTTTAAAGCTGAATCTCACAACGTTTCCCTCTTTGTTGGGAGAATTGTGTGGGGAAAATAATCGTACTGAACACACTTGGATCGCTGCTGGTGTGGCATTAATATGGCTGAACTCCTGCTGGGGCTGTTGTGAGACATCCACGGGGTCTGGAGCAGAGGAATGGCACCTCCCAAATGGATAGGATGAGAGGGAACGGCCTCAAGCTGTGCCAGGAGAGGTTCAGGTTGGGTGTTGGGAAATATTTCTTTCTTCTGGAAGAGGGGTGATGCGGTGGCACAGGCTGCCATGGGGATGTGGCACTGAGGGACGTGGTCAGTGGGCATGGTGGGGTGGGCCGGGCTTGGACTTGGTGATCCTAGTGGTCTTTCCCAACCTTAATGATTCTATAATTGAAATCCACCATGACTAAATGCTGCCAAATGGCTCCAGTGGTGTCTGTAAGAGAGCACTGAAACCCGTGCAGCATTCAGGAACAACTGTCATCAGTAACACATAGGGGAGACTGCAGAACAAAGAACTTTTCTCATCAGTTAGCAAAAGCAGTGCTAGATGCTTGCGATTTATGCCTCCTTTATCAATTGCATTTTAAGACTAGGGGCCCGTGTCATCATAAAATATGCATTTTATTTTTATATAGCATCTTTAACACACGCTTAAGGAGAATCATGTTGGTGTCCAGGGCCTGAGGTGATGGGGAGGGTTGTTATATTTTTGCCCAGAAGGGTTTGAAGCTGAGAAGTCAGTAGTGGGACTATGGTGGGGCACCAGTGGCAGATTTATGGTGAGAGGCATGGTACAGAGAGATCTTCTGTGTGCAGGAAGCAGGCAATATTAGTGGTGGGTGGACTGCCAGACTAGATGAACTTAGAGGTCTTTTCCAACCTTGATGTTTCTATGAAAGAGGCTCCATGGGAAAGCCATGGCCTCTGGAGGTCTGTCAGGTCCACACACAGATCAGAACAGCCCCTTTGGTGGTGTCCCAGCTCTCCCTGCCTGGTCCACCCCCCTACTATGGGCAGGAAGAGCTCTGGGGCTGCGTGTTTGGGTGTGTGGCTGCGCTGTTATGGGGCTGTCACCTCCTGCCTCCATGCAGGACACTGGCATTCCATTTGCCACCAGCCATTGTCCCTGTGACTCTGTGGGCTCTGGCTCTTGGAGCTGTGCTCTGCTCAAACAGCACTGGGACAGATGAGGGCAGTGCCATGTGCTGACCATCGTCAGGAGCTGATGGGCTGAGGAGGAACTCTTCAGTCCTGCTGGAGCCAAGAACGGGACGGCAGATGGTGCGTGACCTGACACAGCCCTCTGTGAACTTCTGTTTGTTATCCTCACAGAAGAGCATCGCCCTGGGAAAAACCCAAGGGTTGGATTCCAGGAGGGAGGTCCTTCTTGTGCAATAACCACTGCACCTACACCGGCCACACGCATTGCTCGCATGGCAGCTGCTTGTTGCTACCACGAGTGTTTTGGGTGCAGGGAGGTCTCCTAGGAAATCAGGCTCTAGCTCAGCTTTCAGGGCTGCTGTCCGATCCCGTGTTTGTTCAGTACCCAACAAGAGAGAACCAGAACAGCATCACTCCAAATTCATTGGGAAGAAGGATATTTTGCAATAGAAACCTCTGCTCCAAGCTACTTAGCAACTGATCATCAATAAATCACTGCACTCGGAAGGAACTTGCAAAGCTGATTTTAGAGCCCAAGTGGACAAATGGATCTGTGCAGGTGGAGGATGCCCAGCTCCCTGCTGCCCCAGTGAGTCTGTGGGGCAGAGGAATGTGGGTAGCAGTCCCTGAGAGGTGGGTGGGATCAGCTCCAGCACCCACACGTGTGGCAGCAGGAAAAGATCACCGTGCGTGCTTACATTAATAACAGTAATGCTGTCAACCTCTGGGTGACGTTTCAAATGCAAGGAGTAAAAATCTCGGTTCCCACTACAGATTTCAGAGATGCAGCCACACATTCAAAGGTGTTTTGTTGTCTTCACACACGTGCACATCAAGGTGTGTAACCACTGCAGGCACATCTTTAGCTGAAATGCTAATATCAGTCTTTGCGTTTCGGTTGGAAGCTTTGTGCGCTCTGCGTGCGCCCTTGGAATGGAGTGGGAAGCAGAGATCTGGGCTCTGTGGCTGGGGGTGCTGCACCATCCTGTACACAGGGCAGGCTCCCTGCACACAGCCGGACTGCAAATCCTCTGCTCATACATTCAGTGGTCGCAGGAATTACCCCATTCCATTTATCATGTTTTGGCAGTCAGGGCACACGGGCAGGATGTGTGGTCACGGCACAGAGGTGTAACACGTCTTTGGGCCACGCTCCCCCAGAGCTGTTAAGTCAAGGCAGAGCTCTTCAGCTAGAGTTTATTTTCTGCAGCAAAGAAAACATCTGAGAATGAAACTGATTCAGAAAAAGAAAACGAAGACAAAAAAAAAGAGAGAATTGAAACTGTGCGGGCTATTTTCATCCACCAAGATGAATGAAATGTAAAAATAAATAAATAAAGGCTGCAAGTCTTGAATTCTAAAAATGATTGGGCTGAAAGCAAGAAAATCCAAACAGGTGCTCGCTGCTCCAAGCAAGGGAGATTTCAGCAATGGGATGCCACAAATCTGCTCTGTGGGGCTCTTTGGTAAGCAGAGAGGACCTGCAATGCTGCTCTGTGCCTGCTCCTTGATCCCGGCACTCTGCACGCTCAGTGCTGTGCCCTGCACACATCCTGGCTCTCACTAGTCTTGGTGCCTTGGCTGCACCCGTGGCAAGAAGGAGCCGCTGCGGCCACGGATGGGCACTTGGGGCTCCCATCTCAAACCTGAACTTGGAGAGAGCTGAGCTGGCTGTGAGCTGAGGTCGCTGCAGACAGAGGACTGCTGATAGCTCAGGTCCCAAAGGCTTAGAGCTGAGCTACAGCTTCTTCCACCTCTGCACCACGCTCCTGAGCACATCTGGCACTGCTGCAATCCAGACGTTTGCTGCTCCTATCCTTTGGGCAGCAGCACTAGGACCCAGAAACCCCCTTCCAGCACAAAGCCAATGCTAATGGCAGTCTGGGGGCCCCAGAGGTCAGGGCACAAGGGCTGCAGGTTTCCAGCCAGCTGCACTTGTATTGGGGCACCTCCGGCTTTTGTTGGTGACTGTGACTGTCACAGTGTAGCTGCAGGGATGGGGCAGCAGCCTTGAGATGTGGAGCATGGGATGTGGCTGCAGCATGAAGAACAGCATGTTTGGACCATCCCATCACTTCCACATCACTGTCCTGGTCCACTTCAGCCTCCCAAAGCCACCACCTCCTGCCCTAGTGCAGGAGAATGTGGGAAGCAGGGTTTGTATCACAGGGAAATGGTGCAGAAAGCACCATCCAGAAATATCTCCATCCTCTGCACTGCCTGGAAATGGGCTCAGCTCAACAGGAACTGCCCAGGCTCAGGGAAGAACACCAGGCTCTGAAAGCACACCCACGGGGCAAGAAGCCATATGATTCATCCTGGAGGGAGCACCCTGCCTAAAATAGGAGTATACTAAAAGAGAAAGGGCAAAAACACCTTTTTGCCCTGCTGTGGATTCAGGAGCCAGCAAATATCCTCCCCTGGCTGAAGCAGAAAACATCTCTGGAAACAGACCTGCCCCTCTGCTCCTTTCCTCGTGGCAATTCGGGCTGGTGCTATTCAGCCACGTTATATTTAAATTACTGGCCAAGCAATTGCACTGCATGGTCTTAATCAATATGAGCACATCCTGACTGCCCCCAGGGTGCCTGTACCGGCTGCGTGTGCTGACGGCACGGCTGCTTCTTGCCCCAGTGACTGCACAGAGGCATCAACAGAGCGGCTGGAGGCATTCTGAAGTTTATTAGCTTTTATAATGGTAGTGAAAATAATTGGATCTCAGGCATGTGGCTGCCATTTGGTACAAAGGAGCACAAAAATGAGGCCAGATGAGGTGCAAATGAGAAGTAACTCCAGAGCTGCTGGTGCAGTTGGAGCAGAGCAGGGTGAGCCCAAGTGCTGCAGGACCTGGGGACATGGTGGTCTTTGGGCAGTGGATGTGGTTGTGCAGGAAGGAGGAAGGGAATGATCCCCAAATGCCAGGGCTGGGTGCCCTCTGCATCCTCCTCGTCATCACTCAGCTCAGATTAAATTAAGAAACAATTCAGACAGCTGCTTACCCATGGTTCTGTGCTATCTCCATAGCATCAGAGCTCCCTACAGCCATGATGATTTGTGTCTGCTTCGTGCTTCTGTATAAATGTACATACGGACATAGATGGCACAGATCCAAGGCGAAGTCTCATGGATAACCCCACTGCTGAGTTGCTCCACGTCTTTCTGTGATGTTCCCTCTCTGGCGGGCGGTGCCCTGAGTCCAGAAGTCAGCATTTAAGTTTTTCTGACCTAACAGAGTAATTCCCAGTGGTTTAAGCCTCCCCTGGCATGAAGGTGTGCTCACATAAGGTCTAATCACTGATCTAATTACACTGATTTGCTACTGTGTTAAATCAGAGCAGCTATATCGAGCAGATTGCCTCTGTGTTTCTATTCCACCTCATCATAAAAATCATAACAAAGAGCACCTTCAGGACGTTGGGATTCAGAAAGAAAATTATGTTTATTATTTTCAATCCGGTCCCTATTCGTGGGATGTGGATTTCTGACAGGGGCTGTGAAACCCGTGGTGTCAGCAGCAGTTACCTTGCAGTTCTCTTATGCAAACCTTTGTAGGACATGCAAATACGTATTACTGCTCCGGAAGGGCCTAAGGAGTTTATGAATCTAAAACCCACCGATGGTGACAACTCATTTTAATAATAATACAGATAAACAACACCAAATGTTAGTCTGATAAAAATCTCATTATTTTTAAATCCAGTTCCATGATTATTTCGGTTCACCGTGTGAGATTTGTTACTGTTTCCTTATGATTAACTTCTTCACCTCTTCCCTGGCACAGTCACTCGGAGGCAGTTGCTTCCACTTGTGGCCATGGAGGATTTCCTGATCGCTTTGGGGTTTGGTGGCTGTGTGACGATGTTAGCAACGCAGGCTATTCTAGGAAATAATTGCCTTCCAGCTAAAATTGAGTTAAGTAAACTTTCAAAGTGTGGTGTAGGCACGTGGAGCTATCTATTTTGATAAAATGTGTGCATTGGGCCAGAATCACTCCAACAGTGGTCCTTAAACTCTGATTTAGAGTCAGTCAAAAGCTGCAATAACAGCATGCTGGATTGCACAGCAGTTGCAGCCTCAGCCTGACAGCAGGGCAGTGCAAGGCTTCCCAAGCTCCTTTCAGCCCCAGGTGACAGCCTGCAGCCCCCACATCCCTCTGCAATGTCACATCAGCAGTCCACAGCTGGGCAGCAAACTGGTGCTATTAATCATACTAATAGTGTTAAATGCCCTGGCTCCTTTAAATCACTCTAGCTGGTGTCCTGCACCTGCATTTCTCACCCCATCACCTGTGCTGCTAGGGAGGCGCTGTGAGTAGCAGCTGTGGGGTGAGGAGTTGAAGCACAGCAGGATTTGCAGCTCTAAGGATAAGGGGCAGGCACCTTGTTTGCTGTTGAGATGGCACAGCAGAAACCCTCAGAGCTGGTATTAGGAGCAGAGGGTGCTGAGATCCTCAAGGACTGGGGGATTATGGCAGTCCTGCCATCCCACCCACTGCTGCTATGGAGAAGCAGCAATTTGGTGAGTAGTGAGGCTAATAAAGCAATTAACAGGGCTGCCTGAGAAAGGGCATCCTTTGGGATTTGGGGACGCTGGGTTCTTTGGGCTAAGCCAGTGGCTGCACTTGTGCTGTCCCAAAGACCATCTCTGGCACAAGCTGTGGGTAAAAGGTCCGTAGCACATCAGTGGGTTGCAAATGGCAGTGAGTCCTGGATCAGGAGGATCGTGGATATGGGGCAGGAGAGTGCAGAAAGGAAATCTGGGTTGGAGAAATGCATCTGGGCATGAGGAAGGTGAGTATGTGATCATATCTGTCTCGGATATGTTTCAGGGGTCCTTCCAGTAGGCTCTGTGAACTTCCAGCTCTCGAAGCCAGCTGGAGCAAAGCTTTCCAAGGCTGCGTTTCAAATCACTCCTGGTGCAGCAGGGTGGGCTCTGGGGCACAGCTATGAGTATCAGCGCTCCCACTGATTTTTTGGATGGGTTTTGGCTGCTCAGACCTCCTGGAGCTCGGCCCAGCATTCTCCACGTGGCGTGGCTCCAGAAATGGAAGCACTCCAAGTGAGCAGTTTCTTTCCCGAAATGGGGATTCTTCCATCCTTTGGATGGAAAACACTACAGACAGGGGAAATATTATCTCACTGTACCGTGGTGGAGAACCATTTATTAACTGTGGGCACCAAATTTAGCTGGGAGTGGTTTTAATAGCAGCTCTGATATGAATAGAAATGTTTGGACTCTTTCCTTGCAGTGTCAGGAATCTGCATCACAGCATTGTGCCACTACGTGAGAAACAGCAACAAAAAATAGCCGAGGGAGAAAAAGAAGTGAAACTGGCTCGTCTGAATTGGTGAGAAATTCATTCCAGGGACAGAGATTATATGAAATGGTTCCCTATCTCAGTTACACTTGCAACACAGCACTGAAAAAGAGCCACCTTATTGTCTCCCACGCTTGCCACGTTATGCCCTGGTGGCTTTCGTGGTGTGCTCTGGGGCTCCCTGAGCTGCCAAGAGGAGAGTGGTGAAGAAAGCTGCATATCCAAGGCACTGCTTTGGGCACTAACACCAGGACAGGCTGAAGCAAGGCACTGCTTACGGGTTTCTCGTAGCTTTTATTTGCTGGGAGCAGGGAGGCAAAGGTGGCCCAGTGGAGGAAAGCACTGTAAGCTCCTGTTTACAGCAGTATCTGCTGGTTCTGCTTAGTTTGGCCCCTTCTTACATCTTAAGCAGTGACTAACTGCTGCATTTTATTACAGTGAAAAACAGAGAGCTTTCAAAGCATCAAGACGTTTTCGTTTCAAAGCACTCAACGGTATGAGTAGGTATGAATGTTTGGAGCAGGTTATCCTAATAAAGAGTGAGCAGGGAGCCATACATCTGACTGTTCCTATTTCAGACAAGTGTCACTTTGCTCTAGTGAGGACAGGTTTACAGGATGCACTGAGCTGCAATACTGCACAGCACTCAGGTCTCTGGCTGTGAAAAATGGTAGGCTAGCAATGCGAGTGTCCAAACCACAGCTTTTATACAAATGAGCTAAGATCCCCCCCCAAATGAAATAAAACACAACAGACTCTAAATATAGGATTTTAGGGTTTAAGTCTCTTTTGTAATTGGTCATTTGTTACCTCTTTGCTGGCAGAGCTCACTTGTTTAATATCCAAAGCCTTTTTAAAATGCATTGTTCCTAAATTATGAGTGCGAGGGAACTTGCTGCTGCCTCTAACAAAAGCTGAGATTCTTATGAAGTAACATCATAGAAAACAGAATAAGCAAACTCGGGTATCTTGGATCTGCTGAAAAATTGAGTTGGCAATGTTGTGCCTCCTCCTGCACCCTATGAGAGGGTCAGAGACCTGAGCTATTGTAAGCAGAACATCGATCTACAGACATTTCCTTATGAAGTCTGCTTCATTGTAGAACTTAAAATGCATTATATAGTAAAGCTGAGTATAAAAGAGAATAACTGAGTGAACACTATGCAGTTGGCTTTGCATGATGCTGAAAGCAAGGTAATGGTGTGGAAAGAGGGCTATGCGGGGGCAGGGATTTGGATGCATGGGTTTTGTGCCCTGCATAGGTCCTACAGCCTCTCATTTGTTTTTACCTTCCACTTTTTTCAGTGTGAAACATCACAACCTGAGCTGTTAGGACCTGCTGGTGCATCCCCTCTTGTATTGGCCACTGACCTATTTGGAGCAGCATGTTGCTGCTGAATGGTGGCAGCTGCACCCATTGCAGTTCCCAGGCCTGGCACCCATTCTCCCAGATAAGACACCGGCAGGTGAGGAAGGTGACAGGGCTCAGCCCCTGCTTCCTCCTATTCTGGCTTGTGCACCACAATCCCATGCTGGCTACAGTGCCCTGAGAAGGCAGGCATCCTGCTTGTGCTGTGCACACTGGAGGCAGTTCCCAATGCAAATCGGTCCCCACTCCTCACTGCAAGCACAGCACTGTGCACCCTTTGGGGTGACATTTGGCAAAAACAGAAGTGGAGGCTGAATCCGCTCTGAAAGCCACAGTGTAGATGCAAGCCTGGTCTGGCAAGGGGATTTCCTGCACTTGCAGATCCCATCCTTGCACAGGAGGTCTGACTGGAGAAAGCTGTATGATCCCATTCTGATATAGAACCACACTGTCTGTAAAGCTGCTCATCTACCTCTGCCAAAATGAGAATCCTGAGCCTAAACACTGCAAGAAGCCCCAAGAACACGGAATAAATCCAAGCTCACAATTCACTGGAATTAAGAAGCGGAGAGTTTCCTACAGGTTTTATGTCTGGTATGATTTATTATTTAATTTAAACACATGATTTCCAGCAGTTTCGTTTTGCAAGCAATCACCTAGGCTACGTTAACCTGATAGTGATGTACTGCTGTCCTGGGGTGCCCTGGGAGAGAGAGAGCAAGACCGCAGCACATGGAGGTGTGATCTTCCCCTGTTTATCTTGATGGGGTGCACACAACCTTGCCAGGGGAGTGGGTCCAAACAACTTAACCATGTCACTGCCAGATGCTGCTGGTGAAAAGGCTGGTGGTACAGCAGTGTGACCTATATGGGCCATGTCCTTTCTCCACTCAGAGCCTCCCAGCACCAAGGGGTGCAGGTAGTCCGGCAAGGATTCATGGTTATGCCTGTTAAAGACTCCTGGAACATCACAGAGCAGGTTACAGCCAACCCTGCAGGAGAGCAGAGACCACAACCTTTACTGGGACATGAGCTAGAAACTGGGCAGCTCCCTCTGCATTCAGAGTTCATCTGGCTGGCTGTCAGCAGAGTCTTGCAGAGCACAGTGCTGAGCCTCTTGTGCCAGTTTGGAGGCTCCCTTTTGCACCCAGAAGTGTGACTGCAAAAGGCCCTGAAGATATCAGCTCCTACAAGGCAGAGTGATCCTTTCTTCCAATCAAAGCTTGCTGCAGCACGGTGGGTGTTGCAGCAACTCCTTTTCATGCAAGGCCACCTGAGCAAGGTTTCTTGGGGCCATGCAAATATTTAAGCTTTAACACAAAACTGTTGCTTCTTAAGGCTATTACGAATTTCTAATGCCCAAAGCGGAAGGTGTGAGGCTGGTGTGAGGCTGTTCTTAGGCTGTTCTCAGGCTGTCACACATCACAAGATACAGCCCCTACACCTCTGTGTGGCAGTGAGGGTAGGCTCAAACCTTTGGCTGTTCTGAGAACAAAGCCCACTGTCATCTCATTCCTGTGAGCTAGGGGCAAACACCTCTTCCAGCAGGAGAGGTGTCTGAAACAGCCTTTCCATTATGTTTATATTTAAAAACCTAACAGTGACTAAAGCAGTTTGCATAATAAACACATCTAAATCCAGAAATATTTGCCTGCTCTCAGTAAAAAAGGAAGTCCTCAGATCCTCTTCTGAAGGCTGCAAGAAAGTGACAGAGTTTTCCCTTTACGGGATATAAATATGCAGTGCAAATAGGTGGCTGCTGTCTCTGCTTACATGTTGATGCATCTCTTCAGATAACCTAGCAGCGCTGGATTATTTTAGCTTCAAATCAAAGCTCAGGATGTGTAAAGAAGCTGAGGAAAGGTACAGTCTGTGTTGCAGCACAGGATGGTAGCTGCAAGAAGATTGGAAGCAGTCCTGTGAGACACATACCAGCCACGCATACTAAACCTGCCATTTAGTACATCGAAAAGGATCTCGGCTCGGCAGGGCTGCCGCAGAAGAGAAGCAAATGCCTTCAGATTTAGGTTGGGGCAGGGGATTGTTCTCGTAGGAAGGTACATGATTCATCCTCACATTAGCTGAAAGAAGATACAGCTTTTGTTTCCTTTTTACTGTTGGTTTCCTTGTGAGAGAAAAATAGAAGGCCTGTTTACGCTAGAAGAAGAATCATGATGGCTGATCCCCTTTTTTAAAGCAGAAAGCTCTCATTTGCAATGCAGCATTGCTGTCCTTGACTTTAACGTCAGCCCAAATCCATCTGATCTGCATCCCCCTCAGCATCAGCTGTATGTGGATGCAGGGCATGTGTACGGCACTTCGCACAATGTAATCTCTGCAGGGTTACTGCAGCTTCTGCGTTCCGGGCTGACACAATCGCACAGACAAACAGCGGAAGGTCGGTCACACGCTCAGGCTCCCTACAGGACAGATGTGTGCAGCGAGCATGGCTCATTTCCTGCCAAAGGGAACTGGCAGCAGCATCGTTTTGAAATACTGAAAATCAAACTGTGCCTCAGAGCATTTGTAAGGGGTTTGTAGGAGTGTGGCTCGGCGCAGTTCAGAGTTCCTCCTGCAGAGAGCCCATGTAAGGGAGCAGCCGGTCAGAGCCCAGCAGTTTACTCTGAGGGGAGATGAACAACAAGGGGATGGCCCAGCCTGGGCTGCGCTGCACTGACTAGGCTGGCAGAAACACGGTCATAACCAGTTCTCAGCACCACAGCAGCACAGGGGATGTGAGGAGGCCGAATCGACCCCCAGCACCTGCACCGCTCCTGGCGTGCCCCTGCTCCAAAGCTCAACCACGCTTGTCCAGGCTGGGAAAGACCTGCTAGGCCCCTGGCCCCGCTGGGCCTAGGTGCCAGCGGCACCCAAGGAAGTCCAGCTGCCTGCCTGTACAGCAGGAGCTCCCGTGAAGCCCCGCACTGTGTTTGCGACCGCACGTTGCCGGTTACAAAAGGCTCTGAGAAGAGGACACCCCGCCGCCTGGGCGCCGCCATGCTCCCCTGACAGGGCGGGGGCGTGGCCTGCGGGCGGGGAGGCGGGGCTCGCCATGCAAATTTAGTCGGCCGCCGGCAGGGTGTGGTAGAGCGCATGCGCACTCCGCGCACAGTGGGGGACGGCTTCTTACACAATGCGCCGGGCTCCTTCAGAGGCGGGGAGAGGAGCGCCGGGGCGGAGTTAAGTATGCAAATAAAGGGTAAGGTCGTTTTGCGCGATTGGAGGACAGGGAGGAAGAGGCGGGACTGCATGCGTTTTACGAGCGCGCCGGTGGGAGCGGGCCAGTCGGCTGCGTTCGGAGAAGTGGACCGGTGGGGGCGTAGCATGTATGCAAATGAGCCGGGACGCCGGGGCGGGGCTTATATGCAAATACTCCAACTGCCGTTTCCCGGTCGCCCGTCCCAGCGTTTTGCCTAACAGTGCCTTGGCTCCGCCCCGCGGGTAAAAGGCACCGCGTCTGCGCAGTGCGCCGAAACCAGGACTTAGTGTCTGTTACACAACCGCTGAAGAGCCAGGGGCTGCGCTCTGCGTCGCGTCCCCGCTCCGCGCGTCCCCGGCGGCTTCAGCTCAGTTCTGCTCCGCTCCGCTTCGCTCTCCTCCCGCTTCGCTCCGCTCCGCTCGGCCTCTCCCGCACCCTCCGGCATGAGCGGGGACCAGCTGCACAACGACTCCCAGGTGAGTCCCAGGGGAGCCCAGCGCCGGGCCCTTCGTCCCTTCCCGTCGCGGTGGGCCCTGAGGAGGCGCTTCACCTCGAGGGGGGATGTACCGCGGCGCTGCCCCATACGGGTGGGGGATCCCTGTCAGCCCGGCATGGCCGCCCGGACCCTCTGGGACTCGGTGACCCCGGTCCCGGTCGGTGCCGCTCGGATGGGGGGTGAGGTTCCCCGAGGGGGGGAGGCTGCCGGTTCTTTCTGCTTTGCTCCCCCCGCTCGGGTGTATGGTGGCCTCAACACCCCCCTTTCCCCCCGGGGCCGCGTTCCACATCGTGCCGCTGTCTTCTCGTTTGGTATTTAATTTTCCTGGGAGGGG
>JACDJE010000221.1:160023-220588 GCA_016647715.1 Pavo muticus | reverse complement strand
GCCCCGCGCCCCCCCGGCCGCCTCTTCGCACAGAGGGGGCACCGGAGGCCCCCGATCCGCTCCCATCGGCCCCTCCGGGGTTCCCTTTAGGCCCCGATTCCTCGCTGGAAAGTCGCCGTGTCGGCGGTCGGGACTTAGTCTCTGCGCCATTTTCTTTTTCTCCTCTCCTCTCTGTGGCTTTCTCTCCTTCTCCTCCTCCCCGAGCTGCCGCCGAGCAGCCTTCCGCGGGGGGGGCGGGCGGCGATCCCTGGCCCCCAGCCCTCTATTAGCAGAGGGGAAAGCGAAGTTTTTAGCTAAAATAAAGCCCAGAGCCGTTTTTATCGCAGCCTGCCCCCCCATCCCCCCCCCCACGCTTCCCCGCTCTGTTCCTTTCAGGGAATCCCTCCCTTCCCCTAAAATGAAAGGTGATTGCAACATGTTGCTCTTTTTCAAAGAATCTGCCGCATCCATTTTAAGATCCCTCGTAGTTCTTTCCTCCACGTTTAATTGATGGAAGTTCACCTTCTTGGGTGGGGCTTTTTAATTAAAATTAAAATCCCACGTTAGGGAAAAACAAAACAACACATGGAAGACAACCCGAGCTGTATAGGCAATTCCAGAGAGGTAGGCAGCATTGCTTCTGAAAGTTTGCAGCTGTAACTGTGTGCATTTTGTTTAGAAACACTGTAGGAGTCCTGTTTTTTTTAATGTACATGTTCATATATATTAATATCTATCTGATGTTTATATTAATATATATAAATTCCCTAGTGAGCCTGATAACCACTGCTTTTTTGATGGTTTATTTGGTGTTTATTTAGGATGCTAACCCCCTCCCCGTGCTGTTAGGTGACAAATCAAAGGGTTTGAACCAGGTGGGGGAAACTGGCCAGGTGTCACCTAGCTGTGTGTTACTGTCACGCTGTTGGGGGTGGTAGAGCAGCCCTCCGTACTGGAGTGGCAGAGGACAAAAAAAATCAATTGAAGGTATCTGTGCTGTACTCGGTGCTTTCTTATAGTGATTTCTGGGCAATGCCCACGTGCCCTGATAGCTCTGAAAGCTGCTGTCTGTAAATATTGACAAATCTCCCTTTGTGCACACCTTTCTTCCTGTGCCTTGGTTGGAATGTGGCTGTGCGTGTGCAGTAGGAGCGTGCAGTAGGACTTAAACGCTTTCTGAGCTTTATTTAAATGGTGGTGCTAGAGCAAAGCTCTGTGGATGATTTTTAGCAGAGAAAAAAAGGCAAAGTGGGTTTTTCAAGAACTGCAGCAGGAACTCCTGAAGCAACTTCAGTACCAGCGTGTATTTGAATACTTGTAGCATTCTTATGCTGGGAAATATTTGCCTAAGGATCATGTCTATTTAGGGGAAAGAACTCCCTGGAAAGCTCAGTTATGTGCTGCTTTACGTCGGGGAAATGATGCACATCGACCCTTTCCAGTGAAGCTCTTTGGGGGATTTTCTCCTCCATTGTGACCACGTACCTTTTTATTCTCACAGTGATCTTAGTCATTTGGTGCTTAAAACTCCTCCAGTTTTGATTTCTACCATGTGTTGGAAGAATCCTCTGTGCAGATTTAAGGACCCCTTGATATAAGAACTGAGTTCTGGTAGCTCAGACGCACGCAGTGAATTCCTACCGCTGCATCAGCACTCTTTTCCTCGTATTGTAATTGTGTTTATTGCTGTCATGAAACATCTTTGTGGCTGATGAGAGGCCCCTAAAATCCCAAATCCTCTTCAGTGCTGGGAGGTGCGTGTAACGCTGTTAGTAAGGGAATGACACTGAATAGACACTGTCCTCCCTCGCCTTGTGACCAGGGCTGATCTTCCTGAAAACCTGTCACCTCTGCTTGCTTGAGGCTCCTTTCCTCTCTGTGCCTCTGTGCTGGGAATCGCCATGCAGTCTGAGAATAGCACTCCTTTAGGCACAGCGCTGGGGCTCTAGCTTTTATGCCCTTGTTCTGATCTTATTTAGTGGCAAAGAGCAGAAGTGGGTGGTGGGAATCTCAAGTGCATTTCCCAGATGTTTAGAATTGGTTTGTACTTTGGTTATTGTCAGACAGCTCTTAGCAGCAGAGGCAAAGTCTCATTTCAGGCTGCCTTGGCTCTGTGTTTAGGGAGAAGGGAGGTTTTTCTGAGGGCTGACTAATTCTGAATGTTGAATGTAAGCACTGATCTAAAAGCGCTAAATGTTTTCATTAGCAAGGAGTGTTTTGGGTGACTTCTGATTAGTGTATCAGTAACAGGGCAACTTCGGCACTTCAGAGCTTCCTGTTGTTACAAATGTCTCATATTTAGGTCGGTGTCCGCGCTGCTGTGATGGCACAAATTGTTGCAGCTGAAGGAGGGCGGGTGGAGGTGATGTGGGCTGATTGCAGGTCTCAGGAGGGTGCTGGCTGCAGCGAAGGGCTTGGATTGTGTTGCATGCCAGTTTCATTGACAGGGGTAGTATTAGGGATGAGAGAGGATGTCACTTGTAAATCTGTGTTCTTGGCTATTTCTTAGCACTGAATAGCCAGATCGCTCTGGCTACTACAAGCAAGAGTGTCCTGGGCAAGTTCCAACCCGGGTAATTGCATTCCATCTCAATATCCAGATTCTCCCTCCTGTTTAATTTGGCCACAGAGGGTATTTTTTTCACCTTAACTGTATTTTCAGTGGTGGAACAATCTGCAAAGAATTTTCCGTGTTCAGTGTAAGAGCGGCCGTCTGCAGGCTGTCCTGAGGACGGTGCTGTGCTGAAGCAGTGAGCTTTTTTGGCAAGTAACATCCTACAGTCTGAAGCTTGATAGAAGGGGTGCAGTAGCCTAAAACTGTCATTTCCAAGTACAGCTTGGTCATTGAAAATGACCCCTTTTCACAGAAGTGAACGTTGAGTCACAGCTCTGTACTCGAGTACAAGAAGAAATTGTGGGTTTTTTTCTCACTTGGCAAATTGTGCATTGCTTCAGATGCAAAACCTGCTTGGATTCTGTTTAGTTTTGCCTTTAAGAGCTTTCCTACTGAGTTCAAATATAACAGTCTCTTCTCGGGGCAGTGTTGAGACCGAAAGGGATTTATCTTGACTCTCAGTTGTCGTATTGTGTTTGTGGTGTGCAGCAGATAAAATTATTTGTTTGCAAAATGATCAAATTCACACCAAAGCTCCCGAGGGGCACAAACTGCTGCTGTGGCTGTTGGTCTGCAGGCAGGACTTCTGTAACATCCAGCACTGCTCCAGTAGGAAGTGAAGGCATCACCCTGAGCAGTGTTGGGGTTGTTTTTTTTTCCTTTCCTATTGACTTGACCAATGATATTAAGATTGAATTTGTAACCATCAGTGTGTATTGACAGGAATGAGGTGTGAATTTCATTGACCAGCATTATAGAGATTATAGAGATGGCTTCTAGAAGTCAGGTGCGCTTGAATGAGAGGCTTGCTTCAATAGCGGTTTGGGGAGGGGGGAAAAAGCCTTTTCTGCTCCAGCTTCTGCACCGAATCAGAAACAGGCATGTTTTATGTTGAACTGAGTGCTTGGATGGCACCTCTGAGTATCAGAGTGAAGGGATGAAAGGGATGGAGTAAGCAAGAAGGAAACTTAATCCAAATAGCAGGGGTGCCAGACAACTGCCTTACAGGCTGTGGAATTTCTGCACGCTTTGTTTCACGTTAAATTCATGTTTCCTTTCAGATGATAGAGCTGGGCTCATAGAAGGTGGGGATGGCTTAAATGCTAACGAACTGCACAGCAGCATAGCAGAGATCCTGGGGATTTTTTCAGTGGCTGTGAAACGCTGCCGGAGACTTGAATTGTCCTTCCTTCCCTGTGCTTCATTGGGGCCTTCTGGATGTCTTTT
The DNA here is from genome assembly GCA_016647715.1 of Pavo muticus. Classification (NCBI taxonomy): domain Eukaryota; kingdom Metazoa; phylum Chordata; class Aves; order Galliformes; family Phasianidae; genus Pavo; species Pavo muticus. The sequence continues at coordinate 216,768 of JACDJE010000221.1, read as the reverse complement.
GTGAAGGAGAGCAGGGCCGCTTCTGACAGAGGGCTGGGTGCCCTGGTGCTGCTGCTAGAGCTGCGGAGCAAAACAAACCTCACCAAGTTAGGGAGCTGCGAGATAAGCTCCTGTGCTCCGTCCCTGTTGTACTTCAGGGCAAAAGTGGCTTTTAAGTTCCTTGGGAGCGTGATGTCATCGGTGCTCTTAAATGTCAGATGTTTGGCCGGGGATCCAATGTGCAAAGGTAGTTAGTGGTATTTAGAAGCAGATTGATATCTCCACTGCAAATTTCCTTTCCCTTTTTTGTGATACATGGAAACGTGGATCCTAAGGAATGTTCCTTCCAGCACAGGCTTTGAATCACTCCCTGCCTTCCTTTCCAAAGCGGGATGTCGGTGAGCCTGTGCTATGAGGAGTGCTGCCTGCAGCCCCTGCTCAGAGCAGTGCTTGGGGTGGTTCTAAGTCTGAAACCACTCAGCTTTTGGATTTTAGAAGTACTTAAATGGCAGACCTGCATAATTTCTTTCGGTTCCCGGCATCTTCAGCAGGGCTGTAGAACACAGCAGTGCTGCTTTGCTAAAGGAGCCTTCGTGATGCGGGAGGGAAGGTTGTGCTGCCGTCACTTGGTTATTCCTGACACGTCTCAGAAATGCAGACTGTGGGGAGACCTTGTGAAATGTAAATAAAAATATCATCGGTAAGCCCTTCTTGTATATCATGTGCTCCATCAGTTGTTTGCATTTATTTTCCCAGCAATAGCTTCGGCAGGGCTTTACCAAAGACCCAGAGGTCCGTTGTTAATTGTTCCGACTCGTTCAGCGTTCAGGTTAAAACTTAATGGGCGTCTTGTGGGAGTGGGGAGCTGAATGCTTTCCTGTTAGCTGCAGCCAACTTCTGTTTTTGTTAAAACTCAGCAGAATTACCTAAATGTGCTGGAAGATGTGTTCTGGGGGTAACGGCCTGCGTGCTTCCTACTTTCAGATGTTCTTAAGATACTTTTTGTTTTGCCACAGCATTAAGCAATATCTGCTCGAATATCTTATCAAGGCTTCTTTGTTTACTTTGTAAAACATGACAAGCTTTTAACTATGGGACCAACGTTTATGTAGCAGTGTGGCTTTTTACATGGCTTTCCATAAAGTAGGCACACAGCGCGTAAAGGTGATCAAACACAAATTCAGATCTGATTTCGTTTTATGGTTGTGATTTCAGATATTTGGTGGATAAATCATTGAATTCCTACCTCCTGAGCTGCACTGTCAGCAGAAACAGCAATAATATGTAATTATAGCAAGTACTTGACATCTCATTGACTCAAATTCCTCTGTTAATGATTTCACCGGAGTCCTGTTAAAGTAACATCTGCTGAAATAGCACCAGTCTCTGCCCTGGTAGAGAGAGACTCCGTGTCAGATTCGTGCTGATAGCGTAAGTACTGTAGTTCCACTAAGATCAGTGGTGTCCTGACTCGATATCTGCCTTTTTGTTGCTGGGCTGGAGGGAGGAGCTTTAATGATGCAGGGAATTGTTTATGGAAAGGGTAATTTAGCATAAGAAATCAGTGCAGACCCTTTTAAGTTGGCTTTTCAAGATGGAATGGTTCCTCTTTCATGACTGCTTGTGCTAATATAATTTCTGCTATCCTTGTAAGACACACAGTCACTCAGAACTATTTGCTGGCTTGTTAAATTGAATTGCATTTGTGGCAGCTAGTTTCATAGAAACTGCCCCAAGTTCTCTATGAAACATCCCACTCTGAAACTGGAGAGCAAAACGCTGCCTGGCGCTGTGTGTTCTGCTCCTGCTTGCATCTTTAAAGGCCTGTGTCTTAGGTTTCCAAATCTGAGAGAGGATACTGCTTGTAGGTGATGAACATCAGTTCCTTGCTTTTCTGGGGCTGTGTTTGAGCGAGCAGCGTCAGGTGACAGCTCAGCCCAGCCGTGCCTTCTCCCTGCATGACTATCAGCTCTGAGCTCCTAGCGCCGTCACTGTTTAAATATGTATCATCATTAGACTTTGAAATGCTTTCTCCCCTTAAAAGAACAGGGAAGGGGATGGGTTTGCTGTTGTTTCAGCAGTGTGTGAGTAGCTGCTGAGCTGTGCTTAGATGAACAGCTGGGAAATCTCAGCTTGGAAACAAACTTTCAGCTGCAGTGGGCTGAATCCTTCTAAACAGCATTCCCAGTGGCTGCTGTCCTCACTCTGGTAACCAGGGAGCTCCTGCTCTCACTGCTGTAACGCTGGGATTAACACAGGGTTGATGTGCTCTTCTGGGCAGAGCAGTTGAGCTGAATGAGTTGTGGGGGCTTTCCAGCATATACAAGACTAACATTTTTTAGCACAGAACTTGTTCAGAATGTCCTGGCTCTCGTAAATGCTGAACTTTTCCAGCAGAGTTAATCAGACTTATGGTTAGGTGTGGTCTCATCTTTGATGCTTGCTTTTTAACTGACAGTCCTGAGGAGTGAACTGCAGTAGCATCTTCTGGTATCACAGTGATAGCTAGGGGTGCTCAGAATGGGATGTGAAGAAGAAGGGGTGCCATTACTGTTGTATATCTGTGCCCTACAAGGTGTAAAGCATAGCTGAAAATTGGCTTTAGGAATGTGAGCCTACAAGCATTCTTTCAGATTGAAATGTGGTTCTGAAATGTAGCTTTTGCAGCTGATCAGCAGTGAGAGTTCCAGACCTGGGAATGGTGAATAGAGCCTGAGCTGCCATCAGCCCTCCTGAAACTTGTTCTTCTCATACACCTGCTTTACACTGATGGTTCTCAAACCTCTTTGAGATAAAAACAGTATTTTGTTGGACCTTACTCTGTTTTGCAGTGTCAGCAGGGATGGTGATAGGACATAGTTCTGTGCCAGTCCTTGCAGTAACCAAAACTCTGGGAGATCCTCCTGATGCTCTTGGGGAAGTGGGAGATCTCAGCAATTAGTTCCTCATAACTGCTAATGATAGAGATGGAGCTCTGCAGTGAGGAAAGGTGAGTGGAGAGCAGACCATGCTTTGACTTAGAATTGCCTGAGAAATTTGCTAGAGTTTTATTGCAGAGTTGTGGGGATGTTTTCCAGTCTTGGGACTTTTTGCCTGCTCGGATAGCATATTTCTGTGTGGAAAAAAGAAGGAAGGGCCAGATAGTTCCCGTGAATGCTGCATTTCTTAGTGTTGCTTCACCCAGCTTTGTTCCAAGCTGTTAGCTAGATCCCATTAGCTGCACTTGGAGATGGTTGCTGTAGTGGCTCAGCTCAGACCATTCACTTGCGCTGACAACCACTGTGCAGCCGGACACCGCCAGCTCCCAGCACAAAGGAGTCCCAGGGATGGGCAGCACTGAGCTCATCTGCCTCCTGTCCTGGGGAGCTGTGGAGGCAGGGCTGGAGAGCTCTGAAGTGTGTATCTCGATGGAATGGGGGCAGTGCAGGCTCGAAGGTGGATGGCAGAGCAGAGTTGGTTGGGGTGCTTGTCATCCAGCCTCAGCAAACAGTACAGCACCAAGGAGAACATCTTGTCTTCACCCACAGTGTGTGGATCCTCTCATAAGTTTGAAGGCTGTGTAGCGTCGGGAGCTGGAGTGACTGCAAGGCAAACAGAGGCAGCATCAGGCCATTAACAAGTCTGTTATCATGTCCTGTCAATCTCTTAAAACCAAAGATTGCTTCTCACAAGGATTCTGATCAGCAGATGTCGTGAATTCTCTATCGATATTTTTGACACGAGTGTATTTGTTCATCCTCACAAGCTTGCCATATGCTTTGTGCAGCTGTGAGCTGTGTGGGAGTGCATGTGTGTATTTTTATCTCCTACCTTCGCCAGGGAGAAGGGCTTTTTTAGGGAGCATTATAAAGATGGTGGCTTCCTTCTGAGTATTGCAGAGCGCTCAGCTTTGTGGTGCCCACCAGAAAACAGAGCCTGACTGCTGCCTAGTTCTGCCTGGCTGCCTGTTGAAGACAGATGGACATCTGTGGGACTCAGCACTGGAGCAAAGCAGTTCTGCAGCTGGCTGCAGCTTTCTGACTGAAGAGTGATGGATTTCTGCCTCCAGACAGCTTGGAGGGTTCTTGTAGCTTCACTGACATATTTTGATCAGTCTGTACAGCTCACCTCTGGCTGGGACACATCTGTGTCCTTTAATGACGTGCTCTGTGATAAGGATGCTGGCTGTGTGTGCTAGCTGGTATAATGGAGAGTCTTATGCAGACATAAAATATTTTAGCATGTAGTGCAACACGGGTAGAAAAATGCTCTCACATCCTCAATGTAACTGCAGTTCTGATTCTCCAGAATATCTGTTTTTCTCCTTTAATACCATTTTTCAAAGATTTCCTAAAAATAAGACTTGGCCACTTGCTGCTCAGTTTGAAATCGCTGTCGTTGATTTGCAGCTTCTTGATAATCTTTGCAGCAAGCACCTGGGATTTCAAGAGCATAGGATTGTGCAGTATGAGGGAATAAACGATGGGTAGAAATGAAACAGGAGCTCTTGTGTTCAAAGCCCACGTCCAGCTCGTCCTGTCTGACAGCCGCTGGGCTGATGCATGGGTGCTGCTGTCTGCACTGCAAGGAGCTTTCCCAGCACGTCGTGGTCCCTGCAGCACTGGGCTGCCTCCCCTGCTCCGTGTGCACTGCGTGGGGCTGGATGTTGTCTCCATCCAAACGTCTGTCACGTTGGTGCAGCCAGAAGGTTTGTGTGGCAGCATCTAAATGGAACAGGGTTAACATCTTCTTGGGGAATTATTCTGTGAGCTGAGGTGTGGTTTGTGGTTTAAAAAAAAAATGCAAGAAAAAGAATGGAGCAATGCCCAAGCACGGATAGCTTTTTAATTTCTTCTGGCATTTGTCACTTCCTCTGATCTATTGCCTAACATTGCTCCTGTCATAGGAGAATACGCATTTGTCGAGTGTTATCCAGGGCCCGCGTTCTTCCTTTATTTGCCACCTTTCTTCTGCAGGCCTTTTTGGTTTAAATGACACCTTGGTGGTTTCTGTCTTTGCGTGTAACCTGGTGTGGATGATTAGTGTGTTCGGGGCAGGGCAGTGTACTTCAGCTGAACTTTTTATTGATGGCAGTGTATTACTGCTCAAGGCTTGTATTGCAATATTTGAACAGGGGCCAGACCTGTCAAAACAGCTGCTTGTCTTCCTCTGAGGCTGCAGTTTCTTGTTTTGGAGAAGTGGTTTGAAGTGGCCTAAGAAGACCTTTTTGGGGAGAGGATGAGGAAAAAGTAGACGGTAAACATCTGTTTTCCTTTCCCGTACAGTAAATGTCTGTTGTGGATTTTGAAGTAACCGGAGATGGAGTTGAGAAACGCCTGACTTTGGTCTTCTAACCAAAACACAGGGATTTCTGGAGTCAGAATAGCATAACTAGGAGACAGGCTTCTATTTTTGTGGTCTGCAAGCAGACTTCAATGAGGAGAAAAGAAGAACTGATGGCAGGGGCCAGGCTGTCGCCTGGATTGCAGAAGGAGATGGTGTGGATGCCCATAGCCAGGTAGGAGAGTTGTCCTCATCCTCCTCTGTCTTCCTGCAGTGGGTGCAAGTCAGAGGTGAGCTTGCCGTGTCCCCAGGGGATTTGGTAGCTGAATGAGCTGACAGTTCTTACTCCAGCTTTGGGTTCTGTGCGGTGCTGCTTTGCCAGCAGTCCATGCTCTGTGTCCGGCTACGTGAAGGTGAAGGGCTGAATGCAGACAGAGACCCTTCTGAAGCTTGAGGCAGGAAGCTCTGTGGAGGGACATTCTTTTACGTGTGGACCCTGTGTCTGGGATTAATGTCTTTTGTGCTCTATACATTGTTATGCTGTCCTAAGGCCATCGTGCTTAAATAGACAGCGCAGTGGGTGGGGGAAGGACTGTGCTGAGCCTGGAGGTGGAGGAGCATGAGCGGAGCGGGAGTGTCCCTAGGAATCGATACAGGGCTGCCTGGCTGGGGCTAAGGGTCAGTTCCAACCTGGGCTTCTGTTTTTTATATTGAACTCTCTCCAGCCGAGGACTGAGGTGGTTAGGAATGGGCAGCACAAAAAAAAAAAACCTTTCTGCAGCTTATGTTGCAGTATCTTTTAGATGCAGAATGCATCTCAGCAACTAAAGCCTATATATATATATGTACGTACTTAATTATTTCACAGATACTAAAGTGTTGCATGTTGGGTTCTTTGGTTTAGTGACGGTGCTGTGGTTGTAGCAGTGAGATGAGTGGCTGCCTGGTGTGTGTGCAGGGTGCCGGCATCGAGCTCTGCATGCCAGCTGGTGCGAGTGGCTGCTAACTCTGCCTTGAGCAATAGGAAGAGCATCAACACAGCATATTATGGCTCTTGCCAGTTTGCGAATCCTAGCAAGTGTGTGAGTAAGATCAATTACCAGAGAGATAAAACAGCAAGGATGGGCAGGTTCTGGTTTGAACTTGCCTAAGCAGGTACACTTACGGGTTAGACGAGCGCTCTCTATTTGAATCTAGCAGTTTGGGGAGCTGGGAGCAGGAGTGCTATAGAGAGATCCGAGAGCGTGATTCATTGCAACAGAGGCAGCGTGTACAAAATGGAGGGATGGAGTAGCACTAATGACGTAGTCTGAGGTTTGTACTCCAGAGTTAATGACCACCAGATGGGGAATAAAAGCTGCCTGCTCCTCTTTGGAGGGCTGAGAATGTCATGAAGCTATTAAAATGTGCTGTGTCTGTTGTAACGCTTCCACGTGCACAGTGAACCCCTTCATGTGTGGATCGGAGTAAGCCTTCCTTCCTGGCATTTCCCCTCGGAGCCTGGTTTTTAGTGTTGTTTCTGATTTAGTACAAATCCTCATGGTAGAAAAGCAACGTGCGAGCTGTGTTCCAGCACACAGGCGTAAACTGCCAGATCCGGAGGCAGCGGCAGCTTTTGTGTGATGGGAAATGCAGTGTGAGAAATGAACTCTTAGCAGAACTGACGCCGATCCTGCAGTATTGCCCAGGCCTGGTGTAAGTGTCTTGAGCCATGTTTTTAGCAGAGAAACAGTGGCACGAATCAGTTGGGATATCGGTGCTGTTAACTCTGATTCCTGCCAGCCGTCATCGTGGAGCTGCTGAGACATTTGGGTCGCTTCATCCTCCTCCAGCAGATTGAAGCAGCCCTTCAGCTGCCCAGCACATCTTTGCTTATGAAGGTGGATAATGTATTATTTTTTTCAAGAGCCTTTTCCTCTTTAGTTTTCTTACATCCTCTTGTGTTCTTCCTACTCCAGCAGCAGGAACCCTCTCTGAGGAGCCAACATCTTGTCTGAGTCACAATATTATAGCTGGATATGTCACCTGTACTTTATTAGGGGGAAGCATAAGAGCTGTCCTTGAAATACTTGTTTTTATGAGTAGATGCAGTCTTCTAATTTAAAATGTGCTTCTCTCTGGAGTTTGATGGCTGTCATAAACAATTAAGCTTTTCTTTTATCATCAAGTGGGCTTATTCAGCATCACTTATATCTGAAACAAGCTTCCTTTTAGGTTTTAGACAGCTTTAATTATCTAGATATGAAGAGAAAATATGGCTTGGAACTCGATGCCCCGTGCTTGGCTTCTTTAGCTTTCGGTGTCTGGTGTTGAGAGAGTCCAGCAGCGTGGCTGTATTTGCCCTGACCCACAGTGTGCCTCGCTGTGCACGGAGCAGAGCAGCCAGCAGGCAGTAAGCCGGTTATCCCAGTCACGTAACGCTGAGTTTTGTGCAGAAGACAAGCGCTTGGATTGATGGGTCCATCAGTTTGTTGTTCATAAATGAAGGTGTAAAGCTGTTGCTCTTCAGCTTTTTGATCACTGCCTTCCATGTCATGCCCCTTCCCTCCTGCCCGGGTCTGTTGCTGATCTGTTTGACCGTGGTGTGAAATCTCCAGCTTACGGCATCGCTGTCAAAGCATCAGCTCGAGTGTGTAGAGGAAAAGAGAACGTGCTGTTGAACTATGGCCTGATTCTAAAACGTTTCCCTGTGCCCACAGACACACCTTACAATATTCATCCTATACAACTCTCCTTTTTTTTTCCAGGAGTCTGATAGATTTTTGTTTGAAGCTGCTGTGTTGGCTTTGCAAGCCAGCTGAAACTGTCTGCCTGCAGTTTCGCAAACAGGTGACGTTGGTGCTGGCAGCAGGGATGGCTGGTTCAGAAGGTGGGCTGGGTCTGCCAGGAGCTGATCTGTGCTTAGGCTTGGCTCATCGTGTGCTTGCTTAGGGTGAGAAACAACAATAACCCCGGGTCACCTTCCTGAAGGATCTATGAGTTCACAGGGGCTGGATGTGCTGCACTCAGTGTGTTTTTAACCCAAGTCCTTTGGAGAGAATGAAGCCGTGAGCATTGTTTTGTGAAACGAATCCCCTGTAGCTAGCTGTGTTGCCAGCAAACAAGCAGCGTTCAAAACAGATGTGATCCTCGTTTGTTCATGTCAGAATTAGGTTGTTTTTAAGTTCTGATGTTTTTCTGCCTTTTGTAAACACCCCACCTGTCAGTCTGCCAGGCACAGCAGCCTCGTGCTCAGTCTCTAACCCAGACTATGAGACCTTAAATCCCCAGGGGAGCTCGTTAGCATGCAGTTCAAGGAGTCCTCTTTTATCATGCCAGCGAGTTTGTTTTGAGAGGGCAGTTGAGCTGGAGAAGGCTTTTCAGTTTCGTTTTCATAGAGAAGTCCCAAGGAAGGAGTCTGCTAACTGGCACATGGCAAATGTGAGCTTTTGGGGGTGGAACGGAAATACAAACGCTCTTACATTTTTTCAGAGCTGAGTTTTTTGCAGTGCCTTGTGGTGTGTACTGACAGCTTAATCTCAGCAGAGTTGTGGAATTGGTCGTTGGCAATTAGCTCAGTAGGAGAACACAGTCAAAGAAGTGCTCACTTCAATTGCTCTTCCCCACTATCACAAAAGGTATTAATATTTTTAATGTTAATGGTCTATGGCCTACAGACAACTGTAGAGGCATTTTCTCCTGGCTGTCTCGGAGCTGGAAAGGTAAGTATTCTGCCAGTTACCACTTTGTCTGAAGTCTGATACTCAGAAGGGCTTTGCTTCGAGCATCCACGAGGGCTTTAGGAAGAACACGGATCTGTGGCATCAGATGTGACGCCAAGAAGGTGTCTCATAGATCTGACCTTTGTGTTCTGAGGTCAGCATCGCTTGGCCAGCAGTGTCAGTATTTGCTCAGTTCTTCATCCCATGAACCATTTCTTAGATCTGTTCCACCTCCTTCCATCATCCCCAGGAACCAGGCAGTGTATCAGTGGTAGTGCTTCGCTAACTATTGGTACGTGGTTTAGCAAGTCCTGTGCTCTGAATGGCTCTAAGTATGTAGAGAACTAAGTTGAAATCGCATTACCAGTGGAGATTGATACTCTTACAGAAGACATCAGTATGGAAATAGGATGTCAGGTGTCTTTGTCTACCAGGAGCCTTGTGGTTCTTCCCTGTAGGTCACAGCAAATGTATTCCTGTGCTTGATCGAACCAGAGTTAGTCTTGTAGGCAGATGTGCATGCAGCTTATAAAGCAGCTTCTAACACACTCCTTGATCAAGCAGTGCTGATGTAACTGCACACTGAGCTGTGGTGGTTAGATTTTTGAGAGTGCGATGCTTCAGCAAATTGCCTCCTTGTTTTACTTGTGCGGGTGCTTTCTGCATTGAAAGGAAGTGCAGTTTTCTAACTGAGTGGCTGTCTTACTGTGAAGTGCTACTAATGAAGGTTCTAGTACTCCTTGCTTTCTGCCACTGTGGGCACTGTGTCTTGGTTTGTGTTTTAATCACCAGGTAATTGTTGCATGCTTTAAAGCCTCGTGTGAAAACCTTTCAACAATTCCTCTGTTCACATCTGTAGTATTTGAGCAATGATTACTGAACCACTTCGCCTCTTGGAGTGCAAACAAATGTCCTTAGGAAACCAGATCTGACTTAGCACTGTCCTCAGCTAGTGCAGGGCGCTCAGCACATCATTACTAAAAGTGAGACGTTGCTGTTAATCTTGCTAATTTAATTTCCTGTTTGATTACAGCTTTATCTCCAGGGATGTTTTGATCTGTCCGTGCGGTTTTGGGGATGGAGTGTGTAGTTAAATATCTCTCCCCATTGGTGGGGGTTTTCAATGTAGGTTTTTCATATTCGTTCTTATCTTATTAGGAGTATTCATCACATAGTTTTCTCACTTACAGGCTTTACTTAATGCCGCTGCTATGCATTAATAAAGGCTTAAGGCTCTGCAGTATAAGTGCCTTTTTACATCTGATAGTATCAAGCAAAGCTGATCACGGGTCACAGCTGTGATCACAGGAAAAACAGGGAGTTTCTTCTGATCTGCTGGAGCCCAGAGCACAGGAAGTAACATCGCTGTGAACTGAAAGATCCAAGGTCAGAAATAAACTCCTGCCATAAAACTTGAGAATGGCACTGTTGAAGCACTTCTCAACTCAAACAGATTGAGGTGTGTTCCAGGCTGCAGGTTCGGCAGGCCCTGGGGCTGCTGTGCTCCTCTGGGGACAGCAGGACTTGCTGTAGGAGCGTGAGCCGTGCTGCAGTGCTGTGACTGTGGGCACGGGCCTGAAGGCTGAGGAGGGCAGGGAAGGGCAGGAGGACACAGCCAGCTGCTGCTGTGCCTGCCCGGCAGTGACCTGCTGCGTCCTGCAGCCAGCGAGGGGCACTGGTCCGTAGTGCAACGTTGGTGTCAAACTGTACCAGGTGTGTGGGTTGAGCTCTAGTAAGATCCGTTATAAACTTCCTAAAAAATCTGTGTTGACAGAAATAAGGCTGGCAATCGAGAAACATTTAAAAATATATCTTTCCCCAAACCTTATCATTGAATCATTCAGGAATAAGTTATTAGCTTGTAAGTCTGCTTTGCTCTTGTCCTCGCTTCCTGTGCCTATTTCTGCCAACAAAGGAGCAGGTGCAAAGAAAATCTCTTTTTTTCCTTTGGAACACTGCTGCAAATCAGCTGCACCATTTTGTGCTCCCATTTCAGATCACATTAACCAGGAACAAGAAACTGTTGGGCGCTCAGGGTTGCTCAGGCATCTTCCTGAGCCTCACCAACCAACTTAAAGTATTTAAATGTGCTGGCATTCACGTTCAGAAAACCTGGAGAGTGTGGTCCTGGTGCAGAGGCTGTGAAGCAGAACCTCTGTGTGATGCGCCTCGTTGGATGAGCGCTCACGTTTAAGAGCGGTGATGAACCAGCTTTTGCTGGTTGCACCTGCAGCATGTTTCCTTCGGTGTAAACAGCTCATTTAGTGACTGTGGTAGTGGAAGCTGTTCAGAAGCTGGGAAAAGTAAGCTCCCTTTCACACCTACTTATCTGCATAGGTAAGGGGAGGGCTGCTCTGAACGCTGAGGAAACAAGGTGAGCAGAAGCAGTTGGTTCTGCTTGTTCCTGGGGATTGTGCTCCTTTCCTTTTAATAGGTTTCAAATGCAAAACAGATTAAGTGAATGTTTTTCTCCCATTCCTAAATCATTCAAGGCAGATGTGAGTTTTGTGTGCAGTGTAATCTGAAAATGTTAGTTGTGAACTTAGTAAAATTTTGATTTCCAGCCAGAAATGTGAGCCATTCAAAAAGGGGGGGGGAGCGTGGAGCTGCTTTAATTGAAGTCAGGAGTTCATTATGCATGTTGAACTGCAATGAGAGGTTACATTCTGCATTCAGTTATCTGCATCCGTGTGACTTCACAGCTGCCAGCACTGCGACTTGACCTGGATTTAGCAGAATGAACAGATTACAGATGCATAACAAGATTAAAATCAGTGACTTAAAGTAACATTTCTTATCTATTGACTTAAATTGAAGACTTCTAGAGGAGCTGGTGTGCTGCCTGTAGGAGCTGTGCTGAGTGCTCATTAAGCACAGCCTTGTGCGTTGTAAAACTTGTAGGTCTGTGGAGAAATGACTGAATGGAGAGCCAGCCCTGAGCCCCGTCCTCATGCAGTGCTGGGCTGTCTGTGGGCTCTGCTCGTGCCAAGGAAGCATCGGGATCTCAGGGAATCTTTAAAAACATCTTCTTAGTGAACCGAAAACTACCCGTTATTTACACAGCATCAAGAGAAAATATTTTTCCTAGTTGACATCGCTTGCAGTGTAATTATTCCTGACAACACAGCAGTTTTCCTGCTGCCTAATGCAGTTTTTAGGGCTGAAATTTTTCTTCTTATGCTCCAAAATGAGATGAATCTCCTTATTTTTCAATACAGCTGAAGTTTCCATTATCCTCCCTAGGGGCTAGGAATTTGTTTGCTCCTTTCTTTCTCCTGGTTCACCTGCTTTGGAAGTTTGGCTGCAATATGCAGCTGCTGCCTTTGCGTTCCAAATAGTGTTTGCCCCTTTCTGGTGGTGGCATGAGGAGCTGTTGGAGGCACAGAAGCCTTCTGCTAGGGGGCACCGGCTCAGTCTGCGAATGCAGCACAGTACATCAAGTTCCTGACTGCACTGTGGGTTTGTCACAGGTTGTACCAAGGGGTTTGCTTTGCTCTTGACCCAGTCTGCCAAAGGAACGCTTAAAGCTGTTCCCTGGGCAAAAAGTCTCAAGAATATGATGGAGCCCACCTGCCTGTGACAGCGAGGAAGGAGCAGGCTCTGTGCTTGATTCTCACCTGACAGCAGAGCACAGGCTGGACAAGATTCTCTGAGCTCTGGTAGAACCAGAAGGGTTTGAGCCCCAGGGATGCTCCGCCTTCCTCCCAAGGAGGCTGTGGACCTGCAGTGCAGACAGCAGGTGTCTGGTGTGGCTGAGCAGCAGTGAGTGTGTCCTGGCTTTGCACATCCTTCTGGAGAGGGACTGCTGGAGCCACGTGTCATCCCCAAAATTCTGCAGCCTGAATTGCAAGGTGAGCATTCCTGCTCAAGAAGAGGAAAGAGTTAGCTAGCAGGAAAGCAAGGATTAAGCGAGCCTTTTTGCTCTGAATTGTATTGAAGCAGAGGATGGGTTATCTTGTGCAGCCACTGATTACTCCACAGTCTAAACAGGGCTGGGTGTTGCAATCACTGGAGCAGTGCGTGGGGCTGGCCGGGCTCCCAGCACCCGCTGACCTGAGCTGCTGGTTTGTGTGGTGCCATGTGGCTGCCTGTGTCTCTGCTGTGTCTCTTGTCTCCCTGTGGGATGACTGTGTGTGGCAGCACCCTGTAGCCTGTGCTGGACCTCGGGGATGTGCCAAAGGTTTCTTGCCTTCAAACTTCAAATGGGATTAGGCTCCCTCGCATTATCCATTTGAATGGGCTGGGATTTTACCTTCTGTCATTATTTTAAGCTAGTTCTGTGCTCCTACATGCTAGGCTGGCCTGCATGCAGTTGTCCAGGCTTTCTCCATGGCTGCTCTTCCTGCTGTGCCAGCAATGTTAACCGCATTTCACACAGTGGGGAGGAAATGGATGTGAATTAGAAGTGTGAGATTAGATGGCCTAGTGAAAAACATTCAGTGTTAGGGGGACCTCAAGGAAATCCACTGGGAACCTACCTGCACCTTCTGTCTCATGCAAATCTTTCCCCTGGAGCTGGTTCTCATTTGAGTGTTCCTCAGCAGCGTTGACTTCTGTACCCACCCCCCTCCCGTGACTGTCTCGTATGGATATCTGTGGGCTAGTTGGAACACAGATTGGCTTGTAATGAGCATGAGGCTTCTGAAACAAGAGAGGAAATGAAGCTCAGGCCTGTAGCTGCCCTTTGTTTGCTCTTACCTTTTGGGTCTGGTGCTGATGCTCGGGATCTGGTTGGGATACTCAGATGCATGCAGAGCTGACAGAAATGGGTCGCTGGCTGCCACAGTTGGCTGGCCTTCCACTTCTCTATCTATTTGGTCCCCTTCACTGGCCCTTGAAAGTAACTCTGGGCTGGTCTGAGGTGGGAGGAGGAAGAATTAATGCTTCTGGAAGGTAAGCTGGACATGATTAGGGCTAGGAGTGAAGCTGCCGTATATACCGTATAACTCACACATGCTTCCAACGTGGCTTTATTTCTGGTATCCTGGAGTGCTCTCGAGTCCCACTGTGCTCACTGGGTGGTTTTTCTCCTGTTCTTGCCTGGCTGTATCCTTCAGCTGCACAGAGGTGTGATGAGCGGTGGCTTTGGAAGCTTGAGGTAAAAGCACATGTTCTGTTTTGCTGCTGCTTTCAAGATGTATGTGCAGTCCATAGCTTCATGCATGTGGCTACAGATGCGTACACCAACAGGAAAAACACGCTGAGAACATTTCTACCCCAGCAGGGAAGGACTGTGTTAGTTTGCAAGGTACTCAGATTCTAAGTGCAGGAGGCTATGGGAAGTACTTCTACTCATAAAATAGTATAGCCTTAAAGAATAAAGTTCGTCAGGGTGGTTCTTATCTTGTTTTCATAAGAGACCATGCTTGACATTTCTCTTCCGTGCCGGGGCTTTGTAAGCTGCATACTGATGCTGGCAGCTTCCCCGAAGTCTTAACTTGCTTCTCAGTTTTATTCTGCTTTTTTAATGGAAACATACTAATGGCTTTCGTTCTCTGATTTATGCAATTACAGGAGAATGTTTTACATCTTGGGAATCCCTGGAAACACACGTTTCTGCTCACATTGATTGTGTTTATTTATTTATTTGCTGGATGCAAACAATGGATTGGAACTTCATTGTTGCCTCTCAGTCGGGAGCCCTTTGGCGCGTGTAAGAGACAGCTATTAATTTAGCCTTTCTGTACAGATCAAACATATGTTTTAATGCTTTATAAGGCTTCCCCAGTCTTGTTCTCTGTGTAGTGTCTTCTAGTGCAGTTGTTCTTGCAGTGATTTTATGTGCTCATTAGCCAGAGAGTAAGGTGTACTGCAGGGCGATGTGGACGTGCCTCCTCTTTCAGAAGGAGGCTGTGGGGAAGCACTGCCTGTTACTGGCCTTGCTGCTCTGGGCTTTTCTGCAAGATGTTTTCAGTATAGCAGCATGGGGTCATCACACCACATAGCTATCTCAATTACTTCAGCACTAATTACTGATAGGCTGCTGCTTACCTTTCTCCCCTGGATTGAGGTTGCCCTGGGGTCTCGGTGAGGCAGAAGGTGTTCGTCTTGTTTTGCAAACTCTGTATTTTAAACATCCAGGTAAGATCCTTGCTTTGTGCAATGAAACTTTGCTGGAGAGAAAGTGGAACTTCTCAGTCATTTCGTAATGTGAAGGATGGAGGAAGAGTAGAGACATTTCTTCAGTAATTTATCTATTATTGGATTACAAGATTAACAAAGAATGCGGCAACTTAGGGGTCTGCCTTGTGGGTAAGCCAAGTATCCCAGCACGGCCCTTTTAAGGAAAAAGCTGTAACATCTCCTGCCCGTATGGTATCTTTTGCCTTAAGTAACTGTTGAAGCATGGAGAGGTCACTGGCTTTACTCTTCCCATCAAACTTCCAAAGCCCTTTTGCTTTGGGGAGCAGGACTGGTGCTGTGTGGTGTGGGTCTGGCCCGGCCCCGTTGTTTGCTCCTCGGACTCCTTCATGGGTGGGAGAGTTGGTGCAGCACTTTTGTCTGGGAAAAACTATAGCCTGGGAAATAGGTTGGCTCCAATCTATTCAGTGTTGATAGATCCTGCGTTTGAACCCTTGGTAAAGAGGGAATGCACTATGCTGAAATCTTGCTTTATTACTGAAGTTACTGCCTAAGGATAAACTCTGTTGTACTTCTCCAGGCTCCCTTCTCATGAAGCTTTCATGCTTTTCTTCCTCTATTTCTTCCCTTGCATGACTGGAAAATGAAAAAAAGAATTATGAGGATCTGAAGCTTCCTAACCATGAGCTGCTTTGCCTGTTCTCCTTGTGCTCAGTCAAAACTGATTGAGATGCCTGGCAGCAAAGTAGAAAACTTGGGATTTGCTCTGCTTTTGGGGGGAGGGGAGAGGGATTGGGATGGGATGGACGGGTTTGTTCAGCGTTGTTAGAGTGGCAGCCTGGCTGGGCTGGGCTGCTGCACCGGGCCCAGGGCTGTGCCTGCAGCCATAGCACAGCAATTGTACTTCACCTGAGTTTGGCTTCAGGGGGTTAAGGGTTTAGAAATAGCTTTCTGATAGCTGCTTGCGATTGGAGCGGGCTATCTCTTGTCTGTAGTTCAGGTTCAGATACTTTAGTGTTTAAGAAACATTGTTTCCACAAGCGCTGTTTCTGTTAGAGTTACTCTGGTCCAGTAATGGTTACCCGGGCTCCAATCCTGGCCTCCTCGGTTTAATCGCTTTCATTTCAGGACTTTCGCAGTCAGCTGTTAGAGAAATCGGGCAGCACAGCAAACAGACCTGCAGTACCTTTCCAGGATAAACACTTTGTGTATTCTGTAGTTGCGTAAATAGTACCATTAGGCCAGTAAGTGACTTGTCCAGTTTCCCTTTGGTAGTCTGTTCGATTATGGTTTCTGTTCCAGAGTATCATCACGATACTGTTGGCTCTCTGTACAATGCCTTCTGGCTGTGTGTTTCTTGCTTCTGAGACTTCTAGGTGCACATAGGTGTTGTCCCTGATACCTGGGCGCAGTTTTGTTTTCTGCCCAATAGGTTTTCCTCTCCCTTTCTGGGCTACAGCAATGGCAATCCATTTAAACAAAGTCCAGAGACAGTGTAATCAGTTACTGGAACAGCACGATCAGGCTGTGACTTCCTGCAGCTGCACTACAAATACTGTGGTACAAATACAATTTAAACCTCTTCCACACCGGTCAGGAGCAGTTATTGTATGTGCCTTTTACAACTGTTAAAGCATGTAACGTCAGGTAACTTGTCCAAAGCCATAACCTATCCAACAGAGAGGATCTTGGTCCCCTGTGCCTCACACCAGAGTCTGACGGAGCAACCTTTACATACATGGACTCGCTGCTGCTTGTTTAGGTCACCTGCCAACCGCACTGCTATTCATGCTGAAGATCTTGGGTACTGACTGTTCCAATCTTTCTACTTGCTAATGTAATCTCTGCATTGTAGAAATACTCCACTACTAAATTCTTTTGATCAGATGCCTGAGGCAAAAGTGTGTTCTTTGCCAGGAATATGAAGTGTGTTTTAGACACCTTGAACCACATTCACATGTTTGAAGATTCACAGCTCTTCTAGGCATCGTTTCAGCACTTGAACCATAACGAATTTAACAGTTCTTATTCCCAGTGTATAGGAAATTAAATCCCTAATATGATTTGGCAAAATAAATGGTGCCAAACGGTAAAATGTGACTAGTAAAACTTGAAAGTGAAGAGGTCTTCTTCTGATCTGCACTTCTATGGTGGCTGCTTTTGGGAAGAGCCTGTGATGGAGGGGAGAAATCTGTGAGATTGTTTCACTGGAATAATGCAGGGTCTTTGTGCTTTGCTTTCGTGTCCCGAGGTGAGAAGGAAATCAGCCTAAACTGTAAAAGTACTGTATCTGTGTGGTCCAGGAGTGAGATGTTTCAGCTGCACAGCGAGTGCCATTGCTCAGATGACAGGACAGCTCAGGAGAAGGTTTGAACTCAACCAGTTCTTGAACCCAATCCGGTGTTACTACTTATCTCCCTCTCAGCTGCATAATTTAGCAGCGGAACTGGAGAAGCCTTTTAAGACTTTCTTCTGCTTCCTAGAAGAGAGGCTGAAAAGATGCATGCATGCAGTCACCCTGCTGGTTACACAAAACATCCTCTGTTGGGGGTGGGGAAGGATTTCTTGCTGTTCCTCGGGTTCAGGATGGGCGAATGTGCTTCCTATTACTGGTACACCACACTCAAACAGACCAGTGATTCTGAAAGCCTTCGAAGCTTGTATGCTTCTCTTGTAAGCAGTAGCTAATATTGAGGCACTGGGCTTAGGGCAGAAATGGAACCCCTCAACTAAAGCAAAAGTGTTGTGGGAGTAACAAGTGGTTAGAAGCGGTTTTTAGGTGGTATGATGATGATTGTTTTATACTGTGTCTTCTGATTTGGACGTAGATTTCAGTCCCAAGAATCAAGTAAGTTTAAATTGCCCTTCTGGACATCAGCATAGGGGTGCGTTGAGGTGATGCTTAGAACAGACTGAATACAGCAGCTGGGGTATTTCTAGGCTGTCTAACAAGAGAAACAGTTGGGGTATTGCTGGAACCAGAAAGTAAATTGCACAAAGGCCTTATCCCTAAGACTTAGCAAGATACAGCAAAAGGGCAAAGACTTCTGGCAGAAACCTGTCTGTATGCAGGTAAATCGTTGCGTTTGAGTTGTGCCTGCAAAAGCTTACAAGAATGTGAACCCGACTACAGCAAATACAGAAGACAAATAGATTTATCTGGAATAGCTCCTGTTGGCCAGGAATTGGGGTTATCGGGTGTTAATTTGCCTGCTATTTCACTTAATTTAGGAGAAATGACCACATTTAGGAGAAAGGACCACATTGTTGCTCACATCCTTTTCTCAGTGCTTAAAAAGATGGTTCTAAAGCAAACTGAGGAAGAGGGGACAGAATGGGAGATGGGTGGAAGTGGGTGGTGGGAGTGGGATCCAGTGGTGTCTGCATGGCCTTGGCTGTGTGCCTGCAGTGTTCTCCCAGATCCTGTTGCTGGCTGCAGGGTTTAATTAGAAAAGTTGCCATGTAAACTGAAATATTAATGTAGGGAGCAGACCTGCTCCCCTTGATCTGTAAGTAATCTTTACTGGGGGATTGGGGAGAGGTGGGTGCTCAAAAGGATTTTGAAAGCAAATGAATTTTTCATACGAGTTGTGTGTAATTCCATATAGCTGGGTTCTGTGAGCAGGGCACTGGCGCAGGGTCTGCCTGGAGGAGGCTGCAGAGGCTCCTTACTGCCTTTCTGCTCGTCACAGGAACAGCCCTGATCCTGGACAAAGAGTGAAACTGTGCTGTTGGAGTAGTGCTGTGCATACAAGTATTGTAAATAGGGTTGTGACTCAGCCTTTCCCTGGAGACCTCTGGGGGGGGAACAGGGCCGCAGACCAAAAGTGCTTAGAATTTCCCATCCTTAACTCGGCTGTCCTTGTAATTAAACATTGAGTCCAAAGATGAATCAACGTGCAAAAATGCAGAGCTGCTCGTGGTTGCTGGAGGTGCAGAGGGGAAGGCAAGAATAGGACAGGACTCTGGTAAGCTGTTGGAGACGCACCAGGCTTGGCGCTGACTGCCATACACAGTGCCAGAGACATCAGGTTCTGTGAACAGAGGAGATGCCAAACTCTGTTTGGGTTAGCAGATACTGAAGGGAGAGCCTTGAGGAGATGGAGCCTTGCCCAGCAAGCGTAACCCCTGTCCCTGCTGTAACCTTGGTGCTGGAGACACGCTCAGCTCTGCCATCCTATGAACATCACACAGGCCCATTGGGGTTCGAACTTTGCTCACAGCGGATAGTGAAGTCTGGAGAAACAGCAGCATTTGTCTCCTTGTTTAGCACTGGGGGGAGGAGACATACTTAAGGGAAGGCATAAAAGGCAGGAAACAAATGTATGTGTGATAGTGTCTGTCCTCAGCAGCTCGAATGAGGCTGGATCTAGTCAGCTGAGTCAGCTGAACGCTGGGAGTGTTACCGGAGGCTGAGAGGACCTTCTAGGAATTGACAGGTGAATACATAGATCAGAGAAGATAGGCTATGGGCAGTAGTTACAAACACTTCTGTTCCTCGTTCCCATGCTGATGAGGTTTGGTGTGAGATCCCCTGTGGTGTCGTAAAATTTCATTCCAAATTCACTTTTCTGTTGCCTGTGTGACAGCACAGAGGATGCCGTCCCGGTGTCTGGGAGGTGGTGCACAGACTGGGGGGAAATGGCCAAACTCGTTTTGTCAGCCACCAGGTAACAACGTCAGCCTGAAAAAAAAGTCTGCTGAGACATGCCAGAAAAAAGTGCTGTCCCTCTTTTTAGCAGTCCATCTCCTGAGTTGCATTCAGCTCAACCCTCAAAAAAAAAGGTTTGAGAGCTTTAATGCCTTCTGGTGACGATCATATGTCAGCTCGAGGTGATTTAATGAAAGCTTTTGAAGTTCAGCCTTAACCTACCTGATGGCATTACGTCAGAAGGCAACACTGCTGAGTCTGAGTGCCGAGCAAATCCTGCAGAGTAATTTAATTCTTAGGAGATGTGTCTGGGAGGCACTACGTGGAATTCGAAGTGTTGCTCACTCTGCTGAGAGGCCAAGTCCGTACCCAGTGCTGACTGTGTGCAGACCAAATCTCTTCTGCCAGCTTTTCCCTTCTGCTTTCCAGGCCACACGCACACCCCCTCCTGTTCTCTAAGCGCTCTCCCTGCCCTTTATCCTCAACACCCCCACTTTCTGCGGGGTGTCAGCAGCGAGGTGGAAAGCTGGGCAGAGAAATGCCACCAGGCACTATTGGTGTAACCAGTGTGGTCTTTCACCACTGTACCGGGCTTCTGCTGCCTGAAAATAATGAGCCGTTGTGAGCAGAGCAGAGGACTGAGATGTTAGACTCCGGTGTTTCCAGGGTATGGCCTAGAAATAGAAATTTCAGCTGGAAAGCACCTGTCAGTTGGAAGGGCGACTGGAGATGAAGGCTAAAGACTTCCATTCTGCAGTGTTTTGCAAAAAAAATCCAATAATCTCTAAAGCAAATAGCACTGAACAATTGCACGTATTTTCCATCAGTTGGTTGGTAGGAAAAAAAAATGACTGTTGGTTTGTGCTTCCTTAAGAAGTGAGCGTGTTAAAAAATGCCTATGTCTTTATATAGCATCATGATGGTTTTTTCTAGCAATTACCTATTCATCAAGCATCAATAGATGGCTGTTTGCTTCGGCCAGTGCTTTAGGAACCGGTGAGTACAGCCTCTGTGGAATAAAACCCAGGCAAACAGCCTGAGCTCCCAGCTACTGCTGAACTGCAGAACCCAAGGTGTGAAATAGGCTGCAGAAACACTTGTGCCAGCAAAATGAGTGTTGTCCTGGTGGGAAGGAGAAGGCTACCAAGGAATTGCTTCCTGACAGCTCAGAGAGTGGGTGTCCGGTCCTGCGGCTTGTTGGAGATGGCTGCAAAGCTCCAGCCTGCTGTGAAAGAGATTTCCCTGTTTGGGTACTTGAAAACTCTTGGGTAGTTTATGCTGTAACGCCATATGTTCCACAGATCTTGTATATCAAAATATAGGAAACTCAACCTTGAGATTCAAATGTATGTGCTGTATAAACTAAAGCACTAAGAAGTGTTGCCAAGTTCAGGAGGATCAGGGGAAGTTGCAGAAGGCGAGCTGGAGGCATCAGCATTGGTGTGTTGGTTTGTGCTGTGTGACTGTAGGTGTCTGACAGCAATACCTGAAGTTAGGGGAGCAGCTGGTTATATTGTGTGGCAACGTGGGCAGGGGTATGTCTGCACTAAAACCAGCTGAATATATAGAGGTTATAAGAGCTGGTGTTGGTTAAGGAGAAAAAAAGGAATTTGTGGCAAAAGGCTGGGAGGCAGGAGGGTGAGGCTGCTCCCTTGTGACCCTGGAATCTGCAAAACCTTTGTCTTGCGGTTTCCTACCCTTTGTATGAGGATGGCAGCCCTTTTAGGAGCACGTTAACATCTTTACAATTAATTAATCTTTAATACCTTACATCCAAGATCTGTGGTGGAAATGCTGGCACTGTTATCTGAAGGCAGTTGCCAAAATCAGTGCAGCCTTTTAGGTATCCCAAAGAGCTGTTTAATTTTAGTTGTGTTGAGAAGTGAGTATGAAACATAAAATGAAATGAGGGGAATCCTCTGGCCTGCAAATACTGTCCAACATCATAGGAGCGACTTTGAAGCCATTGTGCCTTTTGGGGTGGGTTTGAGGTGCTTGATCAGCCTCAGCTCCTTCCTGATCTGCTTATAAAGAGCATTTATGGGCCTGAAAAAAGCTCATAAACGCTGAAAAATGTTGAAGTTAAAATTCAGACTGTGCTACTGTTTTGCTTTGGTGGATCTTCACTTTTTTGGTGCCTTAGAAGGACTTTGCTGTTTATTGTACAATGCAGTTGTTGTTGAGGATGGAACACATTGCTCAGAGTAGAAATTGATACCACTCAAATGACAGTGTCCGTGTACACTTGAGTGCCATCCTCCCCCTTCTGACGCATCACTTAATTTGGAGCAGTCCTAACCTGTGTAGGGGGTTCCAGCAGCACCTACTCATTACAGCTCTTGCACTGAACTGTCTTGGGTGTGTTGCTGGAGGGAGGTAAGTGTCCCTGCAGGAGAGGAGCACAAAGAGAGCATTCCTGGTCTGTTGTTCTTTCTCCCATCTTTTCCCTCATCGCTCCCTGTGTGTCTGTCATGCCACATGGGTCTAAAAACAAGATTTCAATGGGAGGGAGTAGGGGGAGGGCTGGGGTTTCAATGGGAGGGTTCTTTATCTAGTCTAGGTACTTATAGAAGCGGTCTACATTTGGCATCCAACAAGCCTACACTTCAGCTTCATGCTCTGTTTATGTGTCCTTATATTATATTTGATGTGAAATACTGACAGTCATGCAAGCTAGGATTCCCACCTCCCTTAATGAACTATGTAACAAACCGGGTTGCTTTTCCTCAGGTCTGTAAAGCATTTAAAGATCATTGAACTAAAGACTGTATAAATGCAACTGTTGCCAAGATAAATTAACTCGTCCTTCAGGAACAATGAATCCATTCAGGACCTCTGAAAAGGAAGATTTTTGTTAGGAATTTGGAACCTGGCAAAATAGTGGAGCGGGGTGGGGGAAGATGCAGAGGTTGGTGAGGGAGGCACGGAGTTTTCTCCCACCTTCATCCCTTAATTTTTTTTGCCTCTCTGCTTGCAGA
This sequence comes from Pavo muticus, assembly GCA_016647715.1. Classification (NCBI taxonomy): domain Eukaryota; kingdom Metazoa; phylum Chordata; class Aves; order Galliformes; family Phasianidae; genus Pavo; species Pavo muticus. The sequence continues at coordinate 194,116 of JACDJE010000221.1, read as the reverse complement.
TTCTCACAAACACAAAGATAAACACAAAGACCGAGAACACCGGCACAAAGAGCACAAGAAGGACAAGGAAAAAGACCGGGAAAAGTCCAAGCACAGTAATAGGTGAGGAAAAAACCGACCGAGTCCTAAAACACAGTTGGCCATGCAGCCTTAGAATTGTTGTGATGAGGATGGAACTGCTACGTTTTGAATGTGGTTTATGAGTGCTGGTGATTAAAGCCTGACATGTGATTGCATGCATTTCTGTGCGGGTAGCTGAAGTTTGTGCATCTTGCAGGTTTTAGCCAATGCTTGTGTATGAAAGGTTATTGTAGCTCAGTGTGAGTGAAGGTGCTGAAAGCTAGTTTAACCCCATCTTCATGAAGATTGATGAATATTACTCGTAGTCCTTTGTGCGTTTCCAATTGTTTGTCAGAAATTTGGAGCTCTTGTGAGTGTTGGTTTAAATAAACCGTGTTGTTTTAGCTTGTGGAATCTGATGTGACTACTCAGCTTCCTAATAACTCGCAGTAGCTGGAAGGATGGTCCCCAGAGTGATGACATCGCCCTTGGCCTTGTCCTGCAGTGGCTGAAGATGTCAGCGCTATGAGGCGGTGCTGTGGGGCGGCCTGTATGTTTGTCAAGCATTCTGAGCATGTCCCAGCTGGGTTAGATGGTAGGTGTGCAAGGATTGCCTGCTGATTTGTCTGCTCTGAGTGGTAACTCCACCCCCACAGCCTGGGGAACCTGTTGTGTGGAAGTCAGCAGCGATGCCACCCACACTGAGCAGCAACATTTGTCATGGTGGTGGGGCTCTGGAGGTGGATGCTGCGGGCCAGTTGGTAACCGTGCGTAGGTGCTGAATTGCAGGAACCAGGGATGCAGCTCTGTCTGCAGTGAACTGGTGTGACACAGCACAGGGTGGGTAACACACACAGTGTTACTCAGAAAAGTTTTCCTGCTTGTGTCTCCTGACATGCAAGTGCCACAAAATCTGCGTTGCCTGTTTGCAGGTCAGTGATTGAGGGTAGGTTTCTGTTGTGACACTGGGTAGCTGGCAGACAGCGTTGGCGTTACGGCCAGGCAGATGTTACCAGCTAATGGCTGCGCGACTGTGATAACACAGACTAAAGCAAAAGACTGGATTAACAATTTCTGTTAAGAAGGGTGGGAAAAATGAGTCCTTACTGAGCAGTGGGTTTGTTTCACTGGGGTCACGCTTTGTTTTCTGTGCCTCGTTTCTCATTTTTCTGATTTTTCAAGCATGCACCCCCGTACTGACTTTGCCTCGCTGTTCCAAGCGTTTATTGCTTTACTTGGAAACCATTCTCTTACAATCCTAGCAAAATACATTCTTTTGTAAGGAGTCGTGTAAGCACAGTCTTTAACTTTCCAGAACTCATTAATGATTTGGCTTTGTTTGTGTGGGAGGTAGAAAGATATTTTTAACTAGAAGCAATATTTTTTACCGAGTGCGGATGGTTTGTAACTCAAAGCTGCCCAGCACTAATTGTGTAAATAAGTACCAAAGCAGTGAAAAGGCTAATCTTTTGTGTAAGTTGTAGCTTTGCCATGAGATATGGAAACGTTCTTTATCTTGAAGTAATTCCTTCCTCCCTACAGCGTTGCCTTGAAATCCCTGTAAGGAAGGAAGCACTTTTCTAGGCACTGTACATAAAGCTTCCCGATATTTTCATTTATCTATTAAGTATTGATTTGTTCTTTGAGCACAATATTCTGCATTTTTTCCTTACATAGAAGCATGCAGCTATGTAGATAGCATGACTGCTGCACGTATGTGCAGAGCTGTGCTTCAGGGCATGTTCTGGGGAGAGGCTGTGACATTGCTCCTCAGTCCCCTGCACGAGGTGGGGCAGTTCCCCATGCTGAGTGCGCAGCTTCCAAATATTCAAACAGAAAATATAGTATTTTATATATAATGCTATAGTATTTTCTGCCTTTTAAACTGACACCTCGAAGGGGAATGTATCAGACTGCTGAATCATGAGACATGCAGCCCTGAAGTTGTCATTCAGGGAAGGTAACATACATAGCCACACATGCAGTGCTTGCTTTGGATCCCTCCTTCAGGAGTCCTCTGCACTCTGCACTGCCCCATTCGTGTTCAGTCATGCACGAGGTATGTGGCTGCTTGCTGTGTAAACCCAGCTGACTTCTAACAAACCTGTCAGAAATAACTGACTCATAATTGAAATGTAAGCACTTCTTCCCCAAATCTTTTGATTTGGCTGTCATTCACGTAATTCTATAAATACCAAGGTGTGCCTGTAAGGGATGGATTTAGGCAGCAATTGTCTCGAGGAGGAGATAGCCCAGCAGCTCACTGCATACCGGTGGAGGTGGAGGCAGATCTGTGATGAGCTGGGAATTAATTTGCATGGAGCAACTGGTGGGAAGGATCTGAATGCAGTGCGTTCCCGTGGCCTGGCAGCTGCTGGGTGTTCATGTGTGGGGTAATGACGTGGCACGCTGCTCAGTGACTGGGAGCAGTGGGGAAGGACTGAGGTGTGCCGAATGTGGACCGGTGTGTGAACGGAATTCTGCCTTTGCTGAAAGTGGGGAGTTTCAACCTGATGAAAACTTCTGTGCTTAAACAGAATGTGAATCTGGAAGAGGGCAAAAAGCAGTGTCGGCCATCCTGAAGCTCCTCCTGGGCTTGCTTGTGCTATGAACTGCAGTTATGGGGCTCTGTCATTACAGTCACTGTACCAAACCACTTGCCTGGACACAACTAAGACACAATGAGAAGTCTGGGCTTTAGGGAAGCCTCCATGACTATGCAACTTGTGTGAAGTGGTTGGGAATCACTTGAGTGACTGCCAAGCGTCCATGACTCTCTTATTGCTAAGCAAACAGGTTGCACTGGGCACCTTAAGTGGATTCTCCATCACTTTGCTGTTTTAATCACTTTTAATTTTACCAGCAGTTGGAGTGGGGGTTATTTCTTTGTGGAGAAATAGCACAGAAGCAGAGCAGGTGAGCACATGGTGGTTGGTTGGCTCTGAGGCCCTGCCCTGCTGGTGAGGATCCTAATAGCCATTTTCTTTGCAGAACCTTAAAGAATGAAATTGCTTCTTCATAGCGAAGTTCCTCCTTTGGCAATGAAATAGCAGTTCAAAAATAGCCGTTACTTCATTAAAAATGAGACATTTCCCAGTAATATGGGGTTTTCCAATGATTTTTACCTGCATGGGGATTTCTTACAGCATTTGATAAGAGCCTGATGCTAGAACTGAAAATGAATCATTCAGAAAAGTTTTAAATTAATAGAATTGCATGTAAATCTTCAGCCAATCCATTCAGTACATGAAAAAGAAAAAAAGCTGCTTTATTATGGCAGGAAGCATTCTGTGTCTTCTAGTTCCACAAGAGGTTGAACTGTGATTTAGCAGAAATCCAAGCCGTTTCTCAGGAGAAAGCTGGGTTGGTACCTCTGAAATGTCATGCAGAGTGTGAAGAATCCCCTCAGCGCGTTGTGAGGAGCACAGCATTGCAATGCACGTTGTATAAACCTGGAGCATGGCCTGGGTGTGCCTGGAGCAGAGCATTTTTTATCCCTCTGTAATAATTTGACAGTTTAATCTGCTGCCCTGGGCTTCGGGCTTCTAAAATAAAGCCTGCAGCAGGAAGGCAGAAAAACTGCTATGCAGGAGAAGGAATGTTTCCTGTATACAGACTTTGAAGGAAGGATCTGAACTGCCAAGATAAGTCTCAGAAATATCTAAAATAGATAATCTCGATTTCGTGTGGCAGAAATGTGTGGACTGGTATGTGGAACTTCTTAATTTTCCTTTTTGCTTTCCTCCTCTCCCACTCACAAGATGACAGTCCTGTGTGTTAGCTACTCATTTGCAGCTGTAGTTAATGGGGAGAGAACATTCATATGGCACAGCTCTTCTTGGTCAGCCCTCAAAGAAGGAAAATGCAAAGCCTGTTTATGAAAAATCCTTATCAAAGTGTAAATCCACATCACTATCAAACAAATTGTTTTCTTTCGTTCCTTCTCTCAGCCCTTTATTTCCTGATCCCCAAAGGAAAATCTTATACACATCCATCAGATACAAATGTCAGCAGTTAAGAAATGAAATAAAACGAACTAGATGTGATGTGACAGTAGGTTTCTGATCTCTGGGAGACGAGCCTTTCAAACAAGGAGGCTGTAAAATAATGAAGTAATGGGCCCTTTGGAACCAAGGCTTGTTAGAGACTGGGTTAGAAACATTGGCAGTAACGAGTGTCTTTCTGCCTGATGTCTGGGCTTTGTGCACAGCGTGGGCTGCCAGTGGGCTGCGCGGTGCAGAAATGGCCGTGACAGTGAATGGGAGCGCAGCGCTGCTCCTGCAGCACTGATCCCTCTTGTCAGTGTGACGGGCATCTCCGCTGCAGGAAAACACCCTCCGTCAGACTGCATATTCCCTCTGCTTACTAAATCTCTTGTGATCACAGCTTGAGATGAACAGAAGCACGGAACAGAAGGGATTTATAGACCCGATCTTCACTGGCATCTCTGTGTTTTATGGTTTTGCTAGGAAAAACAGATTCCAAACGCTTGCTAGTGGAGAATGACAATAAATTTCAGTTCTGACATCTTGCACCTCCCGACTGATTTATTACATGATCCCTATCTGCCAAGAACTGTGAGCATTTGGGGCATGGAGAGGCAGAGATATCTGACCTAAAGGGAGGAAAAAAGCCATTTTAGAGAGGATTTCAGCACTCTGCCTGCTGTGTGGGTGTCTCTGTGCTTCTTCCATGTTGAAGCACACAGTTGACCTTGATCAGGTTTCTAATGTGGTGCCTCCTAGTACTAAAAATCTGTGCTTTGTTTGGTGGTCTGTCTGATTCCAGTGCATGCATTGAAATGAAAGTACGTGCCTCAGTGTGCTCGTAGCGTTCTGTTTCCTAGTGTTATCGGTTAACCCAGCTTTTTATCTTGTTCCCCTCGCTGAAGGCTTGATCTGTTATCTGCGAGCTCTGGAGGAAAGACCCTGTTTAACTCTGGGAAGAGCAGTTTCAGGTTTTTTTATTATGTTGCTGAAATCCCAGCAGAACCACTGGGGCTGACGTGTTCGTACCCTGTAATGCTGTATGATAACCTGCTAACAGCGAGCGTGAAATTCTGCAAGCCAGCTGAAGCCTTGTCCTTCAGTGGGGTGCCTTCTGCTTCTGAACGCTCCCTGCCCAGTCAGCCCTTCCTCGGTATGTGTTCGTGGATGACCACGTTTTTCCATTAGTGCTGTACTACGTCAAAGGAGACATGGGCTGCGTAACCTACGCTTTGGCCCTATTGTGTTCTTAGATTGAGCTGAAATCACTGCTTCCTTTTTATTTTACGCTTCAGTTGCCTTGCAGCAGTTAGCGGGTAGGCAAGCAGAGCTCAGCTTGCAGCCGGCTCTGATGCTCGCTCGTAGCAGATTCCCAGGCACAAGCTAATTACAGCTGAGAAAATGAGAGAGGGGAAATAAGAGACACTTTAGATAAAGCGTCCTTCCCAGCTTGTGATTTTGAAGCTGGAATGGAAGGGGCCTGGGAAGAGATTATTAACACGCATAAACGGCACCTGAAGAATGCGGTGTTAAATTATGGCAAAGCTGTTGCAGTTTGAAGAAGGAAGCTGTGATCTGCACATCTGCAGCTCTTTCCACTTGTTACTTTCCAGTGTGAGAGGAGCCTGAGCAGCTGCTGCCAGGTGCCTGCTCTCCCCCCTCCCCCCTCCTGCAGGCCCCCTCGCTGGGAAATACGGCTCTGCTTCCAGGGGAAACTGTTGCTTCTGTTGCATTGATTGCCTCTGTGCTTCAGCCTGAGCCCTCCAAAGCCTTCAAATGCCCTTGTTCACACTAAAACACTCAATGAAAGGCAGTAAGCTTGCAAAAGGGCTGCAGGGCCCTAGGAGAAACGTTACTGCTTATCTGGCCTTTGTTTGAACTGAGCCAGCACCAGGAGATTGCTCTGGATGATGTAGTCTCTGGTTCTGCCTGTATTGGTTTGGTATCCTACTCAGCTGCGTCTTATAATAAAAACAAATAAGTGGTTGTCAGCATTAAGCACCATCAGAGATGCGAGTCTTAGTGCTGTGGTTCAGCTGTAAAGCTCTGGGTGCAAAGGAAGTTCTCGTTTTATCAGTGGGCCTGGATGTTTCTAAAGCAGGCTGGGGGCAGCTTTGTTAGGATCCACGTGTTCTCTAGTCAGGCTGATTGCAGTGAAGTTTTCCTCCATCTAGCAGGGGCTTTGCTGTCCTACTTCGGTGACTTCAGGCTGGATTCTCAGCAGAGGGGTATGTGCAGCAACGACAACAAAGGATCCACAGTGCTTTGAGCAGTGGATTTGGGATGAAAATACCTGGGTGCGTGTGGTCTTCAGCCCTTTTTTTGTTGTTCTGTTTCTTAAAGAAAAGCATATTTTTCCTCCAATTTTGAATCGGCAGGGAAGTCAGACTTCTGATCTTTAAATTGTTCCCAATGCCTCCTAATAATAGCATTGGGAATGTCTGCAAATAGCTTCTGATGGAAGGCTGAAACCTCTTCCTCAGGTCAGGGGTGATGGCATCCCACTGCCCTCTCTTTTCTTTTCAGAGTAGTGTGGTGGTTAAATTGTGTCCCCCCCAGTGTCTCAGCCAACTGAAACGTCGCAACTGCTCAGCTGCTGGCTGGCGTTAATACATGAGAAAGTTGCCTTGCTTTTGGAGAAAAAGAAGTACATTTTCTCAGGATGGTTTGTTGAGGTCCTTGTTATCAGTGTTTCCAGATCTGATGTTTACGTGGGGAATTTCTTCATCGCGTACCGGGACCAACGAGCCAAGACCTCGGGACAAGTCACCGGTACCGGCTGTTTTGAAGATGAACTGCAGAGTGAAATGAGAGACTGACTTATCTGGGGTTATCTGAGCCCATGGTGCCTCAGTGAGAAATGCTCCTGCTTGCTGCCAAGGGAGGAAGGATGAGCTTGTGATTTTGTTTTTAAATGAAAATAAAGCCGACTCAGGAATCCCAACTCGTTGAGTCTGCCCCCAGTTCTGGCCAATGTTAGCTGTGGATTACATGCTGCTTTTTAGTGGTGGCCCCTTTCGGTTCCTTTCCAATAAGGGATATCATCTGGGTTTCTAATAAGCAAGAATAAGTTTTTAGCTATTTGTTCCTTCCAGCATATGTGTAGGCATTCAGCACATGTATAACTGTTGCCACTTCTCTAGGCCAATGGGGTTTTCTGCCTTTTTCAGATTTAGCCTTGCAGATGTAGATTAATAAATGGCAATCTGTTTCAGTTTTGTGTACCTCGCAATGCTCTACTCATCACGCTGAAAGCTACCAGTAAGAAAGAGTATGGTTGTGAAAACTAAAGCCTTTTCTTCTTTACCTGCTATTTTGAACTCCCAAGCAACAGGCATCGTGCTGAACTCTGCCTTAGAGAGCCAACTCCACTGATGGCAGCGTATGCCCTGCTTTGAAGATGCAAATTGTTGTCTCAGTAAAACATGTTATTGCAGGTAGAATTTAAATACCAAATAAGAACAAGGAAGGGTAGGAAAACAGACACAAGCAGACCTGCAGAGAATAAAATGGATCTCAGCTGTGTGTGTTTGTTCTTTGGGTTGTTGTGGGTTTTTTGTACGTATGTGGTGATACACCTTTGTAATGGAAAACCTTCAGTCTTCAGCAGGTGAGGTGCCTATCTTGCATACAGATAACAGAACAAGGCAGCAAGTCCCAATTTCAGATTTCTCTGAGTTTAAAAATGATTAATCACACATGTGGGGTTTTGTGCTTTCAGTGCTCAGTGAATCCAGTTGATGCAAAAGAAAATGAAATGGGTACCTTGAGCCTCAGAGATAGTGATGGACAGGATAGAGAAACTGGGATGTGAGATCTGAGCAAGAGCAGCAGGGGCATCTCCTGGGTGTCTGAGATCCAGTGTCAGGATGTTCTGTATGTGCTCGCATGTCTTGATCACGCAGCGTGCATAACATGATCTGCTGGGTAAGAATAGTCTGCAGTTGTTGAATCTTCACTCACAGCCAACATGTGCTGTGTGTCTGTCTGCAAGAATTTCTAGAGTGCCACTGCCCTTCAATGCTTGTATAATTCAGTACAGTTTTATGTGCAGCATAAGGAGAAGTTGCTAGAGAGTTAAAAATGAAACTGGTTTCTCTTCCTACTGATCTCTTGATGCAACACAGCATATGAGTGTACTGAGTTCCTTTAGAGATGATTTTTTTTACTTCAGCTGCTTTGGCTTGGAAGGCCAAGTGTGTATTTATTGCATTGTGTGCTGCCTTAGGCATGAATAATTTAGGTCCTTAGTAGATCCTGGGCCATTCGTGCTAGTGTTACTTGGGGTGCTGAGACTCGCTGGACTTTGCAGCTGGGTGTGGACTGAAATATTTGTGATTAGCTGCCTTCCTCTTAATCACACAAGCTTCACGGGAGCTGGCTAATGTGCTGCTTGCTTTGTGTAGCCATGAACAGCCAGGTCTTTTGCAGTCTTTTTTTTAATAGAAACAAGACTTGAAGCATGTCTTCTTTAGAAGTCCCTCTCTTACCTGACATTCCAGGCTTGCTGTTCTCCAGGGCTGCGTTCTCCCACATTGGTAGGGCTTGTGCTTTGGTGCTGAAATAACCAAAATAAGGAAGCTGCCTATTTCTAGTAAGGCTTTGCTTTATGTTGCATTGTCTGAAGCTGCGCGTCCCAGAGAGCAGCAGGGCTGGAGCGAGCCAAGGATGGAGGAGTGGGAACCAGCAGTGTGAGCAAGGCAGCTCACTTGGTGCCTAACTATTGCCCGATGAGAAGAGACTGATTTCCACTGTGGGTTTGGCCTGCTTCAGCCCGGGGTGGGCTCAGGCAGTCCTCACAGCCTTTTCTGTTTAGCACTGTGTAAATACAAGGATATCGCATATCCTGTTTGCACTACTTTCCCATCTGTTTGGGAATAGTAAAGATCAGCAATTTTTCTCTTACTTTCAGAGATGAGAGCTGTTAAAAAGATAAACTCGTGCCTGAGTGAAAGCTCGTATGGGCATTGATGAGATGGACAGATCTATTTCATTGACCTTTCATGTGGATGTAAAGAAAAGCAGAAACAGTGGGAATTGAACCTAAAGCACTGAACTTAAAGTGTAGCGACTGTGGCTCTTGTTGGCAGCACAGGCTGACAGGGTTTCCTGATGGGAAATGCTTGGCGGTTGTGGCTTTGTGGTATGTTCCCTTCCTGATCCTCTTCTTGAGGAAGACGGATGACATGTAATGGGACGCTGCTGGATCTTCCTGCTACGGTGATCACCTTTGTTCTGGGGTTGGTAACGATCGTAACTTCTGGCTCTGTTTTTGCCATTGGGATTTAACTGTATTGCTCAGTTCTAAGGCATCCCCAAACACTCTCTTGTCTTGCAGCGAGCACAAAGACTCCTCGGAAAAGAAACATAAAGACAAGGAGAAAACCAAACACAAAGATGGCAGCTCAGAGAAACACAAAGACAAACACAAAGACAAAGACAAGGAGAAGAGAAAGGAAGAAAAGGTAGGTGTCTCCCGCAGGGGAGGCAAGGGGATGAGCCTGTTTTACACAGCTGAATGGTAAAGAAAAAGTCAGTGGGTACACGTTGCTTACACTTCCAAGTTTTCTGGACCTGGAGAGATGTATCAGCACTGAGGACTGGAGATGTGGTTTGTGGAGTGCTAGATAAGAGATTACAAGGGCTTTATCTGCAGATGCTGCGAGTGGAGACAGTTCCACAGAGGAGCTGTGCCCATTTATTTTACGTTTTTCCATGTTAGTATTTTGACAAGCCTAAGATTCAGAGACAAGAGGAAGAAAATCTGTTAATTGCATTGCTGTGTGAGGACAAACAGAGATGAGTAGGGAATGCTGCATGAATTATACACTTCAGTTCCTTCAGTGAATAGCCAAGGGCCAGAAAATACTGACTTGACTGGCAATAATTGCTGCCTTTCTTGGTGTGTCATGTAGCTCTCTCAGGTCTGCAGGTGATAAAGGTGCTAGTCACAGTGCCCTTTGGTTCTCTCGGTAAGTTAAATGCTCTGCTTGTGCTGGAAAAACAAGCTGCTCTGGGCAGTACTGATCGGCTCCTACTTTTCCTGTTTTTCAGATTAAATTATCTTCTGGTGATATAAAAATAAAGAAGGAAAAGGAAAATGGTTTCTCCAGGTAAGAGATAAGGCCTATGATCTGGAAAAAGGTAGCATTTTGACTTTTTATTGCTCAGAATTTTGATTCTTCTCACCTGGTCTTGGAGGAAAAAAAATGAATGCTTCTGACCTCTTCAGATGGTGTATATACATCCCAACTAAAGAAATTGGTAATTGATCCATTCATTGACTTGTGATGGAGCTGTTGAGCACCTGGTATCTGCCTGCACGTGCTGGGCTTATCCAAGTATCGAGTAGTTAAATTCTGCTGAGAACAGATTGAACGATGGAAAAAAATCCTAGCTGGAGTTGAAAGAACCTCTGTTGTAATTGTAAAATCGACACCTGAACCCTGCAGGCTGTCTTTTGGAGATGGCCTTTGTGAAGGTCTGTCTTTCTGTAAGCAACTGGAGGCTAAAGCCTTTCTGGGTAAGAAGGATGCTTATGTAAAATGAGAAGCACCTTCTAAGTCTGGACGTCCTACTGAATTCCCGGCACTAATTAGAAATGAACTTAAGTATATATGAACTAAATGAACTTAAGTATATATGAACTAAGTGAACTTAAGTATTGTGCTACTCATTGCTTATTAGTCTTATTTTTAAAATCATGAGGTGAGTAACTGATAGAAAAATATTAATTTGTTTTAATGTTTGACCAACTGGGATCTGTCACTTGTGTAAATCCAGCCATTGGTTATTTGTGAGGTGGTACCTCTGGTCCATTGACATTGGAGATGTCCATGGTGTGATAGATATGTCCACATCTGCTTTTAAGATAGTTTTCAATCCTATCTCCAGTTCCATGAGCCCACTTAAAGCAAAGAAAAATCCTTATTCCCACCATGATGCAGAAGGAATGGGAGAAGGAAGCTGTCTAGTCAGGGCCTGGTAGTGGTTCGTTCCACGTTTTGCGTGTGCCCTTGTCTGTTTTATTTCCATACTCCTGTTTAAAAATGCAGCTCTGTGGCTGTGCTTGGCACAGGAGAGAGGCGCCCTCTCCAGGTCCTTTTGGGAATGCTCTGGAAATAGCAATGATCTTCATGGTGTAAGAGGAGCTTTCTAGCCTCAGCTATTTAGCAGAGTTGTGTGCATGTGCTGGTCTCACCGGAGATGTCGGATGCTCTCATGTTAAAGTAACTGGGTCCTCTTTTGGTCTAAGAGTGTCTTCTGTGTTTATAAAAGAAACCTGGAGTAATCATCGCAGTTGTGCCTTCTTCGAGGCCAGACTCTGGTGAAGAGCCATCAGTGTCCTGCTGAAACGTTCATTTGCAAGTTCAGGTGGTTTTGATCTGCTTCTTTGAGACTTGGTTGGAGAAGCAATATTACGGTCTTGGGAACAATGCAAGTCAAGGTTCAGCTTGGTCGTACTTCTTTTAATATGGTCACACTTCGTTTCCCACTATTAGAAAATGTTGGGAAATGTTTCAGTGTTAAAAGAGATGAGATGAAGTTGCTAACAGCCTGATAAACAGTAGTACCAGGCTTCTGCCTGGAAGGAAGAGTAATTAAATGGGACAAATACCTCTTTTTCTATAGATGTTTTGCGACGGTGTATGCTGCAGACTCATGTCTTAGCAGTGCAGAAATGGCTTCTTACAGCAGCACATACCTGTTTTCTTTGAGCTGCATCTTCCAGCACTGCAGTGGCTTTACAGCCGTGAAGGAGCAAACTGTCTTGTTCTGCTTCACGGACGCATTATCAGCTAAAATAAGACTCCAGGATGTCTCTTGCTGGCTGCGATCTACAAAGCAGAATGCTGCTTTTTTTCTCCCACTGTACCCAATTGCAGATTCTGCGTGTTGACTTGGAAACTGAGTCCATTTGTTATAGAAATTTGATTGAATATGAATATGAAAGCCCAAGACAGCACTGTAACTTTTTGTACCTAAGTGAAACAGTGCTAAGTGCTTCCAGATGTAATTTTGGACTCTTTGTGATGTCCTTTTATTTTTGAAGATAAGTGAAATGCTTCTGTGAAATCTGGAAATAATGAGTTTGTTTAAAGGGATGCTCTCCGTACCCACTCATACTCTATTTTTCTTTTGCCACTAGTGTTCAGGGGAATATTACGTCTGAAAGCACTGAGCTTAATTTAGTGCTTGTGGTTTGAGAGGGACAGGATTGTTTCCTTCCCGCAGTTTGGACAGTGAGGACAGACTAATCAGTTTAAGTCTGCCAGATCTTTGTTTCCTTCTCTGCTTTTTCATATGCATCAATACTTAGCTCACGAAACATTCAGTAATACGGCTTTCAAATCTCTGCTTGTTTGACAGTCTTTTACCAGACTCAGTAAGGATATTGAACTGAAATTATATGATGTTCCTATCTGACTACACACATACATGATTTCGGTTTTGTTTTAAAAGTGCTGGAAGCTGCAGTTGTTTTTACTGAAAGTCTCAAAGAAACAGTGAAATCTGAGCTGTTTGTAGATAATTATCTTGGTGTTGCTTGAAAAATAGCAAATATGTCAACGCTAAAAGACTTCCTGCTTGTGCTGCCTGCAGAAGTTCAGAGAACTTTGAGTCTTTGGGATCTGAGGAAAGAGGACCCATTCCCAAACTAGGAGACATGTCTGTTTTGCATCTGATCATTTCTTAAGCAAAGAAATGTGCACTTTGAAGTTTAGAACCACCTTTATTTGTTTCTTTTTGTAGTCCACCACGTATTAAAGATGAACCAGATGATGACGGGTTTTATGCTTCTCCTAAAGAGGACTCCAAACCCTTGAAGAGGCCTCGAGAAGATGACGAGTAAGTGGTTTGGGTACTGGGGACCTGAATGCTTGCCTTTGGCTCTAAAAAGAGAGCACCAAGGGAGCAAGTAGGATATGAGATACTCAGCCTGTGCTGGGGGACTGGAGATCCGAGACCAAATTCCTTATGCTGTTAGAAGTTTTCTGAACAGGGTAAGGATAGCGTTTGTGTCATCCATGGAAAAAATACCATTATCTGCTTCTCCAGACAGTTCTGTGCAGAGCTGCAGTGTTAGTAAATAGGGGGGAAAAAGAAAAAAGTGAGGAGAGACCAATGAAGACTGTAAAACATAAGTCTGAGTAAGTGTGGCATTAATGCTAGCTGAGTGGCTGCAATGGTTTCTGTTGGGTGAGCAAGTGACTACACACGAGGAAGAAAATGCAGTCAGCCTGTTCAGCATAGGGGAGAGGTTCACATGCACTGCATGGCATGATTCCCTTTTAAGAGTGTCTAAATATGTTGTGGATTATGCTGAGGATTTTTCTCTAAGTCAAAAGAAAGCTCATGTCATGTTTGCCTGATATATAGTAGCCTGCCCAGTAAAATAAAAGCCCAGTTATGTCGTGCTGTGATCTGTCACCATCTATGCATGTCCAGCTTTTTAGATAGTGTGACCTTATTAGTGGCCTGGACTTGAAGGCTTGGAAGAGTTTACCCACAGCGGCATTCTGCTCCAGTGTGGTATTTCTCAGTGTCCAAGAGACATGGGTGTGACATCTTTTCTTTTGTGTAATCATTCGCTGCCTTCTGTTAAGTTTTTGTGACCTCCCATCTCATGCCTGCAATGGAAAGATTAAGAATTTGCCAGCAGTCAATTTTGCTGCTGTTCAAACTAGTGGGGGATGCAAAAAGTGGGCCTTGGAGGCAGGTCCCAGGCTGATGATTACAAGAGGGACAGCAGGGTTGGGGGAAACGTGCCGCTGAGTTTCTGTTGATTTATTCTATCCCATGTAATCACTGGGTGACTGCTGATATTCTTTAATTGGTTCTTCATCAAGTACAGTTTTTGTTTCAGCAGTCTGAAACTTCTCCTGGGCAACTATTTGCAGCTATAGCCTATGGGTTTTAGATTTTTTGTAGGCTCTTCTGCTGGATAAACCTTATTCAGCCTTCTGAGAACAGAGTGCAAAGCGATATTATTCAGAGAGACTAAACATGCCAGTGATACTATGAACCTGAACACACAAATTTTGCATGTGTGTGACTTGACTTTTTTATACTGGAAAATGGCTGGTTTTCATCAGCTAGTCTTTGTTCTTACAGTGCTGACTACAAACCCAAGAAAATCAAAACAGAAGACATAAAGAAAGCAAAGAAAAGGAAACAAGAAGAAGAAGAGGTAATGTGAAAGATAAGTTCGGTCCTAGCAAGAAAAGCAAGATTGACAATTCGGTACTGAATTGTACAGAGCAAGAGGAATCGAGTTCAAAGGGAAGGAGGCAAGGATCAGTGCTGGGACAAAGCTGCATGTAGCAGATCCAGACTTGGGGTGCAGGTTAACTCGTCTGAGCCATAAGTATAAAGTCAGGGGAACTTTGTCTCCTACACTTAAAATAAGGGATGGAGGGGATGTCTCCAGAATGTGAATTCATAGTGTGTTCCTGGCAGTTCAGTCTTTCTGCTAAGTAGAGCAGAGAGTAGAATAGCCTTCCTGACAACACCTGGTGGCTGCACAGATAATGTAGGACTGTTCAGATACAGAGGAGATGAAACTTGGGTTAGTCGCTGGAAGGACATTTAAAGCTTTTAGATGAAACCCAGGATGTAAATTTGGAAAGGGAGGTGGTGTTGAGGTTAGCCATAATTGGAGACTGGAGAACTATGCTGCTATGTCTAGCAAAGGCACCTTTGTGAAGCGCGTGTTGCAGGCAGCTCCTGGAAACTTGATTAATTCTTTAGTTTAATGAAAGTGTCTTCATAGATAACATATATCATACGTTCCCAGAAGCCACCTCAGAGTGATGTAATTTTGCTCTGTAGCATTTGCTAGCATAGATATAACTAATGCACACCAAGGAGGCTGTTCCTATAATTGAGCAATCATGTTACTGTGGCCCAGACTTACCACTTATCAGGTGGCAGAAAAAGTGGCTGTTGTGTGCACTGAATATGTTCCACTTCTGAGGTAAATAATTTGGTTTAAAACTTTGAAGTGTGACTGTCAGCAGAGTTTGACTTAAACGTGCACTTGGATCATCCTGTTCTGTATTTAGGCTTTAGTAATTCAGCTGTTTGTGGTCAAACTAGTGCATGCCAAAAGACAGTTGTTTAGCTTTAAAGCACCTTTTCCTGGCGTATGAGAGGGATGGAATGCAGAAGCTTGTTCTATCATTTTACAGGACAGCAAAGCAAAGAAAGCTAAGAACAAAGACAAGAAAAGCCCTGAAGCGGACAAAAGAAAGAAGCCGAAAAAAGAAGAGGAGCAGAAATGGAAATGGTAACTATATATTGGTGATGTAGGCTACCCTCAGCACTGCACTGTCACTGTTGCCTCCCATGCTGACTGTGTAAGCACATCTGCCTTTTTTTTGGTTGATCCACGGGGCTTTATTCCGAATAACTGGCTTACTTTCTTGTAAACTCTAAATGAACTTCTCATTCGGTATATTCATCCTCTGAAACAGAAGTGAAAATCCTTTTTCCTATACCAACGATGAGAAATATTTCCCTCTGTAGAATGTAGAGACTACCCATAAAAACTCACTGCTGGTATTCTTGTGCTTAGAATCCGGCCCTTACTTACACCCTTCAAAGCAGTGTGAAAGCTTGTGAGCTTGAGGTACCAGCAGGAATACACAAAGGTGTATGGTTGTATTAACTGGTATACACAGCTGTATTCTGGTAGGTGTTCTGTGTTACGTAAAGGGTGCAGTGTGAGCGAGTGCCCACTTGGCTCTTCTAGTTGGATGTCAACTGTTCCTGCCTCAGGCACGAGAGCAAAGGCTGCTCAAGTGAGTGCTGAAGCTCGGGCTGTTTGGAAAATAAGTTTTAAATGGAAAGAACTTCCTTGCTTACGATCCTGAAGTAGAAAATCATTGAGTAATTAAAATTGCAGTATCGAAGCCACTTAAAATTTTTAGAGCCTTTTTAAAGTCGATCTGAACTTCGTGGTTCAAGTGCAAGACAGGCCCGTGTTGTGTTGGTTCTGTTCTGTGTAAGAAACTTGCTGGATTATTTTAACTATTTGCAGTAATGTAACCTATTGTTATGGCTAGATCTGAGGAGATAACACCGCTGTGTTTTGAAGTTTGGACCTTAGAACTTCCCTCAGCTTAATGCATATGTGGTTTTGAAAAGCATGTGTGCTTTCTGCTCTCCTGTAGTCTCCTGTAACGTGTTTTTATGACCTTTTGGGGAAGATGTTTCCATGAGTATTTTCCTTTCTCAGATCACATGGCTGTTTTCTTATTTTTCTAGTAGATCTGGAGTGTCAGGGAGCACCTTGCAGTCTCCAATCCTTTCGGGCTCAGTCTTTTATACCCTTTTATTGTCACTGTTATTGATCCACCTTAAAAAAAAAAAAAAAACCTTCTGCAGTATTTATAGTCTTTGCATATTTCTTTGATTTCCAGCTTCTTCAAATAGAGCATCTTCACTTGAGTGTTTTTCAGACCTGTGTTCTCTCCCAGAAATTTGGTTTTCAGGCCTTTCCCAATATCTGTCCTGACTTTTTTTTGTCTATTGAATTGTTCACTTTTCCTTGGCTCCTCTGACAGCCTCTTTATAATGTGCTTTGACATGAACAAACTGCAGGGACTTGAACGAACAGGAAGCCACAGAAAGTCTCTCTAAGCATTGTGATCTTTGTCTTTTTGGCTTTGTCTCAGCTGTCCTTGCTGGTTCTAACTTTGCTATATTGTTAACCACAGCTCCCTTTTACTGTAGTCTGTATCCTTCAACAGCAGATCTTTACTGGAAAGCCATGCACTTCTCCCCTCATCTGCCTCAGCAGCACAATCCCAGGTAGCTGCATTAAGCTCTGCAATTTGTGCTGGCTGCTGAGGAGAAAATTGCCTTTGAAAGCATGTTTAACAAAATCTGGCAGTAGGTAACTGCATTCTTCTGCTGATGGTTCCTGTCATCCATCTGCAGCTTTGTATAGCGTGGCTTTGCTGGACAGGGTTTCATCTGCACTTCAGCTGTGTCTCCTAAGGACAGCTTCTGTTCCATCTGAGTCAGTTTTCTGAAAATCTGACCTCTTTTCTTGGCTGGTTCCTGAAGTGCTTTCTGCCTTCAGGAGCATTTCCATCCTCATTCACGTGGATGCTTGGTGCTAGACGTTCCCAAGGCACTGGCATTGTGCATCACACTTGGAGATCTTGTTCAGAGATCAGTTTCACACCCTTGTCAGTGTGAAGAATATGATCTAGGATTATACCTCATAAGCATTCCTTCCACCTTGTGTTACAGTAAATTAATTACTGTGAAATAACATATCCCTGAGGTGTATTATGTTTTTTATAAGAATCTTCTCTATTTGCATTCCAAGTAAAAAACCCTCCTCAGCTCTCTCTTCCTGAGCCACCTTTGCAATCTTTGGATTTTGGATAAGAGCTGATTATGGAACCTGGGTGACCACTTCACGGTTGGTGCTGACATTAGGAAAGTGGCACTCCTCATAATACCACACTCTCCCTGCTCCTGCTGAGACATTGCTCCAGTGTTGCTGTGGGACCGGGTGCTGCTCCTGCAGTGTGGCTGTGAGTTGGTGCTTTGTGGTGGAGTTGCTGGGTTTTTAATCTTTTGGCTTGGTGTTTATGTACGAGGTTTAGGAAGGTGGAAGTAGGTTTCAGAATTATTTGTGGTCTTTTGGCAGCAAACTTTATGGTAGCTGTGGGCTTGGAAACCACCATATGGATCTCTTGTTTCCTTGTAGCCCTCCCAGCAGGCATAGTGTGCTTCAGCTATCTATTTAAACAATTGCCTTTCCAGTACTCATTGCACGTGCATCCTCAGTAAGAAAACAGGAATAGGTAGAAGAACAGAATGGCCAGGAATGACAAACCTGTTCCATAAAGTGGCAGTCACTGCACATGATTCCCTTGTTACTTCTTAGCAGAATAAAAATACTGTTGGAGAGAACGCTTCCCTGGCTAGGAGGAGAAGCTGGTGGCTCAAACACATTGTACTGGAAAGAGCTTCTGGGTAGAAGAGCCCAGCTCTATCTCTGACAAAATACTTAGATTTCCAATTGCTAATTCATTTTAAAAACAATCATTAGGACTGTAAATATTCAGGATCTGGACCAAATGTCAATATCAGTTTCTTATCTCCACTGAAATGTGACGTGCAGGTTGTGCACTGACAGCCGGGCTTGTGTGCTTTGCTGTTAAAGATGTCACTGTGCTTCTCAAAAGAAGAATTCGGGTCTGGTGCTTCAGTCAAAGATGGCACCTACCTAATTGTAGTGAAGTGCAATCCCATACAGTTGTTGTTCTTCCTGAACTATTGGCATACAGGCACCACTGGAGCATTTTTGAGTGTTTTCTAGCAGCTCTTTTCTCTGGACAATGCCCATCTTCTGTGCAGTGGCCGTGATCTCTCTTCAGGACTGAAGTATTTAATTGTGCATCACTTTTCTGGAGATACGTGTGCTGAGAAGGAAACTACTCCGTAGGGCTGACACCAGAGGGAAGCTTAAACGTGTTTTATTGTCCTTGGCTGCTCAACAGAGTTGTCTGTGCAATTCAAAGACTGAATACTGTGACAGATTAATGGTCTTCCAGTTGATGAATCACCTAAGGTAAAATAGCCTGTCTCAGCAGGGAGTCCCGTGCTGGCGGTATGTAACAGTAATGTCCCAGTAATCAAGAGAGAAGTGCAAGGGGAGGGAGTGTGGAATCAGCGGCTTGGGCAGTGGGTACTGGGAGCTGGGGGAGGAAGCAGGCCTGGTGTGACTCTGTAGATGAATTGCTGGCTCTGTGAGTTTGTTCAGCTGGAATCTGGGGTTGGCGGCGTCCGCCTTGCTGTGTTGTGTTGCCTAATGCATCATGTACAAAACATTTTTGTAGAGGTGCTCTAAGGCAAGCTTCTCATCTTCTTTGCTACTCTGCTTTTCTTCAAGAACACTTTCTCATACCCAAAGAATTGGAATGAATTTAAAAAGACAAAGCAGGTTTTGTTCTTTCTTGTCCAAGCAGGTTTGCTCTCATTTAGGTTGTAAATGAACATCTGTTTCTTTATCTCTGCCCTTAATGGGACACTTGCCCACATCTGAAAGCAGCTGCATAATATACCACAATTGTTTGGCTTTGCTGAGCAGGCATTCTGGACCTAATGTTAGATCACAGCTGACTCTAATTTGGCATGATCCTCACTGCTTTACAGGACTGAATTCTTCATTTATTCTAGAGTTCTAAGCTTTTTCATCTGTGTGCTTTTGTGAAAAGAGCAGCAGGTGGGCGGTGAGGACTGGCCATCAGATACCTGTGACCAAAGGGGTTCTGGCTGTGGATGTTCCTGTGCTTGTTTGTTTTGTTTTTGTCTTTGGAAAAAGTGTAAATATCTGTGCTTGGTCAGTGTCTGGGAAAGCAGTCATTACTTTATGAATTCCTGGAGCATACTCTTACACCCACAAAGTAACAAAGCAAAGAGTAGAAACTGAATTATGTTGCTTTGTATTTTTGTTTTGAAGGTGGGAAGAAGAGCGCTACCCTGAAGGAATTAAGTGGAAGTTCCTAGAGCATAAAGGTCCTGTGTTTGCTCCGCCATATGAACCGCTGCCTGAAAACGTCAAGTTTTACTATGATGGTGAGTTCATCTGCACTTCCAGCGGGTTGGGGAGGGAAATGAACATTCCTGGGGCATTCTTCTAGGGACTGAGGAGATGAGGAGGTGACTTTGTTACAGTGATTGGCTTAGAAGTTCCTCAACAGCTCAGAAAAGCAGGGATCTGCAGAGCTAAAGGAACGGTCTGCTGACTTGACACAGGTCTGAACTTGTGCTCGCTCTTAAAGCGGTAAATCTCTCAGCTTTCCTAACAATGTGAGAGGGTCTTGTGCCCAGCATAGCAGTGTGTGACCAGTACAGAGCATAACTGTAGCTGCTGCACCGCTGGTCATCTGTCTTCTTCAGCGTCATTGGTTGAAATTTCCATCATTTGTGATGACATTCACGATCATTTGGTGATGTTAGCTGAATGAGTCTACTGAATTTTGATAAAGATGATTAGAACTTTGTTCAAATGCATGAGATCATCCTGGCCTCAAAGATACACCCCTCCAGCATATGTCATGGTCCCATTTACCAATTACTGAGAGTAGTAGAACTCAATGATGTGGGATTCTAGTATGCTGGGCTTGCTGGTTGTTAGTCTCATGTGGAAGGGATTATATGATGTGATGCCTGCTGGAGACTGGACTTGATGACCCGTGTGTTTCCTTTTAGTCCTGTGATCATGTTAAATGAAGGATCAAATTAGCCCAGGATTGAATTAAGTGGGAGGCATTTGGAAGGGTAGAAATGCAATTTTTGGTGAAGGGGACATCTGTGCGTGGAACTCTTCCAGAAGCAGTGTGGTATTTTCATGTGACATGACACATTTTGAAGTACTGGGAAATAGGTGGCATTCATTTACAGCGACAACGTAGTGAAATAAACAGATTTCATCCTATAAAGATTATCTCTAAGCAAATAGCACAGTGATCAAGGATGTCTATTTTCCTACAGCTGTCTGTCTGAGGGTTTGATAAGAACTCGTTACCGTGTTGGAAATATTCTTTCCCCTCTACTGAAAAATGTGTGATCTCTCCTGTCTAGAGAAGGAGAAGGGCAAATTATGCTGTAATTATCCCTTTGGCACAGGCAGCAGTAAGCTTCCATCCTGCCACCTATTTCACAAAGCCTCTAGGAAATGCGGGGATTTTTGCAATCTCTGTCTTTGTCGTGGTAAGAATTGATCAATAGGCACAAAAATTAGAGGCAGGGATTCTGGCAAACAAAGCAATCTCATAAGTCTTCCTTGAGGAGCTAGGGGGGAAAATAAAAATCAGATGTCTGAGTTACGCAGCAGCTGCTGAGGGCTGCTCCCCATGCTTACAAGGCATTGTCTAATTTAGGGATTATCCTGGGGTGATTTGTAGCATCCAATAACCATGCTGTGGCTGGCCAGCCAGCTGCCAGATCTCACTGGAGGAATCCATCCCTTGCCTAGTGATTGCACTGCAGCAAGACTGCTTGTTTTCGTCTACCTGATGTCTGCTGGAGCTATTGGTAGTGCTTGCAGCACCAGATTCGGTGAAGGAGCTTGAAATGCTGAAAGCCATCTTGTAGCACTTGGCGACTTGTTTGAGTGACTGGGTTAACAAGCTACTGCTTGTATCACAGAGGTGCCTTAAACTTGCACTGTTCTCTCTGCAGATGGGGCAGGGTAAGAATGTAGGTGATGGCAGCGGTGTTTGTCACAGCAGTGTGATCTCTTCTGCTCCTCATGTCCCTGGGTTGCTGTCTGGTTTTCAGTTCAGTAACTGATGCTCAGGGCTCTGAAATACCTCTTTGTTTGTTTGTTTTTAAATATACATTACTTTTCAAACCTTTATAAAAAGTGGAAATTCAGCAGAATGGAATCTATTTTAAAGTGGTAAGATAAGGATGACTGAGCCTGTGCTACTCTTCAGCAATTTGGGATCAGCTTTGGCCATTTAAACCCCATAACGTGTTATTTACTCGATAGTTTCTTTCAAGCTAGACTTGCAGCCTGGAAAAAAACAGCTTCCCTTGCTGTCTCTCCCCTCCCCCATTTCCTGTTGTAGGAAAACAAATGCAGTATTTTAGGTTGCAGCTTACAAATTGGCAGAGTTTCTGTTGGTTTCGTTTAATTGTGGGATATTCTTAGCTCATCGGGAGGACCTTTTGCGAAGTCCTGTTTTAGGAGTCTTTATAGATCTGAAGGCTTTATAGAAAACTCCTGTGCTTTATTTTTGGAGACGTAACTTTTAAAAAAAAAACAACATCAAAAGCGTGGTGTTTTTTCCCAATAACTTGGAATCAACAGTGGTGCTTCTTGTATTGACTTTTGTGCAGTAAGAGTCATTACAAAATCCACAGGTGCTGACTGTCTGCCAGCCCACTGGGACTTCAGATATTCCTTGCAACTTGCTGGAGATGTGAGTTGCATGCAAAATCCTTCACAGGGATCACTGGCACCTCAGGAGTGCAATCTGGACCGAAAAGACTCGATAGGAGTGTTAGATCCACGGCTTCCATACTGCAGCAGCCTCTTTTCCCTTGTGCCTTAGTCTTTTTCCTTGCAGCAATTTCAGTTTGCACTGCAGTCTTGCAGATAAGCTGAAATGTGACCTCCTTGCTCACTGCAAACTGAGTCTGTCTTAAAAATGACTGTATTTTGAGCCTGATTTGGGGAGACAGGAACGTGTTCCCACAGTAAAGGACTCAGACTATTAGCAGAATCCTGACACGCTTCCCTGCAATGAAGAGGAATTAAATATTTGGCATCACTTTTCAGCCTATGCGTGGTGTGTGTATGTATATATATATAATATAGGAAGAGCTCTTCCTGGCTAGAAATAGCTAAAGGCTAGAAGGGGTGTTCCAGAGCATTTCTGTCTGTGGGTTGAAGAGGAATACAGAGACTATTTCCCATATGCCCAAGTGCCAGAATATGAATATTAATAACATTCCTTGCCTCTTTCACTTCAAACAGCAGCATCTCCTCAGGAGTGCACGCACCGCCGGGCTGCCGCAGCGGAGGGTTTCCTGCAGGAGGCCTTTTCCCCTTCCTGCCCTGCATCTCTGACTCGTTTCACATCAGCCTCTCTTGCTTTCTTTTTTAATGTTTAAATTCCAGAGGAAACCACGTGCTTTAAAAATCTTTCCTTGTAGGTAAAGTCATGAAGCTGAGCACCAAAGCAGAAGAAGTTGCCACATTCTTTGCAAAAATGCTTGACCATGAATACACTACGAAGGAGATCTTCAGGAAAAACTTTTTTAAGGACTGGAGAAAGGTATGCACGTAGTCCTGGGCTGTGATGACTGCAGGCATGGCTGGTGTCCCCTCAGTGCTAGGCAATGGAAAGGGGCCGATGTTCCACGCACAGGAGTTAGCTGTTGGCAACTGGAAGTGCACTTCCCAGATTATCCTGTGGTTTCACCAGGAAGTGAATTTATATTTTATTTTATACCTTTCTAAACTGACAAAGTCAGACTTCTCCAAACCAAATTTGTCTGTTGCAGCTTGAAGGGTTTAGCTGATCTGACTGTCAGATCCCTTAGAGAGCGTTCTTTAGAGCAGGGGGAAGCCCTTTCCAAAGACCTGGAAGCCAGAACTTCCTCAGTGAACTTGTCAGCTGAAGGGTAAACCTATGGATCACCTGACACAGTTCTCCTAGGCAACCTACTGGATTTTACTCTCAGCTGCCCCAGCAGCTGTTCAATTGAGAGCGCTTTGCAAGGTGGTGCAGCATCACCCTGTGCTCGCACAGATCAGACCACTGGAGGGCCAACATTGCATGCACTCTATTTCTTTTTCTTTTGTCTTTGTTTGACCTTAGCTGGAGTCAGCATGTGCAAGAATTTGAGGATTCCTGGGGGATTATTGTGAGAACCTATCTACAGTCCCTGTTGAAACTGTCAAGGGTAGGATAAGCTCTGTTATCTCGTATGAAAATGTAAAGCACTGCTTTCTTTCTGCTAGGAAATGACCTCTGAAGAGAAGAGCACAATCACCAGCCTCAGCAAGTGTGACTTCACCCACATGAGCCAGTATTTCAAAGCTCAGACGGAAGCTAGGAAACAGATGTCCAAGGAGGAGAAACAGGTACCAGAGGGGATTCTGGAACTGTTGATGCTGACATGTCAGCATCTTTGTGTAATCATTTCTCTACTCACTTTTCCAATGTTTACTAGCTTTCAAAATATTAACTTTCATGTTAATTGTAGGAATATTTTCTCTGCAGCTCAGGTAGCACAAAGCACTATGTTTACAGCTGAACCTTCATCCTGACTCAAGATGTTATTGATAGGGTTAAGGCTCTTGATTTTGCTTAAGTAAATTATGGGAATCAGAGGTGTTATGTCAATGGGAGCCTTGGTCCATGGCCAGTAATGAGCAGTGGCTGCTCAATTAAGGATTAATTTTTATTTTAGGACGTCCTTAGGTTTGGAGAGGAAAAATCAGGGATAGTGGAAGGGATGCAGCCATGACAGTAGTGAATAAAATACACTGAGAACAGGTCTCTTTTTAATGCAGTCTTCCAACTAAAAATGGAATCTTATTTTCAGTAGCATAGCTATAGTAGCTTGTAAGGAGAAAACCTGTGTTATTCTTGTTTTATTTTGAATGACTGAGATATATTACAAATAAAAGTTGGATACTCATCTCCAAATTCTCAGTTGATCCTTTGCAATGCTACAGTAATTCTGAAGGGCCTGGTAGGTTTGTAAGTATGGCCCTTGGAGTCAGAGTCCTGCCAAATTAGAGAGCTCATGTCATATTGCTGTTTCAGTTCAATAAACATTGAGTGAGTCCTTCCCGGTTCCCAGCCTTAGTAACTATTTCTTAGAACGGAGCAGAAGTGGATTTTACTGTTAAGTTTCATAGTTGGCACTTCAGTGCTGTCTGTGGGTCAGATAGTTTATTTTGGGCTGCAGTGTTTGTATTTTTCCCAGCTTTTCCTTCCATGTTATTCGAGTTCAAGCAAAGAAATATGCAGTGAAATCTCAGCACATTCTTAGTTAGGAGACTATGTTCTGCCTTTGGGACCATTTGCTGACACAGTCCTGACATGCCTTCAGTAGCAGGATGGAGACTTTCCTCTGCTTGCTTTCTGATGCTGAGTTCAAACACAGAAGGCTGGAGGTTTTCTATATCAACAACATAATGTAACATCCAGTAGATGTCATACGCTATTTTGGGGAATGAATATAAATCATCAGTGCTGTAATGGGGCTGTTGTGCTTAGACAACCTTTGTAGCTGTGTTATGTGGTGGCTTCTGTTGTGAAAAAAAGTCACCTTCACCAGCCCTAATCTGTCCCCTCAGGTACAAGTTTTAAGCGTTTTTGTACATTCTTGCCCTTTCTCCTGCTTGTTTTGCTGCTTGTTTATTGTGAATACTTACCTGGGCAGTCTGCTGCCCTGTGTGTGCAGCATTGGCACGATGGGAATCTGGCTTTGGGTTGGTCTTCCATGTTGGTCTTCCTGTAATATCAAAATGTTCTAAGCCTTGGAATGCAGGGCTGTGTGGTGCTGGGCATCCTGTTTGATTTATGCTTTTGCTCTTTCTAGAAAATCAAAGAGGAGAATGAGCGGCTATTGAAGGAATATGGTTACTGTGTGATGGACAACCACAAAGAGAGGATTGCTAACTTCAAGATTGAACCTCCAGGTCTCTTCCGAGGCCGGGGGAACCATCCCAAGATGGGCATGTTGAAGAGACGCATCATGCCAGAAGACATCATCATTAACTGCAGCAAGTGAGCATTGGGTGTTGGCACCTTTTGTAGTTAGGACAGCTTCTTTTCTCAAATCCTGAATAGGCTGATATTTATCCTGTAGACATACACGATGTGCTCCTTATCTTGGTGGGCCTTTCTTTAGTCCTGCCCTGATAAGCATCTGTTCCATTGCACTGTCAGCAAATGAAAGTTCTTGCAAGGAATGTGTTCCACTGATAGCAATTACTTTTATCTTTGTCTACGCTCTTTGAGTCACTTGATTTCCTACTTGTGAACATTTGTAGTTACTTTGCCTCGGCTCCTCTACTTGTGCTTTCTTTGTGTGATGGTATTCATTACTTAAAGCATTTTGATGTCTAAAGTATCTTTCAACAGTTTTCATTTACTAACTAATTAATTCTGTGCAGGGATTCCAAGGTCCCTCCCCCTCCACCAGGACACAAATGGAAGGAGGTCCGGCATGATAACAAGGTTACCTGGCTAGTGTCGTGGACAGAGAACATCCAGGGCTCTATCAAATACATAATGTTGAACCCTAGCTCAAGAATTAAGGTAAAAAATTAGTTGAAAAAATAAAAAAAAAAATTACTGGTCATGTCTCCATGATACAAATGTAGCTGTTGGCCAGGAGAGAAGTAAGAAGTACAGGTACTTCTGTTCTCCCTTGGAAAAAAAAAATGGGAGAATGCATCTGCAGCACAGGA
The DNA here is from genome assembly GCA_016647715.1 of Pavo muticus. Classification (NCBI taxonomy): domain Eukaryota; kingdom Metazoa; phylum Chordata; class Aves; order Galliformes; family Phasianidae; genus Pavo; species Pavo muticus. The sequence goes on along the minus strand of JACDJE010000221.1, from coordinate 168,100 downwards.
CAGCAGATGAAATCTAGAAATACATCTTTTGAAAAGCATTGTGCCATTCTGATAGGAATCCTTTACTTTTCATAAGCTGAAAAGGAAATAATTTAGTCAAGAACAAACTTGCCCTGGTGGGTATTTTATCCTCTTTTGGCCCTCAGTCAATCCTAAAATAAAAAAATGTGGCTATGTTACTGAGAAGATGAGGAGCTCATGACTGAAGGAAAACAAACTGTGCTGTGGGAGCAAATCACTGGACAGTGGATGAGTTCCATAAAAGCCTGTTGAAAGAGTCTTCGACTCAGGGGTTAGAATTTAAGTCCTTCTCATGAAATCATTTTTGTAAGGGATTTTTTCCTGGATTGGAAAGATGTGTGTCCTACAAGTATGGAGGAAATCTTTGCTCCTTGTGAATTCATGCCCTCTTTTTGCCATGGCTTTGAACATATAATAATACTGATGAACAAGTGATGTTGCCTTTGCATTGTATGGATGCTTCATTACACAGCAGAAAGAATGTAAGTGTTATCTGAGTAAAGCAGAGGAAACCATTTACATATTGAGAAGCATGGAAGACATAATGTCTCTGGTGTCTTTATAGTTGCTTCCGTACAAGCATTTAATATCCTGGAAATCTGAATTGCTCACAGCTGCCTGGCAGCACAGTTTGGAGCTGAGCTGCTTTAGCAGTGAAATCTCAGTGTTTCTGTACAGTGAGACTGTTTGCTCCTCATACTTGCAATGCCATGAGAAGCAGATTGGAGCTGGTTCTCTGCCTGCTTTCTGATGCTGACTGTGTTTCGATTCTCCCAGGGTGAGAAGGACTGGCAAAAGTATGAGACAGCCCGGAGGTTGAAGAAGTGCGTAGATAAAATCCGAAATCAATACAGAGAAGATTGGAAATCCAAAGAGATGAAAGTACGGCAGAGGGCTGTGGCACTGTACTTCATTGATAAGGTAAGGCTCACCCCCAGCACGCTGCTACCCTGCCTGCCCCGTTGGGGATACTCAGCACTGCTGTGTGTCTGTTCCTAAGGCAGAACTGAGCCCAGTTACAAAGGTATCCTGAGACTTCCTGGTGCTCAGGCCTTCATCTCCTTTTCCTTTCCCATTACCTGGAAATCAAGAGCAATAAACTATTGTACTGACCTTGGTTATTTCAGGCGGCATTGTTTTAGCTCAGGCAAAATTCACAGCTGGGTCCCTGAACCTCCCAATTGGATTGCTGGGAGCTCTGTGGACCTTTTGTCTCCAGCTGTTTCAGTTTTTTCCTGCTGGGAATTTCTGCTATTTTGTCAACTCTTCAGCTGACCTCATAGTCGTGAGGTTTCATAATTATGCTGAATTTCTTAGCGTAGCGTGAAGACAACTGAAGTTATATTGAATCACTTGGTGCTATTTAAAGCCTGCTCTCATAGAGCTGTTGCCTGCTACTATATGATATTTTGACCAGCCAAATCAACAGTCCTGTTCAAAATAGTTTGATGCAAATTAGGGAACTTTTGTTTGAATAATTGTGTTTTCAGATGACTGTTAAAGGCTTTTCTTAAACAATCAGGAATTGGATCAGCCGGGACAGCTAAATACATTTTCATGCAGCCAAATGTAGCCCTTAGGTTACTTAAATAACCTAAAGAAATTATCATACATGTTGTTTGAAGTTTGTTTCTTTAGCATGCAGTGAAAAGGTAGAATCAGAGGATGTATAACTAATGAACTTGTTGGTTTTGTGTCAGATTGAGTTCATGTGGATCTCAGACCTTTTTTTTAACGTTGAACATTTTGAATTAACCTTTTTTAAAGAAGAGACTTTGATAGATTGGTAGAAGATTTTTGGCTTTAGAACTATTTAAAACAGATTTCAGGAAAACCTAGGGAGTTTGGGGTTTTTTTCCACTCAAATGCATTTTCTCCTCCTCCTCCTGTGGACACTCATGATTATAGCCCCGTTACAGACTGAAAGCTTCTAGCATCTGTCCTTTACTGGGATGGTTTGAAATGCTTCCCTCTCTTGTCTTGTTATAAATGTAGCTTGCCCTGAGAGCTGGTAACGAAAAAGAGGAAGGGGAGACAGCTGACACCGTGGGCTGCTGCTCTCTGAGAGTAGAACATATCAAGCTGCATCCTGAGCTGGATGGCCAGGAATACGTGGTTGAGTTTGACTTCCTCGGAAAAGACTCCATCCGATACTACAACAAAGTCCCTGTTGAGAAGAGGGTAAAGTATCTCCTCAAGCATGCACACAGATGAGCTGCAGAAGAATGTGGTCAGTGCAGCCTTATTGGCAATAATGGGGTGCTTTGTCCTTGGTCAGATACAACGAGCCAGAAAACAAATTAGTTAATGTTCTTCCCTTCTTACTGGTAGCAGCTTTGGTTGGTACCTACCAGCCAAAGCTTTCCTGGGCAGTGTTTCTTCCTTTATTTCTTCGTTGTCTACCGGTTTCACATCTGTTGTGATTTTGGCCTTATTCCAGAATAAATCCCCGTCCAGCAGTTTGAGCTGGAGGGCACTGCCCAGACAGATGCTGGTTTTGTAGATGTAATCAAACCTTGCATCTGGCCCACGCCTCTGCACTCAGCACAGGATGTTGGATAACATGCAGTACTAGATTAGTTGTAATGACAAACTGCAGTAAATATTCACCTCTTGGCAAACAAAATGGGAGAAAAAGAACCACGGACTATGGCTGCTATAGAAATCAGCATATGCTAGAGTTCTTACTCCCTTGTTTAAAGAAGAGAACATTTTTCAGTTTAAATGTACTGGTGTTGGTCTCCCATCATGTCTCTTCTTCAAAGATTACAATGGGGGATTGATTATTGTGGAACTAGAAATCTCTCAGTATAAGGTATCTATAGAGGAAGAGTGTGTGTTGATGAGAAGCTGGAAACTGGGGATTTGGAGTACACAGAGCTGGGATTAGTGGTCTCTGTATAATCAAAAAGGCTTCAATTATTTTCCCATCCCAATGAGACTTGTTTAAGATGGAATTGGATGAAGCATCTAATGCTGCAGTGCGAAGGGATGGGGCTTTGGTAGCTTTACTCTGTGGGAAATGGCTCGGAGGTCTCTCTGGTTGGAATAATTATTGAGAGAAAGGGGAGCAGGTGGTAGCTTTGAGGTCTCCTCAGTTAGGCAGCTAAGCAGAGCAGAATCAAGTCTCCTGCAATCTGGATCAAAAGGAAAAGAGCATTAAATGCCCAGGACTCCTGTTGCTGGGGCAGAACTTTAAACACAAACATTGTCTTAAGAGATGGATCTTTGCCTATTAGGAAGTTGTGCCCAGCATTTTCACTGTTGCCTGAAAACAGTTTAAATGGCATCTTGGCAGTGTTACTTCCTCACATATTGCTGCTGTCCAGCACTGTCCAGTCCTGGTGCCTTAAGGTGTGGGCTTTCTTTTCTTACAGGTTTTTAAGAATCTTCAGCTGTTCATGGAGAATAAGCAGCCTGAGGATGACCTTTTTGACCGCCTCAATGTAAGCACATGGTTACTTGGGAGGGCATGGTGGTAGAGGACCAGGAACAGGCTCACTCTGCACTAGGCAAAAACACTGCTCTGTTCCAAAAATGGTTTCAGTGGCAGGTTGTCTTTTTTTTTTCCAGAGCTGGCCTCAGAGACCTGAGTGAGAGTCTCAGTCTGTTGTCTGTATTGTTCACTGTGGCTGCAGGTTCCTGAAGTGATGGGCTTTTACTCTGGAAAGCCTGGCTGGCTCTGGCTTGGATAGGTTTTTTCACAGTTTGGAAAAGATGACTGTGAGTTGACAGACCTTCAGAAGCCATCCCTAACACATCTGGCTCTATGGGAGCACTGTGGTGATTTAAGCACACTCCCTGGGATGGGATAGGCATGTTTCTACCTGCTGGGAACAAAACCTCCACAGTGAAGAAAAGTTCTTTGACCATTCATGGTGCTTGATACTAGTCTAATACTTACCAGTTCTTTGTTCACTTTTCTTGTGGCTTCAGTGATGTTTTGGCCATTGGGTATCAGCTCCAAGTGAGCCATGCTTCCGCCACGAGCTGTATCATCATCACCAGTGTGTCCAGAGATGTCAGTACTGTAGTCAGTTCTAATTCTCTTTTCTCCTTTCTGCTTCCTTAGACCAGTATCTTAAATAAACATCTTCAAGACCTTATGGAGGGACTGACAGCCAAGGTATTCCGTACTTACAATGCCTCTATCACGCTACAGCAGCAGCTCAAGGAGCTCACTAACCGTAAGTCCTGTCCTTGCAGCTTTGAGGGGGACAGTTCCCATCCTGCAGTACAGACGTGGCTTAACCTTCTATCTGCCTGCCACTCCCTGGTTGCTGTTCTCCTAGTGTGGGAGTGGTTGAACAGCCCGGTGCTGGGGCAGTGCAGAGCTCATCTGTGAGCACACCACAGTTTGCCTGCTAGGCTATGCCTGGCCTTTACCAAATCTCCACTTGTTTCCTGTTAGCTGTAAAATGCCCTAGGTGACAGGCAGTCTCTGTAAACAGCCCCATGGTTCTTGGCTGCTCGTTTACAGACACTCTGAGAACTGCTAGCTTGCACTTCAACTTTACAGAGCGGGCATGTTGGAGGAAACTGAAGTCCAATAAGTGCCTTGAGCAGTACTCTGCTATTGAGCATGGTTGTGCTTCCTCTATCTCTTGAGAGACAAATGTTGTCTTTGCTGCTGTTGACAGAGTTAAGGTTTGGAATGGAAGTGGGCAGGGTCATTCCTGCAGTGATTGTGAGCTTGTAGAATTGTTGGGCAGTGCTGACTGGGGCTCGGCCCTGTAGAACACGAGTTGTTCACCACTTTCTTCTACTTGCAGCGGATGATAACATCCCAGCGAAGATCCTTTCCTATAACCGTGCCAACAGAGCGGTTGCCATTTTGTGTAACCACCAGAGGGCTCCACCGAAGACCTTTGAGAAGTCCATGATGAACCTGCAGAGCAAGGTACCCCCCAGCCCCTGGGTTGGGGCAGGGCTCCAAGTGCTGCATCCCAGGAGTCGTGTTTCCTTTCACTTGAGGTGAAATGGAAGCAGAGCCTGCTTTTCCCTGTCAGGAATTGGTTAGTGCTGCATCAGGTGGGCCTGCTTCGAGAGGCAGACTCAGAAGCACATTGTTGTGCTGAAAGGACCACCTTTCAGCTATAGTACTCTTACACTTGTAAAGACCTTGACCAGACCCTTTATTCTGTTGCTGATCAGACATCGAGTTCTGCTGCCATCAGAATTTCAGAGCAGCAGCCTAGCTCTGATTTGTATCCCCTGAAGAACCCAGAGTGGGCATCTGCTCCAGCTGTGTGAATCCCAGGCAGTGCAGGCTGTGTGTGTGACAACATTGTACCCCTCCGACTTGACCTCTTCCTTTGCAAATTGTTTCTGGTGGAGGTCGTGAGGTCCAGAGGGGTTAGGTCTGCTTCTGGTCTGGCTTTAGAATAACCTTCACAATCAGGACTTCTGGTTTGCACTGCAGTGACCCCTGCTTCTGTAACACCTAACATGGCTGCCTTCACCCTAGATCCTAGAGCCGGGGGGATGTTTAAGGGGTTGGCTGAAGGGGCTGCATAATGCTAAATCTCCCTGAATCCTAAATTTACCAGTGGAGAACTGCTTGAAGCCTTAATACTTTTCAGCCAGAAAGATCTGGGGGCAAGAACAGATCCCTGCTGAGGGAAAAGGGGTCGTTCTTCCATGGTACTTTCAGAACTGGTACTGGTGGGATAAAGATAGGCAAGCTGCCTAGATGGGCTGTTGGCAGGTCCCTTTGCCTGCTTCGTTGTAGCTTTATTAGAAGGCTTCCAGGAGCTTTCTGCCAGCACACCACCTTGTCTTTGGCAATGACTGGAACCCTGTTTTCCAAGGGAAACTTCTCACCACAACAGGATTTGCAGCAAACTGGAAAGCTAGTGGCCTAGTTGTTCTGCAGAAGTGCACCTGAGTGCTGATAAATTCTGAACGTGGTCACAAACTCACTCCTTTGGTCGTGCTGCCCAGGGGTGACTGCCACAGTTGTCTGCAGCTTGTTGACAGTGCCGCCCTCTGGTTTTGCCTCTCCTAGATCGATGCCAAGAAGGAGCAGTTAGCTGATGCCAGGAGAGAACTGAAAAGCGCCAAAGCTGATGCCAAGGTCCGGAGGGATGAGAAGTCTAAAAAGTAAGGCTGGTACTGCCAGGCTGTGCAATGCTCCCAGTACCTCGAGCTCGAAATGGGTGCTTCAGCCCTCTGTTCTGTTTCCCCAGCCTGTGATCCAATTGATTTGGGAAGACTTTCTCAAGCTTTCTTATCCCCTCTTTCTTCTTTGCATGAAGAAGTGGCCTTCAAGCCATCTGTGCTCTGCAGAGTAGTCACAGGGCTGCTGGGTTAAGGGAGCTCTGAAGGCAGAATCACAACATGACTGTTACAGAGGGATAGGTGGGTTGGTTTTAAAGTGGGTGTAGCATCAGTGTAGTTGAGGCTGTTGCTTCCAACCCTTTAAAACAAAACTACTGCTTAGGATTTCTGTGCTGCATCTTTCAAAATGTCAGTTCTTAATTGCATGTGCTGAGTGTTTTGTGTCACCACCTGTGCTGACACAAATGCCTTTTGAGGCTGGTGGCATTGCTTACATGGAGCAGAGTCCCTTTGCCATCCCACAGCGCTGCTGTCTGAAGCCCAGCAGGGCATTAGGCGTTAACTATTTTTTCCTCCTTCACCCCAGGGCAGTGGAGAGCAAGAAGAAAGCAGTGCAGAGGATTGAGGAGCAGCTGATGAAGCTGGAGGTTCAGGCTACAGATAGGGAGGAGAACAAGCAGATCGCCTTGAGCACCTCCAAACTCAACTATCTGGATCCTAGGATCTCTGTTGCTTGGTAAGTGTCTGCCCTGGGCTGTGCACAGCTGCTCCTTCACGTGCATGTAATCCCACAGGCTGTAGGCAAGGGCTGTGGCTGAGAGCAGTGCCCCTGTGCTGCCGGGGAGCTCTGCCTCTTTATGGCCTTCCCTTCTGTTTTCACATGCTTTGGGGAAGTTTTCATTGGGTCTCTTGGGCCAGGTGCCAGTCACAGCCAGCACTGTGCTGGGAGGTGAGGGGTCAGAATGTGCAGCAATGGGAGGCCGGTCCTGCCCGGCGGCTGCGTGTCCTGCGATGGGGCTGAGCTAGGGAAGTGCTGGGGAGAGTTCTGCTGCACCACCAGGGTTTGAGAGCCTGTGCTGGGCTGACACCTAACAGCATCTCTTTTTCTGCAGGTGTAAGAAGTGGGGAATTCCTATAGAGAAGATATATAACAAAACCCAGCGAGAGAAATTTGCCTGGGCTATCGACATGGCAGAGGAAGACTATGAGTTTTAACCTGTTTTTAACGAGATGAATGTTATGGGAATAAAAGGGGGAGTAGCCTGGTTTTTAGGAAGATTGATAAACTGTGAGCCTTACTTGTCCTTGGATGCTGGGGAGGGGGGAGAAAAGGGGCAAGTGAGCATGGGACAAAACAGCCAACATCTTGCAGAAAGCATCACCTGGAAATATCCTAAAGGAGCTGAGCCAGTTGTCCTATGGACAACTTATTTAAAAATGTTTCAGAGATCCAAATTCGAGCTGTCTGCTTTGTGTGGTTTTTCTCTTGAGGCAGAGCAAGTGGATGGAGGATTTGTCAACCTTCCGCCAGGCAAATTCACCATCACACTGAGCGCGTGGGAATCTTTAGCTACTGTATACAAAATCCAATTATATTGGTGCGTTTTTACAGTTAGGGTTTTGCAATAACTTCTATATTTTAATAGAAAATGGACTCCTTAACCCCTGCCCTTCCCCCGCCCCATTTCAGAATCTAACAGATCGATTTAAGAAACCCGACGCACCTGTTACAGCTGTCACTTGTGGTCATGGGAGTATCCAACCTTATTTTTGTTAACTGTCACTTGGAACGGTCGTGGCATTGGAACATGAACAGCAAACATCCACCGCTGGAGGCAGGGCGTGATGGGAAACGGGAACGGGCCCTCCTGGCTTCCGTGCGCTCCTTGGGTTTGTTTTTAAATGTGAATTTTTCTTTCTTTTAATTATTTTAAAATATTTAAACCGTTTTCTTTCCTTCTTCTTGATCTTAAAGATCACGTGGATACGGGGGGGG
>JACDJE010000221.1:89529-160017 GCA_016647715.1 Pavo muticus | reverse complement strand
GGGGGGGCCGTGCTTTGGGATCCCAGCACAAACGAAATGGGCAGCGAATGCCGTTCCCGTCACGCCTTGCTGTGAGCGCTCTGTACACTTCAAGAATATTTCCTTTTAGGTTTGTCAGACTCTTTTCCCTTCCCCCCCCCTTTTTTTCTAAGCCCCGCTCCCCCCCTCTTTTACTTGAAAGATTTTATTGTGTAAAAAGAAGTTTCACAGGTCAAACACGTGGAGGGCAACGAGCATCGGTCCGCCAAGGAAATCAGCAACATTTTAGGGCTTTTATTTTTTTTTTTTTCCTTTTGTAATTGTGTAAAAAAATTTTAAAAGATGACAAAGCAGAATTTTAATGTGAAACCTTTTTTTTGCTATAATCATTAGTTTTAGAGGCATTGTTAGCGTAGTGTGTGTGCGAAGACCATTTCCTGCAGCCTTTCCTCAACAAGTATCTTCTATTTTTATCATGAATTCCCTTTTAATCAACTGTAGGTTATTTAAAATAAATTCCTACAACTTAACTGAGTGTCGGCGTCGCTGCGTTCCTTCAGCCCTGCCCCAGGGTCAGCGTGCTGTGCTGTGCTGTGCTGTGCTGAGAGGGGCTCAGCCCCCATAGCGGGACCTGGAGCCTTCCTCACCCCAATAGCGACACAGAGTGCCGAGGGATGGCAGGGGCTGGGATGGACCCAGCAGGCCCACGCTGAGCTGTACGTCCATTCATGGAACGATGCAGCACGTGAAAAATCTCTATTTCTGCAGCCTGCCCCAGTGAACCTCCCATCCCACACTGCTGAGTTCTGCAATGGGGCTGGCAGAGCGCAATGGGGCTGAGCCCACGCCTCTCCCCTGGGGAAACTGAGGCAACGAGTGCTGATGGGACCAGAAAGGGTGAGTCGGCTTGGAGCTGGAGCTGCTCTGCCAGCCCAGCTGTGCTGCGGGCAGCTCAGGGAAGGCTGCAAACCCTGCTGGCTGCAGCCCCATCCCCCCTGCGGCCTCACAGGCTGCAAATTGAAACCAGGTGAGCCGGGAGGCAAAAGCAGCCTGCGTTCTTGCAAGGAACTGGGGGCTGCAGTGAGTCCCGCTCAGGTGCTGCAATAACCCTGCAGGGTTTTGGAGAGCCCAGAGGAGAAGCACCATGGCTTCCAGCCAGGGCTACAACAGCCCCAATGCTGCTGTTCACTGGAGACTGGGGGGAGTTCTCAGTGCTGGTCCCTGCCATGGCACACAGCAATTCCTGGGTTCTCATGTAGGAGGGATGCTGAGCTCAGGCACACAGGGGTGGCTGCAGGGTTTTGCTGACCCGGCCCTGGAGCCCTTCTCTGCACTGTGCCTGCTAGGAGAGCTCGCCCTGCTGCTCGGGGAGCGTGGAGCAGGGATTTCTTCAAGAGCCCAGGGAGGAGAGAGAGCTGTGCTGGAGCAGATCACTGCACAGCCGATGGATAATGGCAGGCAGTAGGCAAACAAAAGGGCTTCTGCGTGTTGTAAAATCAGGCTGAAATTCCTCAGCACGGAGCATCTTGGACGCTGAAGGATTGTGCAGGTCTAAAAAGTGGTTCCTGCAACTTGGAGAAGGAAAGGTCCAACATGGACACCTCTCTGCATACCTCCACCTCCCCCAAGCAGATGGTCTCTGGAGCTGGGGGGGTTCAGGCTCTCCAGTGGGTACCTGCAGGGCCTTGGAGCAGAGCAATGCTCTCTGACAGCACAGCCAGATGGGTCTGGGAGCACAGCGGTCACCGCCTCTGCTTCTCATAAGACCACACTACTGCTCAGGTTTTGCCCTCAAAACAATGGTGTGCCCACAGCACTTGGCTATTTGAGGAGCCCTGGGAGCAGGCTGCTTCCTGCTGGTCCTGAACAGGGATGAATGGGGAGCAGTTTCGCTATGGGACCTGGCATGAAGCTCACCTGGCTGCCCGCCAGCACTGCCCTGTCCATGTAGCACAGGTGGGTCGGGTTCGTATCTCACTCTGTTCATCCCTTCATGTCCCAAAAATGGGTGAGACGCTGAACTGTGAAACTTGTAGGGCTGCTCTGTGTGTGTGCTCATACATGTGTCCCTTTGGAGCCTGGTGGAGCACGAGGACAGAGGCAGCAGCTCACTGTGGGGTGTGCTGAATCGTAGAATCCTATATCCCAATTGGAAGGGATCCAAAAGGATCACTGAGTCCAACTCCTGGCTCCACACAGGACCACCCAAAAATGAGACCATACGTCTGAGATGGTCATCCAGAATGGTGAGACGGTGCCTGCTCAGCAAGTGGTGCCTTCTGTGGGGTCACGCCTGTGCCAGGCAGCGCTCAGCCACACGCTGTGGTCCTACAGACTGTACAGATCATAGAATGGCCTGTGTTGAAAAGGACCACAACGATCATCTAGTTTCAACCCCCTGCTATGTGCAGGGTCACCAACCACCAGACCAGGCTGCCCAGAGCCACATCCAGCCTGGCCTTGAGTGATGTGCATAGCAAATACGTATCTACAAATAACCACAGAGCTATACATGCTACATGGGGTACAGCCTCTGCCAGCAGCAAATCACTGCCCCCCACTTGTCCCTGCTGCTGGTGTTGGGAGCACCCGGCAGCCGCCCACCCCCATGCCTGCCCCATGCTCTGCCCCACACACCAGAGGACATTGTGAGCTATAAGCCCCTCCGCTGACCCCACTGCCGTGCCCTCCGCCACGCCGGGCCCCCACACCGAGCGGCCCCCCCGGCCCGGGGCAGCTGTTTGGCAGCGCACATCTGGCAGCCAGCTGAGCGTGGCTGGGGGGCCGGGCTGGGGGGCCCGGGGAGTTCTCTGCCCACAGCCCCGTGCCGCCGCCGCCACCATCACCTGCTTCTCCGTGCCCACTCCCACCTCGAGGCGCTTGCATCTCAAGAGTCTGATCCACGCGTGGGTCCCCCTGAAGCGCGGAGCTGCACCTCGGCCCCAGCTCTGTGCGTGCGCCGGGGACGGCAGCCCCACTCGGGGCAGCCCCGTTCGCGGCCGCGTCCCCACACACGGGAGGCCCACGGAGCCGAGCCCAGAGCAGCGCATTAGAGCACCCCGGGCCCTCCGCGCTGGNCTGAAACCACGGTCATTCATCTTCCCACACTGCATCTGTGGGCCCTGCCTGCTGACCCTGCCCGGGGTGAGGACACGCCTGCCAGATATGGACCTGCATCTCTGTGTGGGACTCTCCGGGCCCAGGGCAGCAGTGGCCTGTTTGGTTTTGGATGGAGTGATGCCGGCAGGTCGGCTCTCCATGCCATGGTGAGTGGTTTCCCTGCGTTCCCTGTCCCTGAGAAGACTTCACAAGTGCACGCGTGCTGGAGAGACATCAAGGCAGGCTGCTCCCCGCGGGAACACTGGGTAGAGCAGCTGCTTGAGAGGCTTTTTCCTGTTTACTTGCTCCAAGAAGAGCTGGGTAACGTGCTGATTAAAAGCCATCTCTCCCGGCTGTGCCTGTTGTTCCTCCTCCTCCCGGCCCCGTCTACAGGGTCACACTGTTGCTGTATTGGCAGAGAATTGTGAAGGTGGTGCAGGTTATTTGGTTGCTTCTCTGGGTTGCTTCACTTCTCTTTTTTTTCCCTCTGCTTTCCAGCTATGGGGACCGCGCTCCTGACTTCATTGCTCTCCCAGCCCCAGCTGCTGCCCAGAGCCGCCCAGCCATGCATCATCTCCTGGGATGGACTGGGTGGAGATGTGGGACTGTGAGAGTGCAGGCTGTCCCAGGGGACTTTCACCCCTTAGCACCCACCCCGTACATCTGTACCCCATAAATCTGCCTTCCAGCTGGCAGAGGGGTGGAAGTGGCAGTGTTTGTTTGCACAGCACTCAATCACCGACTGACAACGCGATCTTTCTCAGCACGAGCTGCAGATAGCCCAGCCCGTATCAGATCAGCAGCAGATAGCCAAGCGGACCCCCCATCCCCGGGCAGCTCCGTGCGCATCCCGCGGCGCGGCCGCACGTGACGGTGTCCGGTTTCGGTGCCCCCCCCCCGGGGCAGCCCGAGCCCCTCCGCGCGGTGCGGATCCGTCCCGGCCCCGTGCGGGGTTCGGCGCCGAGAGCTGCACGAGCGCTGCGGGGGCCGCGACTCAGCGCAACAGATGGGATGGAAGGAGCGCAAACCGGGGAGAAACACGGCAGCGCGGCTCTCGCCTCCCGCTTATCCGAGGATGGGGCTTCGGCGGGGTCGGCGCCGCCGGGTTCCCTGCAGCTCTTTCCCGCACACGGTGCTCTGCGGGGGCAGAGATTTGTCAGAGCTGCGGGAGACCACAGGGAGAGGTGGGCAGGGGAGGGGGGAGGCCCTGCGCTGGGAAACTTCCAAGCCTGGTGCTGCTTTCCTGGGCTCTGCGCTCTGAGTCCCCATCCCCAATGCTGTGTCTCCCCACTGACCGCCCCATACGTGGATGGTGTGATACAGCAGAGCCGTGGCAAGGCCATGGTGGGGCCGAGGTCTCTGCAAGTGCTGCAGGCCCGGGGTGGTGAGAGCAGGAGCTCAGAGCCCTGCTGGGTCCTCAGATGAAGGATGGAGGTGTGGCGGTCGCTGTGCTCCCCTGGTGGGACTCCAGAATGCCGCTGTCCCAGCTGGGGATTTTGTTTGGTGCTGTGCCCCGCAGCGTCCCCCTGCAGCTCTGGGAGGGCAGTGGGGCTCTGCAGACATTTGGAGGTGCCGAGCTCCCCACGGCATTCTCTCATCTCCCCACTGAGCTTTCAGGTTCCCTTCTCCCCATGGGCAGACCCCCATGCGTCTCTGTGGGGCTGGGACTGTGCCTTCCAAGGGATCCGTCCCCTGACCCTCAGCTGTGCTGGCGTTGTGGTTGTGGGGTTCTGCTGCTGTGCCAACAGCCAGGAGCGGGGCTGAAAAAGCAGAGAGTGCGTCCCAGGGACAGAGATGATCAAACAAGAACAGTTTTAAAAATCCATAGGTTTTTAGCACAAGAAAAATGGGGATTGATGAACTCCAACCAGAGGTTCCGTCCCATGCAGGGCGCTCTGCTGCTGGGACCAGCGGTCCTGTGCTCAGTGGCACAGCATGGCCCACCCCCAGGCTGGAGTCCTCGGTTCCCTCCTTGCTGTTGCTCAGCTCCCAGACAGAGCCGTCCTCCTTTGTGAGATGTCCTGGGCAGATCGTTTCCAGGTGGAAATATTGGTTTGTGTTGTTGCCCCCAAGGCCGAGCTGTGCTGGGGTGTGAGCAGGAGGCTGGGGGCTGCTCTGTGTGGCAGCACTGGGTTGGGTGTAACTCACAGTGTGTGTGAAGCAGAGAGTAGGCAGCTGGCGGGTGTGCTGTGCCCTGCGTGGAGCAGCACCTCCACCCCAATGCCTGGGGTCTGTGCATCACCAACTGCTGCCATCGTGGGTTGGGAATGGGTGTTTGCTGGGGGATGGAGAGCGGGAGGGAGCTTTGGGCGGCCCTGTGCACGAGTTGTCTGGGTAGGAATCATCCTGGTTTTTGATTGGTTGGATGTTCGGAAAAGCTTCTTCTCAGAAAGAGTGGTGATGCAGTGGCACAGCTGCCCAGGGAGTGGGGGGGTCACCGTCCCTGGAGGTGTTCAGGAACTGCGGGGATGTGGTCGGTGGGCATGGTGGGATGGGTTGGGGTTGGGGATCTTAGTGATCTTTTCAAACCTTAATGATCCTTTAGCCCGTTTCAGAGTGAGGGAGCATCTACAGGTAACCCAGAGGCCTCAGATTTGGGTCACATCCCTGTCTGGGAGAGTTTCCTTCTCCGTGAGTGTTTGGTGCAGCAGCAAAGCCCTTTGTGCAGGACAGCCTGCACTCAGCTGCGGCGAGGTTGGGCTGGGGAGATGTGCTCACGGTGGGATGGGCAGCATCAGCACCGGTGCTCCGTGGGGCTGGATACCCGCACAGAGGCTCAGGCAAGTCACTGTTAGCATGACCCTGGTTGGGGTGTCGGGGTGCGATACCTTGGTGCCAGGAGGAGGGGGGACCTGGCTGGGTGACCCTTGTGTAGAGCTTTGTGCGTGTCACATAAAGAGTGACCTTGTGTGATGGGCAGCACTCACTGCCAGCGGGCGTCCCCTGCCCTCCCAGCAGCAGCAGCTCTGACTCAGCAGCGGGCACCGCCAGCTGGGCCGGGATGAAGAACCTCCTCTGTCTGCACGGGCCCATCTCTGCTCCTCGTTAGGCTGCTCCTCGTTAGGCTGCTCCGCTGCTGGGGCAGGAGGAGGGATTGGGTCGGGCAGGGGGAGCATCTCGCCTGGAAAGCTGTGAGCTCCATCTCTGTGCTTTTCCAAAACCAACACCGTGTGCAAAAAGAGCAATCTGTGCACACACAGAAAGCCATTTCTCCATCAGTATTTGTCTCTATGCCGAATGTTTTCGGCCAGCTCTCATTATCAGCACATCGCTTTCTTGCTAATAACTCCGCCGAGGGCCGGGCTGTTACGGTGGGAAGAGCTGTAATAATTTTCTGTTCTTTTTGTTAATCACCCACAGCACAGCAGAGCTGATCCCCGGAGTCCTTTGTCTTTTATGCACTTTTTTTCCACTTCCTGTGTTATGTAATTCTTTTTTAATGTAAGAAGGTCCTGCCTTCATAACTCTGCATCCTGGGGGGGTTGCGGGCCGGCTCCTAATTGATCTGTTTTCCTTGAACCGCATCTGAAAACTCAGAGAGTTTGCTCAGAGCACGAGCTGCAAATTTGGAGCAGATGTTTGTTTTATAGGAGAGAGAGGGGGAGGGAGGGTGTGAACACCTCGAGAAAGCCCTGGGTGCGTTCTGGCTCTCGGTGAAATGAGCTCAGTCCGGTGGAGGTGGAGAGAAACCGTTGTGGCAGCACAGAAAGAGGGGAGAGCTGTAAAACAGGAACGCAAAGCGACCCCGCAGGGCAGCCCGCCGCGTCTCCGAGGGACGGCAGATGCTGCGCGCCCCTCTCCCAGCCTGCTGCACGGGAAGGCTCCTCGGGGACATCAGGACTGGGAATGCGTGCACCCCACCGGCAGAGCAGCCCCCCCCAGCTGCTGACCTCCGCTGCCCTTTGCACCGCCGTGCGCACCGCGGGGTGGTCGCTGCTATCAGGGCCAGCACAGCGCCCGCTCAGCCCCGTTATCTTATCAGGGCGCCGCGTGCGGCCACCAGCGATGGCCATCGGTGTCCCACGGCCCCGGGAGAGCGGGCGGGCGGCCTGCTGCCTATCTGGCAGATTGCAGATGGAGGCCAAAAGGCTCCGCTGCGTGCTCTGCAGGAGTCGGTGCTCAGGTCTGTGTGTGGCCACTGTGCTGCAGGAAAGGGCGCAGCTTTCCTTGGGGTTCGGCGGTCCTGAGAACGCAGGCGCTGCTCTTGGGCTGAGATCTGCTCCTCCAGAGAGCTCTGTGTCCCCTGGGAGGGGACCAAAGTGATGCTGCTGTGCCATGACGAGGACACAGTGAGGACGTGGCCCATCAGGACCGTCCATGGGGCAGGCTTTGCTTCCTTGAGTGCAGCCATAAGCATCTCCCTGCTGAGAGGGCTGAACAGGAGTGGGAGAGAGGGGCACGTGGTCCACGGCATCCCTGGGCAAATCTGCCAGCTTCCGTGGGAGCCCAGGCAGGGGCTGTGTGTGCCACATACCTGCTCCTGGGCTGCTACAGGCAGTGAGACCTAGTATGAAGCAGGCGGTGGAGCTGGGCATGGCAGGGAGAATGCTCTTGGAAGGTGCTCAGAATGCTTTCGGAAAGTTACACCCCATCCTCTCATACCTCTTCCCCTTGGCCTGTTGAATTTGGAGAGCTGATGGTGTGGGGATGCTGCGACAGAGCGAGGTAAGGGCACCTGCCCAGCACAGGGTAAAAGCTGTGTGAGCCAGAGGAAGGTTTGCGTGTTTAACAGAGAGCTGAGGTGATACGAGGAGAATTGCTTGCTGCCTGCAGGCTCAGAAACCTGGGAGCTCTGAGCAAGCTCGCTGGGAGGCTGCTGGCTCATTTCCGTGTCTGCTGCTGGGTCTCTCGTCCCGGTATCACATGTGAGATCGCCTGAATATCTCACACGTGGGGACAGAGCACTGCCGGGCTCACAGCTGCTCATTGCTTCACCCGGCACATCCGTGCTGCTGGGGTGTTGGGTCAGGCAGTGCAGGGCAGTTCCCTGCCCACAGCTGTCAGAAGGGAGCAAACTTTCCTCCACGCTTTGGGCTTGGAGGATTTTTATGTTGTGCAAAGCACTGCATGTCGTGCAAACAGCACTCTTCTTTTTTGAGCTTTTTGATGCTGGTTTGCATTAGGAACTTTGATTTCTTTTTGCATGGCAAGGGGCAGGGTGAGCGCAGGTCAGCTTGCAGTGTGAAACGGCTGTGGGGGATAAGTCATTTCCGTCCCCAAAAAGCAAAAAGGATGGTGGAGCACCAAATGGAGGCTGGCAGTGTGAGTGTGCAGGAGCCAGCAGAGCTTTGCGAAGCTGACAGCCTGCACTCTGCAAAGGCTCACCAAAACCAGGATTGTTACATTGCTTTTTCATGCTGAGTGTGTGGTCGGGTGGCTGTTCAGCTCCATTTGGAGCTGTGGATTCTGGGCTCAGCTGGCTGGAAAACCACATAAAACCACCCAGGCTCACAAATGGACCTTTCTCCTGCTTCTCCCTGCAGCTTGTACCTTCTATTTACAAAAACTTGTGGTTCTGAGATTTCAGTCAATAATCCCTTCTCTTGTTGCTAATGCGGTGCCCGGTGGCGTGCCTGGCGTTCTGCAGGCAAACCAACCCACATTGTTTTTCTAAAGATTACCCAGACAAAGGTCGCAATCCAGCAGTGAGCTCCCACACGTGGGACGTGCTGAGCTGACTGCATGCAGCCTTGAGGAGCAGTGGAGGCCGAGGGCCTCCCCAAACCATTACAGAAGCATTTATTTTCCTTTTCTTGGGGCGTGACTTTTTTTGTCTGGACACATGAGACGGTCACACTTGATCATTGCAGGCTGCTGCGCTCCCTGTGGCATCGCTTTGCTGTCTCCTGCTGCCAGCCTCGCCTCGTGGCCGTGTCCCCTGCTGCAGTGTGGCAGTGCCCACTCGCTGTCCGTGCTGTGGGCCCTCAGCCCTCCCCGAGGTCACCCTACTGTCCCACCCCAGGATGGGGGCAGGCTGTTGGGAAGGCTCCATCCGAGGTGCTGCTCCACTGCCTGGAGAGGTGGCTGAGCTGATTCCTCATGGGCATGCAGGGGATTTCCCTTTTCTCTTCTTCTGCGTCTCATGCAAGCATCTATCAGCGCTCTGGTCGCATCAGATGGGGCCTGAAACCACGGTCATTCATCTTCCCACACTGCATCTGTGGGCCCTGCCTGCTGACCCTGCCCGGGGTGAGGACACGCCTGCCAGATATGGACCTGCATCTCTGTGTGGGACTCTCCGGGCCCAGGGCAGCAGTGGCCTGTTTGGTTTTGGATGGAGTGATGCCGGCAGGTCGGCTCTCCATGCCATGGTGAGTGGTTTCCCTGCGTTCCCTGTCCCTGAGAAGACTTCACAAGTGCACGCGTGCTGGAGAGACATCAAGGCAGGCTGCTCCCCGCGGGAACACTGGGTAGAGCAGCTGCTTGAGAGGCTTTTTCCTGTTTACTTGCTCCAAGAAGAGCTGGGTAACGTGCTGATTAAAAGCCATCTCTCCCGGCTGTGCCTGTTGTTCCTCCTCCTCCCGGCCCCGTCTACAGGGTCACACTGTTGCTGTATTGGCAGAGAATTGTGAAGGTGGTGCAGGTTATTTGGTTGCTTCTCTGGGTTGCTTCACTTCTCTTTTTTTTCCCTCTGCTTTCCAGCTATGGGGACCGCGCTCCTGACTTCATTGCTCTCCCAGCCCCAGCTGCTGCCCAGAGCCGCCCAGCCATGCATCATCTCCTGGGATGGACTGGGTGGAGATGTGGGACTGTGAGAGTGCAGGCTGTCCCAGGGGACTTTCACCCCTTAGCACCCACCCCGTACATCTGTACCCCATAAATCTGCCTTCCAGCTGGCAGAGGGGTGGAAGTGGCAGTGTTTGTTTGCACAGCACTCAATCACCGACTGACAACGCGATCTTTCTCAGCACGAGCTGCAGATAGCCCAGCCCGTATCAGATCAGCAGCAGATAGCCAAGCGGGGGGCATCTGCTCTCTCACTGGGGCCAGCTGCCATCCTGCAGGCTTCTTTCGTCCACCTCTGGTTGTTCTGGCTGGGACGCAGCTTGGCTCTCAGGGAAGCATCAGAAAGTGTTTTTTCCTCTTTTTTTCATTCCTCTTCAGTGTCTCATCAGTCATTTTAATGCCTTGTGACAGCCTGCTGGAGAGGCCTTGCTGCTTGCTGAAGCGTGGTTGGGGAAAGCACCGAGAGACAAGAGCAAGAGCCTTGGCATGCCAGCTTTGGTATGAGCCTTGGAGCAGCTCATCTCCAGTGCTGGAGACCAAATAAATCCCAGGTGAGGCTGTTAAGAGAAGACGAAGCCAAGCAGTAGTGGAGTCCGGCTGCAATGACGTGAAGGACATCACCAAGAGTTCCTGCATCTTCCACCTGATCTGAAGGTCACACCGCCTGCTGGGGCTTAGCTGCTGTCTGTTCAGTGCTTGGAGCTCCTCCGTTGCACGCTGCTGTACCAGGGCAGCACACTGCTGTGGTGGGTGGCTGTGCCGCAGATGGGATCTCTGCACTCTTCTTCCCAGCTCTACCCTGGCAATGAAGAACTCAGGTGCTCATAAAGACAGAAATAAGGCATCTCCTTGGTGCTCGCTGGCAGTTCTGAGTAGCAGTCATCTTTGCTGGTAAATTACTGTCACGGAAACTCAACTGCGTTGACGGGTGGGACGGGTGAAAACTGAGTCATGGCATTGAGTACCGCTGGCATTTGCTGTGAGCATGACAGATCTCTTCTGGCCTTTGGTTTTCACTCCTCACCTCTGTGCCTTCCTTATGTCCTCATCCCAAGCACGGCTTCATGGTAGGCATGGCTCCCTGGGCTTAAGTCAGAAATACAAAAGTCCCCATGGAGCTCCTCAGACCCACCTCGACCATGGCTTCCCATGGATGGCATGCTGTCCCCTGTGCTGCTGGCTAACCCCTCTCCTAGGGCAGTGTGGTGCCTGCCCTTGTTCCCTGCTCTTGGTCCCATCCCTTCTCAGATGATCCTAAGGGCTGTGGGTGGGAGGGCAGCTGTGTGTCTCAGCATCCCTCTAGGCACAAGGAGAGAGCTGCTGCCTGCTGCATTCATTCCCAGAAGCCTGGCCTGGCCTGGCAGCTCTCCTCTGCTTCTCACTGTGTCAGATGCCTCCATCGATCCGTCCGTGTCCTCTGCAGTACCTTTCAGATCTGGTTACCACTGCACATCCTCTCCGGAGGAAAGGAGGGAGGCGGGCTGCAGAAGCTCCCCATCCTCCCAGCCTTTTATTGCGTTCCCTTGAGGCCGTGACGCTTCTAGCCGAGGCAGGGCTGAGGGAACGGAGTCCTCTACGCCATGCAGGAAAAGGTCACCTTGGGGTGGCTCATGGAGCCATCCGCAGCCTGCCATCCATCCAGCAGCACTGCTGCGGAGCTTCCTCTTTCCATCTGAGTCAGTGGAAGCTTTTGCCTCTCAAACAGGCCGGGCTGGTGACTGAAGGGCGGCCCAGGGCCGTGTTTGGTCTGCAGAGGGGATGCATTGCTTTAAGGGTGGCGGTGCTGGGGGGAGGCAGCACCCAAGTGTGAAGTTTTGGCCTTGGAGGCTGAGACCACGCGGTGGAAACTGCCAGCCTTCACGTGCCTGCTGCTTGCTGGGCTGTGGGCAGAGATGGTGAGATAGCAGCATCCTGCTTTGCTCGCTTGGGGGACCAGCTCTGGGTTTTTTTAACGTGTGTTTTCTTGCATTTGAGGGTAATCTGGAGAGATGTGCTGATGATGCAGGATAGGCACCTGTCAGCCCCCAGCCAGCTCTGTTCCTGGTATTGGGAGGATGCTCGTGAAATCTTGAAGGTCACCCACATGAGGCCGGGGCTGGTGGAGCAGTGAGGCAGGTGCTGCCTGGGAGGGGTCTGTGCTGCCCTGTAGGAGCAGGGCTGTGGTTGGGCAGAACCTTCACCTCTCTTCTCCATCTGTAAGGATGTGAAGCTGTGAATCACCTCCTCATCTCCTGCTCATCTCCTGCAGCCCTCGCTGAGGATTTCTGGGGGCACAGGGAGGAGCTGGAGCTCAGAAGCCGCAGGACACGTGATGCAGGGGTGCAGCGGCAGCTCAAGGCGAGGCAGGAAGCTCTGTGCCCACGGAGCAGCTGCTCCTGTGGTTGTGCATCGGGGGGTACTGGGGCTCCCGCAGAGCAGAGCGCTCTGCCCCATCCCACTGCTGGTGGTCAGCCGGGATCAGGCCGTTCCCATCCATCCTGGCTAACCAGGAGCTCTGCTGCCTCCAGCCCGTTGATCTGTTTTGAGCATCTTCCCTGCCAAGGCGCTCGCTGTGGATGCAGCTGCCTCTGCTGTACAGCTAACGCAGACGTCACTTCATAGCAAGATGCAGCAGCTGAGAGCAAAGGTTGCAGTTTGCTGCTGTGGGTAGTGGGTGAGATGAAGCAGCTTGCTAGAGCTAGCCATGGCACAACAGAGCCAAGGCTGGAGGGAAAAATAGCTTAACCTGTGTCCTTTCCTGAGGCAGGAGAGGTTCCTGCACATCACAGCAATGAGGGCAATGGGATCAGTGGGCTGCCGAGCACCAGGGCTGCTGTGTTCCCCCAGTGCAGCCGTGGCATAGAGTGAGCTTTTTGCAGGGGTTTGGGTGCCTCACTAACATGGTAGCACGTCTGTTTCCAGTTGGTAGAAGGATAAGGAACTTGCTGGGGTGCAGGGCTGTGCTGTGCAGGTGTTTTGGCTGGCCTCTGAGGATGCCTGAGCCATCAGGCTGGATGAGAGGCTTCAGCAGGTTCTTTGCTGCTCTGGCCAGATCAGCCATCTGCTGATGCTGTGGGATCGCCTTCCTCCAGAAACCTGAGTGCTGATGGCTGTGTGTGTGGCCAGGGAGAAGGAGCAGAAACCCAGCACTGCATCTCTGTGCACAGGCAGTTAATTACCATTGCACTATCCCATTTAGTCTCATCTATTGAGGAGAGTGTGTAGGACTGAGAGGCTGAGCTATTGTTACTGTGAAAACCTATCCTGATGAGAGATGGCTCTTCCCTCTGAAATAGGTTTCTGTTGTGTCAAGGTTACTGCCTTCTTTCAGATAGGATATAAAGTGTTGGTCTCCACTTCTCATGTGCCCCGTGGGTGCAGCGGGTGCAGCCATGTCCGAGCTCAGATCCTCACTGTGCTGCACAGCACAGTGCTGCCAGGAGCAGTGCGTGGTGCAGGCCGTGCTGCAGCACAGTGCATGGCTGCAGTGCGGGGTGCGGGAGGCTCTGGCCCTGCTCCAGCAGAGCACTCAGCACTCGCTGGACCCATCCTCCAAAGCCTTCTCCTGACGGCCAGTGCTGGCCCCAGGAGCACATGCAGCGGCCTCCTATTGAAATATTGAGAGGGAGGTACTGCTGTGTTATTCCCTGTGGTGCTACGTAACAGATTTCTCTCATTTCTACCTGCACGCATCTATGAGTTGGGTCTTCTTTTCCATCTTCCTCACCTGTTGTGCTTCCCCCGGTGGCCAGACCTTCCCTGGGAGCTATGGGAAGACCAGAAGTTGTCACACAGGTTGTGCCTGGGGGAATCTGTGATGCAAAGAAGACATTTCTCACTGGTTTTTTACTGGGAATAAGTAGATGGCAGGCTTCTCCACCTACTTAGGGCAGAGTCAGTCTGTGCCAGCTGAGGTCAAGCTGCAGTGACAATGAACACGTGGATGTCAGTGCCCAATGGTCCCCGCAGGGACACACTGCACTGTGCGGTGCTCGTGGTGTGGATGGATGGGTGTTCTCACGGAGGCTGGCCCTGGGAAATCCATCCCAGAAGGTAATCTGGCCCAAATCTTTTTTTTTTTAGTTATTATTAATTTTTAATTCAATCTAACATCTTTCCAAAAGCCCTCCGGAGATGGAGATTTTGCAGCCCTGTTTCAGGGCGTCCTTATCCTTACTACACTCAGTTTTGGTGCAAGAGGAAAGTGGGGTCTGGTGCTGTAGCAGAGCTGGGGCTGCTCTCCCTCTGCTCCCCTGCAGGCTGCATGCAGGTCCTGTGCTGCTGCCGGGGGGTTGCTGCCCGGTGGGGGCGTGGGACGCTGTATGGATGCAGTATTGCAGTGCTGCACTGCTGGGACGGTGGCATCTGTGCTCAATGTGCTTCCTGCTGAGAGCTCATTTCCTTCCACAGTGTGAGGGGGCCGGGGAGGCTGCAGGAGGCTGAGGGCTGCCGCGCGGTGCGGTGCGGGCTGCAGAAACCAAACCCTCGTGCACCCAGTGCACATGGGTATGTTTGGGAGGATGAGAGATGAGCAAGCAGCTGCAGGCAGGCGTGGGCCGGAGCTCAGTGTGCAGGGTGCTCATAGCAGCAGCCGTGAGCCCCAGCAGCTCCCTGTACCGTGTTCCTTTGCCAGGCACCCCTCTTTCTCTGGGGGCTCTCCCTGGTGTGCGTTTTGGGGACGCAGTTTGCAAGGATAGCTCATCCTCCTCTACCCCACGGGCATGCTTTGCATCAAGTACTTATTGCATGGTAAACTGCCATGAAATCCATTCTTTCCCACTGCTTTTGTCAGGTCCTGGGACAAGAATAGTCTTTGCTGTGCGCGTCGCGGATGCAAAGACCGCAGCTGTGATGCGTTTTTATTTTAGTGATGAGATGGGATGCCGTGTCACTAAGGATGTGACACACAGACAGATGACAATGGGACACGATGAACCTCCCGGCAGCCGGTTTCCAAAGGGTAGGTGATGCCTTACAAAGGCATCTGCTCGCTTTAGGGAGCTTGTCCAGCTGTCCCTACACCTGGGGAGCTGGGTCTGCACATGTCCTTGGCTGCTGAGCGTTGGGTTACTGCAGCACCAGGCAGTGTATGGCTGTGCCAGGCACGAGTGAGCTGTGGCCATCCCAGGTTCCCTATGAAAGGTTTATAACAAGCGCCAGGCTGCATCCCAGCCTGCTATTGGGTTTGCTGGGAGCGAGCATCTCTCAACCCATCCCGGTGCTGTCAGCCTCTGCAGGCTGGTGGGCAGCTCTCACTTCTGTCTGCTCTCAAACTGCAGCAAATGCAAGCGAGAGGCGAATCGATGCACAGTGACTGCGGTAAGTGGAGTTTAATTGGGATGAATTACACTCCAGGTTTGCAGTAATCACCATCCCACATTGCTCAGAAGCACCGTCTGCTTTGAAAACGTGACTCAGAAATGTTGTTATTTGATTCCCCCGAGTGTTTCAGAAACTGTTTTTCCAGGAAGCAAAGATTCTTGGGTTTGGGTTTGTTGGTTTTTTGTTTTGCTGTTGTTGCTGCCGCTGTGTTCTCTTTGTCTGATGGTAATGAGTGTCCTTTCCCAGAATTTCCTCTGGGGAGGAGGCTGAGGCCGCCCTCTCCAGCATCTCTCCAGCTCCCTCTTCTCTCCCGTGCGTAGCATCCTGGCACACTGCATCCTGCCATGCTGCAGCTTCCCCGTGCTGCGGTGGCCGTGTGAGTGCTGCGCTGCCCTTCCTTCTCCCCTGAGGAGCCACAGACCCTCATCTTCTCAGGAATTTCGAGCTCTCCGCTGAAATCCCCTTTGTTTTTTCCCCACGTTGTCTCTCAGTGGATATTCGTGAAATCAAAGAGATTCGTCCTGGAAAGAATTCACGCGATTTTGACCGGTACCAGGAGGATCCCTGCTTCCGGCCAGACCAGTCCCACTGCTTCGTAGTCCTCTATGGCATAGAGTTCAGGCTGAAGACCCTCAGCTTGCAAGGTAAAGGGTGGGTGGCAGGCCCCATAGGCCCCACATTGCTCATACATCCTTTCGAGGGGCACTGGGACACATCCTGGGCAGATGCTCTTTTTGCCATGCAGAGGGCCTGGCTTTGGAAGCAGGTGGCAGCAGCTCCGTGACAGGCACTGCTTAAGTCAGTAGCAGATCTGGTAAAGCCAAAAGTTGGGTAACAAGACCCCTTATTTCAAACCACTCGAAGCAGTACTTTATCTCAGCTGGGCACGGCAGGACACATCAGCTGAGTGCTGTCAGCCACACACAGTGCTCAGAACTCATTGGTTCCTGCTTTGCAGCTCGAGCGGGCGAACAGTGCCGGCTGGTGGCACGGGGTGACTCCATGCGTCGCTCTCAGCTTTCCTAAACATCCTGTCCATTGGCTTAGGCTGCACTCGGAGCTCCCAGCCTCGTGCCTCGCTAATGCAGTGCTTTCTGCTGTTGAGTTTCATCTTGTTTGGGTGGAGGATGGGCTCGCAGTCATGTGCTGCAGTTCGGCTGATGTGTGATGCCTTGTTATCCTAGCATTACTCATGAGTCTTGTCTCATTTAGACCCATGTAGGCAAGTCGTGCTGACTCCTGAATGTCTGTGTCAGATCTGCCTTCTGGACAGGGCCGCAGCACACTGGGACAGAGACAACCTTCTTTATTCAGAGGAAGTTACTGCCCCTGTCACCCAGGCTTGGGCAATGCTCCTTGGGGACAGAGGTGGCACAGCTCTCAGGGATAGCGTGGAGGACTGTGGGGCATGGGGACCAGACAGCCACGTGCATCCTGGGGGTGAGCAGGGAGAGGAGCCTAGCAGAGCATCTGCATGGGAGGGAGATGTCCAAACAGGGTGAATGAAGAAGGAAGGGATTCAAGGCACTGGGGACAGCCTTGGGAGGTTGGTGACTGGCTTCTGTGTCCTTTTCTCTCATTTATTCTCTTCTTTCTGCAGCCACTTCCGAGGATGAGGTCAACATGTGGATCAAGGGGCTGAACTGGCTGGTGGCAGATACTCTGAGGGCTGCCACCCCCCTGCAGATCGAAAGGTGGGAGCTCGGCCCTGTCCTGGACTTGTCATTTCCCCTCTCCATCACCCATTGTGCTGCGGCCCCCCGGAGCAGTGTGCTGGGCTGTACAGCAGCACGTGGTCAGGAGTGTCCTCAGTGCTGGGGTGGGCTGTGCAGTGATATCCCCTCCCCCTCTGAGCCATGGTGACCCCGTGTCCTGTCTGTGTGAGCATGTTCCATTGACTGCCATGTCACAGCATCCATGGCCAGATACCATCTGCGTTCCTTTCCTTCCAGGTGGCTCCGGAAGCAGTTCTACTCACTGGACCGCAACCGGGAGGACAGGTAAAAAGGGGAGCGAGCACCAGCTGCCCATACACACGTGTTCCCAGGAGCAAGGCTTATGTCCTCAGTGCCTGAATCCTAGTGTTGATCAGAGCTCAATTTCCCAGCCACTCACACCCAGGAAGACCTTTGAGACCCCATCACCCCAACCAGCATCACCAAAGGGGCAGACTGCAAAGAACTGTCAGTGCTTTGCATGGCTGAAATCAGAGGGCATTTTCAGCTGTTAATTACCCGTGGGTCCTGGGGCACCCTCCCTCTCCCACCTCCCCCTGCTGAACGCAGCCCAGGGGGGCTCAGAGGGTGGAATACTGCCCAAATCTTTCCAGATTTGAGCTCCTTCTGTCCTGGGTAGCTGTTACAAAGAGCTGACCTGGCCAAAATTAGGATCTGATTTCTGTGTCAGTGAGGGGCAGCCTGCTGGAGGCCATCTCCCTCCTGCTGCTTGCAGAAGGATCAGTGGATGGGAGCCGGGCTTGGATCAACCTGGGGGAGATGTCCACTGCCATGAGCAGGAATTTGGGATCTGCCTTTCCCGGGACCCAGCCCTTCTGGTATTGCTTTGCAAGGCTTTGTGTCATGGAGCAGTTTGAAGCATTGGGATTTTGCAGAGGAGGGGTAAATCACCTTTAATCTGCTGCAGCTGCTCTGCATATGCCACACAGCTTTCAAATCAAGGCTGGGGTTTGCATGCAGTGACAGGGCGTGGGGAAGGTGGCAGGAATGCAGCAGTGCTCCCTCGGGCAGAGCCCTGGAGGGGAGCCATCCTCCGGCCACATGCATCACTGAGCCCTTTGTTTGAAAACTCCTTTAATTCGGTGATGGAGAACACATGTGGAAGTGGCTGTATGGGGGTTTGGAGCGTGAATGCAGGAGAGATGGAAAAAATTGGACCTTTTTCTCATCCAGTTACATGGTAACACTGCTGAAATGGCCCCAGGACAGAGGGGATGAATGTGCAGCTTGCTTTCCCTGAGGTGTGGTCAGCGGGGTGAAAGCTGTGCTCCTGCTTCTCCCTGTTTTTGTCATACCATCTTTGTGTTACAATTAATTAATTGAGCCAGGAAAATGGTAAATATTTTTTACCTTTCAGTTAGGGGAAGTGAGTTACATGCAAAGCAGAAAGTGTTCCAGCCCAGGCTGAGCAGGGAGCAGAACAGAAATGCTGCAGTGTAGAGGGGGAATGCAGAAAGGTTCTGACCTCCCTGTTCTACAGGCACCTACGTTTTCTCCATAAAGCAGAGCCAGCAGTTACAGGTCCCATACAAGTTCTTGGCTGAAGTCTCTGTGTTGTTGCTGGGCTTTTGGCTTTTGCTTCTGGGCCCAGGAGGTGGCTTTGAATACGGATCAAGAAGCTGTGCTCTGCACACCAGGCAGATCTGGGGAGGCTGAGGACCCACTGCCCATTGCAGACCCCTGTGGGGTTCCAGCAGTGCTGGAAGCGCAGTGCTCACCCAGCAGAGCCCGGCCTGCCCTGTCCCTGGCAGCACAGGCACTGTGGGTTGGTGCTGGCTGCCAGCTGTTTGTTTTTCCAAGGGAAGTTAGGTGGAAGGAGGAGGATAACAGGATGCTGGGTTTTTTTCCTAGCTCCAGAGGAGGCGGTTTCACCTCTGGCCAGGAAAGCTGCCCAGAGAGCAGAGTCACAGCACCAGGAGCAGGGAATGTTGTCTTGCCCTTTCAGAGGGCTGGATCTGTCCTCTGTCTTAGCAGTGGTGAGGCCTTAAAAAACTTCCCTAGAAGAAGTTGGTTGGTTTATTTGTTTATTTATTTATTTTGCTTTCCAGTCTCAAAATAGCAGCAAGCTATTTATCAGAGGTCATCCAACGCTTTAACAGCTGGTGCCCTTGCGTGCGTGCGTCGCCCCAGTCCCAGGGTGAGACCCCTCACTCTCACAGCTCCTGAACGTGTTTCCCCTCTGTGCCATGCCAGGATCTCTGCCAAGGACCTGAAGAACATGCTGTCCCAGGTCAACTACCGCGTGCCCAACATGAGGTTCCTGCGGGAGCGCCTGACGGTGAGCCGCGGCCCCACTGCTCTCCCTCCTCACTGGGACCCTCAGCAGAGGGTGTCCTTTCTTGGGGTGAAACCTGGTGGTGCTGAGGCTCCCACCTCTGCTTGGTGGGATCCCTGCTTTTATGTGGGCGAGCTTGGGGAAGCACATAGTGGGGGCTTAGCGCCTGGACGCTGTCGTGGTCCCATTGGCCCCAGTGGAGACATCCAGGAGATGAAGTCTGGCCAAGTTTTGTCTCTTCCCTCCTCCTCCTTCTCCAAATCCTGGGGGCAGGTGACACCCCCTGTCCACAGGGATGCAGACCCCTTGCTTATGGCCCCTGTAACACCTCTGGTGTTGTTTTTTTTTCTTTTTGGCTGTAGGACATGGAGCAGAGGAATGGGGATATCACATATGGGCAGTTTGCACAGCTCTACCGCAGCCTGATGTTCAGTGCCCAGAAAACGGTAAGAGCTCGATTCTTCAGGGCAGAAAAGAGGAAGCAGAGACTGTATCTGTTACTGGGCATCCCCTCTTAATTGCCTTTTTAACCTTGCCTCCCTCAGCTAATGGCTCCCGTTTCCTACCTCTGGGGCAGGGAGTAAATCAGTTATTGCTTTCACCTGAGTGCAACCCTAATGCTCATGCTTCTTTTTTTGCAGATGGATGTCCCATTCCTAGATAGGTGGGTACCTCTTGTTGTTGGCAGGGGAAGGGGCTGCTTCCTTTTGCTCCATGCTGTGCTTGGATGCCTGCAGCAGCGTGGCTGGGATGTGGCACGCTGTGTGCTTCTTGTCATGGCACTGCTCATGTTTTTGTGCTCCGTGCACCTTTGCTGTGTGGGTCAACAGGGGCTCTTCCTCCCAGACATCCCAGTGAGACCCAGCTCGGATCAGCTCTTGTGATTAAAAAAAAATAATCTTTGATGTAGACGTGGAAGCTAAAGATTTGTTGACTTGCCCAGGTAACATCCCATGGTTCCCTCTCTTTTTTCCCATAATCACAGAAAAAAAGAGTTGGTCAGGTACGTCCCTCTGCCCAGGGCAGTCAGCACTGCCAGCTGCATTTCTGCTTTCTTGTCTTAGTCCCAGGCATGGCCCCTGCTGGCCATTACAGCTCGGTACTTCTGGATGTCTGCTGAGATAGTCAGCTGCAAGTGGTCCCCTCCCCCTTCCATCCTGCACCCTCTGCCATTCGTTGCTACTTGCTGGTGCCTTATGGCTCACAGGTGGCCTTTTGCACGATGCTGGCAGCAGAAGGTGCAGCAGTGACTGAAGTTTTTCTCCCTGTGCTCTCAGGGGTGGAGAAAGGTCCGAGCACTTCAGGGTGTCGCTGATGGAGTTCCAGAAGTTCCTGCTCGAGTACCAGAGGGTGAGCTCAGCACCGACTGTGGGGCCGGGCGATGGGCAGGGGGCTGTGGGGCCGCGCTTCTCCCAGGACTGGAGCTTCACTCACCTCCTGTGCTCTTGGCTGATGGCACAGAAGGCTGATGGTCTCCCCTGAGCAGCAGCTGATCTATCTGCTTGCTGCCTGTGCTGTTAAAAGCCATCTTCCCCTGGCAAGCAGCAGCACAGCGTGCACATTCTGACCCATGCTTGGATGCGCTCGGTGCGTTTGCAGAGCATGCAGACCTTTTCTGTAGGCTCTTGCAGTGCCACGCTCCATGTGAGAGCACAGGGCCTCCTGCTTTGCACCATTCTCCCCATCTGCAGTTGCAGGGAGCAGAAAATTAAGCAGCAGCCGTTTGGATGATCTCATGAAAGACAGCCAGGGAGGGGGAGACAAAAGGAAGCCGCGCTGGCTTCTGCTTCAGGGGGAGCTGGGAAGGCAGATGTGCACAGAGGAGCTCTTGGAGAGAAAATGCACAATGCCACGAAAATGAGGACTACTTAAAAATGGTTGGGATTGCTGCTGTCTGTCTGGTATTCTTGCTAATAGCCAAATTCCCAGGCAGGGGTGGTTAAAGCTTCTAGCTGGATGAGCTGCCTGTGGTTTTGAATAATGCTTCCCAAAATGCTCTCTTGTTTATGTCTCTTTGGGGGTTTGCAGGAGCTCTGGGCTGCAGACAGCCTTCAGGTACAGGAATTCATGTTCAACTTTCTGAGAGACCCTTTGAGAGAGATCGACGAGCCTTATTTCTCCCTGGATGAGGTGAGGCACTTCCAACGCCAATGTGCCTCCAGTGGGGTGGGACATCCCCGGTGGGAGGTGGGAGTAAGAGGTAAAAGAGGGGTGAGTGTCCCTTTGTAGCACATATCTGTCTTTTCAAAGCAAGGAAATCAGTGACCAGCCATGCTGGAAGCAGTAAAACCATCTCCATGTCACTGGCACTCTGGCCCAAGTCCTACCCAAGAGACCCTCGATCCATGTGCAAAATGAAAGGCAGAGCTGTTTGTTTATCTGCAGCTGGGTCAGCTGAAGGGTTTATATGCATTTACATGGCAGGGCACAGGGATAGGTGCTAATGCCCAGAGCTGTGGCTGCTTGAGCATGCTGGCTAGGGAGCTGTGTGCCCTCTGGGTTGCCCTGGGCAGGGCTTGGTCAGGTCCTTGTCTCCTGATCCTGGTGGGGCCAGCTGGCACTCCCACTGCAGGATGCAGTCTGCATCAGCTTAGCTTGAGTTCACATGCTCGGGGCACATGTGAAACTGAACCAGAGCACCCAGACCTTCCCCACCAGTAACGCACTTCTGTTTCTTCCTGAGCAGTTTCTCACCTTCCTGTTTTCCAAAGAGAACAGCATCTGGAACTCGCAGCTGGACATGGTGTGTCCCGAGAACATGAACAACCCCCTGTCCCATTACTGGATCTCCTCCTCACACAACACGTAAGGACCCCGGGGTGGGAACGGCTCCCTGCACCCTGTGCTGGGGGATTTCCTGACCCACGAGCTGACAGGCTCAGGCTGCCTTCCCCTGCCTTTAAGAAGAGATGTGCTAAAAGCCAGGCAGGGTGAAACTGTCCATTTGCTTCTCTGCTGGTTGGAGCAGCTCACATCCTTTGCCAGGGGGCACACACGCTGTCTGTGCTCTATCCATCCGAGGCAGCACTTTAGCTGAAGTGCAAGGACTCTTCAGGGCTTGTCTCAGGAGCCAGCTCGAGTCGTGCCTGCAGCCCTTGCAGTAGGGATGGGGCCGCACAGGGCTGCTGTGTCTCAGCACACGTCCCCGTCCTGCTGCTCTGGCTGACACGTTCTCTCACCTCGAGGTACCTGACGGGGGATCAGTTCTCAAGTGAGTCCTCGCTGGAGGCGTACGCCCGCTGCCTGCGCATGGGGTGCCGCTGTATCGAACGTGAGTACCCAGCAGAGCCAGCAGCTTTGTCAGCGCTGCTGTGATGGCTTTTGGATTCATCTTCCCCCATGGGTCTCTTTCAGTGGATTGCTGGGATGGTCCCGATGGTATGCCAGTCATCTACCATGGGCACACCTTAACCACCAAGATCAAGTTCTCTGACGTCTTGGTCACCATCAAGGAGCACGCCTTTGTCACCTCTGAGTGAGTACGGCGGGCACCTGGACTTCCAGGAGAGGCAGTGAGTGGGCAGGTCCCGGCTGCCACAAGGTGATGCCCACCTTTACCCTGGCACAACAGGGAAAAAAACGTGCCGGTGTGGTCCCAGCCAAGGGGAGATTTCATCCAGAAAAGCGTGGTAGGAAGAGAGGCCCTGAGCAGATCTCAGCAGTGGGCTGGTTCGTGTCTGCTGGCTGCCAGCAGTGGCGGGGACACCGCTGTAGAATGGTTCTACTGAAGGCTCAAGACAGCACAGCTACAGCACAGATGGGTGCTGGGGCAGACTGCTCTCGGAGGTCCCAGAAGCCAGGTTTTGAACGGAGTTCCCCTTCCAAACACCACTCTGGTTCTGACAGCTCTTTCCTCCCCGCAGTTTCCCCGTCATTCTGTCCATTGAGGACCACTGCAGCATCGCTCAGCAGAGGAACATGGCTCAGAATTTCAAGAAGGTCTTTGGGGACATGCTCTTGACCAAACCCGTAGATATTTCTGCTGACGGGCTTCCCTCTCCAAACCAACTCAAGAGGAAGATTCTCATCAAGGTGAGCCCCCTTCCCTAGCAGCACTGCTAAATGGAGAGAATGGGGGCACACTGAGATTAGGGACCCTGGGGAACTGCCTGCTTTTGGAAGGAGTTTGCTGTGGCTGTGTTGATGTCCCTGGTTGATTTTTACCTTGAGAAAAAGGGTTGGAGCTGAATGCAAATAGGAATTCCTCCAAGTTTCAGGGCAGTTTGGCTCCAGGTGTCATCCGTAGCCCCATTCTCCCCACACTGATTGCTTACCTCCCCTTCACTGTCTGAATTCCTCAGTGTGGGGTTACCATGTCCCCATCCCAGCCACAAGAGAATGCCTTCTGCTTGGCCGATGGTGCGAGGGGTGGAAGAGCAGACCTGCTGCTGGAGGCAAGGGGAGGCCTTCTCTTGCTTCAGAGGAGCTGCCAGGCAATTTGCTCAGTAGCTGGATGCTGCCTTTCTTGGGAGGATGCTGGTATTTCTGCTGCAGAAATCTCCTCTGGGAAGGAAGGGTGGTGGGACTTCAATGCCATCTGTTGATCATCTCAGTGGCGTGGGTCATACGTTGGTCCCTGCAGGTGGGAGGAACTCTCTGCAGCAGACCTGGAGGTTTAAGGCTGTTTAGCATGAAACCCATGCTGCTGTTGGGTGCTTGCTCCTCTCAGGGAGCCTGACCCGCTCTCCTTTCCCACAGCACAAGAAGCTGGCAGAGGGCAGTGCTTACGAGGAGCTGCCCACTTCTGTTATGTATTCAGAGAACGACATCAGCAACTCCATCAAGAACGGGATCCTCTACCTGGAAGACCCCATCAATCACGTAGGTGCTGCCGCCTCCGCCTCGTCCTTTGTGTTAACCCCAGCTCTGCAAATGCCTCCACGCCATGCAGACACTGCAGGGGGCAGGTGGCCATCCTGCTGCTCGGGCAGCTGAGCATGGGGGGCTCTTTGTGCTGGCTGTCTGCTGTGCTCTGCCCTAGGCGTCTCCTGCCGGGCCTTGCTAGAGGCAGAAGGCTGAGCTAGAGGGAGCTGCTGCGCTGTAGCCGCTGCGCTGCTCTGTAGTCCCTGTAACTGCTAGCTGCTCCTGCAGTAAGTTCTGGGGCCAGGCTCAGTTTCCAGGC
Source organism: Pavo muticus (assembly GCA_016647715.1). Taxonomy (NCBI): domain Eukaryota; kingdom Metazoa; phylum Chordata; class Aves; order Galliformes; family Phasianidae; genus Pavo; species Pavo muticus. The sequence goes on along the minus strand of JACDJE010000221.1, from coordinate 135,779 downwards.
CTGGCTGCCTCCTGTCCATGTGTGACTGCTTACTGCAGCTGAGGATGCTCTCATCCTGCTTTGCAACGCACCTAGCGCGTGCCCTTGCTTGTCCATAGTCTGCTTCTTCAGCTGCTTTGCTTTGATGAGGATCTCATAAAAACCCCTACAAAAGGACCAGGATTGTGGAAAATTGCAAAGTGCAGTGGCCGTGTGGCTGTATCTCTGATAGCTCATCTCTGATAACTCCTCTGCCAAAACCATGCCAGTCGTTTTATTTTTGCATTGCTTTGCTCTTCATTCATTCATTCAGTCATCTTTTAATTCGTACTGGGGTTTCTTTCAGTGTGATCTGCAGTCAGTTTGTGTGTCAGATCTATCACATGCAGGTTTGTTTGTGCCTCAGATGAATCCATGCTTTGGATCACGGAGGTGCCATGGAAGCTCCCACTGAAATCAGTGCTGCTGTTGCCTCTCCTGCACAAACAGACCATCCCTCACTGCTTGTGCTCATCGGGGAGAGAAGGTCCCAGTGATGGGTGCTGCCTCAGGAGGTCCTCACCTGGCATGCGTTTCCTTGCAGGAGTGGAACCCGCATTACTTTGTCCTGACCAGCAGCAAGATCTATTACTCGGGGGAGACAACCAGTGACCAGGGAAATGAGGACGAGGAGGAGCAGAAGGAGGTGAGGGCTGCCTTGTGCAGTGGTAAGCTGTTCCCTCAAAATAGGACCTCACTGCCCAAGGGCTGAGCACCTCTGTTGCCAGCTTCGGTGGGAGATGCTGTGGGAGGAGCTTGAGAAGGTCCTGGTGAAAGCCCCCCAAGCCAAGCATCCTCAGCACCTCCCGCAGTGACCCCAACCCGTGCCTGTCCCCTCCTAGGTGAGCAACAGCACCGAGCTGCACTCCACAGAGAAGTGGTTCCACGGCAAGCTGGGAGCAGGGCGCGATGGGCGGCACATTGCTGAGCGGCTGCTGACAGAGTACTGCATCGAGACGGGGGCCCCTGACGGCTCCTTCCTTGTCAGGGAGAGCGAGACCTTTGTTGGGGACTACACCCTGTCCTTCTGGTGAGGGCCCTGCCTGCCGCTGCTCCGTGCAGCACCGCATCTCTGCAGCATTGTGCAGCGGGTCTGCAGTGGGGCAGAGCACCGCATCTCCCCGCGCTGTGTCTGGGAGGTGCCGTCTCCCCACGGACAACCCCCTTTATTGCATCCCACAGGCGCAATGGGAAGGTGCAGCACTGCCGCATCCACTCGCGGCAGGACGCCGGCAGCCCCAAGTTCTTCCTGACAGACAACCTGGTGTTTGACAGCCTCTACGACCTCATCACCCACTACCAGGAGGTGCCGCTGAGGTGCAATGAGTTTGAGATGAGGCTGACAGAGCCGGTGCCTCAGACCAATGCCCATGAAAGCAAAGAGTGAGTGTGGCTGTGATGAGTTGTGCCTTGGCAGTGGGACCCCGTAGGAAGCCATCCCAGCTCTCCCTGCAGTCCCAGGTGAGCTGCAGCAGCTGCATGGAGAATCATGCCCATCTGTGTGTCTCTCCCAAAAGGTGGTACCACGCCAACCTCACCCGTGCCCAGGCTGAGCACATGCTGATGAGGGTGCCACGGGACGGAGCCTTCCTGGTGCGCAAGAGGAGCGAGCCCAGCTCCTACGCCATCTCCTTCAGGTGCGTCCCAAGAGAGCACAGTGGGACAGGCACAGGGGATGGGATACTGGGGAGGAAGGAGCAGAGTGATGGGGCCGAGGGGTGCTGTGACTTGGGGGTTCTGGCACATTGCTGCTGGAGCGTTTATCCTCATGTGGCCCTTCTAGGACCCTGCTGCTCCTTGGCTGTGCCATTTTCTACCTCTCCCCCTGCCCAATGTCCCTATTTCTGCAAGGAAAAGGGCACCTTGCTGCACGTCCCCATTGCCCTGCACTCTGTGAGGCATCTCTGCTCCAGTGCTAGTGGTTCATGGCATGCAGATACACCCTTGTGGTGACACAGCTGCACTGGGAGATGGCTGCATGCAGCAGCCAGCCTGGGTGCCTTTATTTTGGGTCAGACCCTCGGCCACATGCCAAGTAGCCCCTCTCCCTCCCGACATGCTAGGGCGGAAGGGAAGATCAAGCACTGCCGTGTGCAGCAGGAGGGCCAGACCGTGCTGCTGGGCAACTCTGAGTTCGAGAGCCTGGTGGACTTGATCAGCTACTATGAGAAGCACCCGCTGTACCGCAAGATGAAGCTGAGGTACCCCATCAACGAGGAGACACTGGAGAAGATAGGGACAGCGGTGAGTGTGGGCAGCTCTCAGAAGGGCTAAGCTGAGGGGTGCTGGCTGGGTGGCTTGTGGGCTGATGCCTTGAGCAGCATTGTGTGTCCATCTCTTAGTGCCCCACTGCTACCTGTTGCTTGAGCAAGGCTCCAGGGAGTGTGGGCCATGCATGTTTCCTCCACACAGTATCATGGCAGTGCAGTGTGCCCTTCCTGAGGTGTTTTCCCCCTCTCCGCCAAGGCAGGGCCCCGTTGTCCTGCCAAGCTGCAGCTCTCATTGCTTTGCTTTCGCAGGAGCCGGACTATGGAGCGCTCTACGAGGGACGCCATCCTGGCTTCTATGTGGAGGCCAACCCCATGCCAACCTTCAAGGTATGTCCCACTGCATCGTGCTGCAAGCTGCAGGGCCAACTGCTCCCCACAGCCCATCCCCTTCACCCCCCACCCCATCACCTGGGCTCCACAGGGGTTGGTGAGGATGAGGGAGGACCTTCCATAGGGTAGATAAGACCCAGTGCCTTCTGCCACCATCTGCTCTTCTCTCAAAACTGCTGAGTTTCATCCCCAAACAAATGTTCTTACTGAGAACTCCATGGAAGATGAAGACTGGGTTGGTCTCCAGCTCAGCCATACTAAGCTGAGTATCTGGACCAGTCTGGGTTTATTTGGTTAAAAATTAAAATATCTCGATGAATCAGAGTTCTTCCATATGCTTTTCTATGCCAGGCTAGGTGGCACTGCCTGCCCTGGTTTGCAGGCTTCCTGGAGAAATCCACTGTGCAGCAGTTTCTTTCTGAGACCTTCATGGCACTGCAGCCTTCATTTTCAGTGGCTCAGGGAGGACACCTCAGCCTCCAGCTCTGAATTTCACTCTGTTGATCCAGCCAGCCTGCAGAGCTTGCCCCAGCTCCCAGCCCCTTGTAGGGTTCAGCATCCCCAGGGCCTGAGCATTCAGCAAGTGTCTCTGTTTCCCAAGAGCTGTGTTATTTTGCACATCATACCCCCACAGCATGGGAGGTGACCTCCTTGTCCCTGTGCCATGCCCAGCCTCACTGAACCCCCCTCTCCTCTATGCAGTGTGCAGTCAAAGCTCTGTTTGACTACAAGGCGCAGAGGGAGGATGAGCTCACCTTCACCAAAAATGCCATCATCCAGAACGTGGAGAAGCAGGAAGGAGGCTGGTGAGTCGGTTCTGACCCTCCTTTTTCCCTAGAGAATGCGATCAAAGCACAGTGTCACCTTGTGTGTCTCCTTTGGGGTGGGCATTACCCACATGCTGCACAGCCCCAAATCTCTTGAACTCTGGAAGTGGGTGGCACAGCATCCGCCTTGTCATCTGAGATGTTGAGTCAGCATGACCTGGGGTCCCCCATTGGGTGCTGATGTTTCTCCTTCCCTTTCCCCCAGGTGGAGGGGAGATTATGGTGGCAAGAAGCAGCTGTGGTTCCCTTCCAACTACGTGGAGGAGATCAGCAGCCCCAGCAGCCTGGAGCCGGAGCGGGAGGTGAGCTGGGGCAGGCGGTGGGAGCAGCGTGTGCACACGGTGCCTGGTGTGACAGTGCTGTGCTTTGCTCCCAGCAGCAGCTGGATGAGAACAGCCCCCTGGGAGACCTGCTAGGAGGTGTCCTGGATGTGCCGTCTTGCCAGATCGGTGAGAATTGGGAACCACAGCATCATAGGGGTTGGAGGGGACCTCTGGAGATCATCTGGTCCAGCCCCAAGGAAGGGGTGGAGGAGATGCTTTGCTCTGTTAGGGGGATTTTGTGGGCTGCAGGGCTTCAGCCTCCAGGCACCCTGTGCCTGAGCACACGGCCACTGTGCATGCTTGGTGGGCTCAGGTGCCGGGTGTTGGGCATCTCCCTGGAGCCCAAAGATTTGGTGTCAGGGGGCAGCCCTCTGTGCTGTGCTGAGGAGCTGTTCCAGCACACTCTGAACCTGCTCTGCCATATCTCTCTGCTCCCGCAAGCCCAGAAGGCATTGAAGGGAGCTTCAAGAGGGCAGAAACAGGAGCTTCTCCTCTTAGTTCCCAGACTTGGGCTGGTCATGGGGCTCCCTCAGTGCCTGTCCCCTCCCACTGTGGTGTGACCATTCTGCTCATGACCATTCTTCTGCTCCCTCTCCCATGCAGCCATCCGCCCTGAGGGAAAGAACAACCGCCTGTTCGTCTTCTCCATTAGCATGGCCTCAGTGTCACGCCTGTCCCTTGATGTGGCAGCTGATACACATGAGGACTTGCTGGACTGGGTGAAGAAGATCCGGGAGGCTGCCCAGACGGCCGATGCAAGGGTGAGTCTGGAGAGCCCCTGGCAGTGGAGCCAAGTTCAAGGATTCCCAGGTCGCACAAAGAGCGGTTTGGTTGGTGGGGATGGCAGTGAGGTGGCTGCCGGCACCTCCATGCAGAGCTGACCGTGGCTGATAAGCTGGGTTGGCCCACATTGCTGCCCTGACAGGAGGTGATGGTCTTAAATTGTGCCAGGTTGGATATTAGGAAAAATTTCTTCTCTGAAAGAGTGTTGATTCAGTGGCACAGCTGCCCACGGAGGTGGTGGGGTCACTGTCCCTGGAGGTGTTCAAGAACCGTGGAGACGTGGCACTGAGGGATGTGGTCAGTGGGCACGGTGGGGTGGGTTGGGGTTGGTCTTGGTGATCTTATAGGTCTTTTCCAACCTTTATGATTCTGTGATTCTATGAGACCTCTCTGTTCTCCTCCTGGCAGCTCTCTGAAGGGAAGATGATGGAGAGGAGGAAGAAGATCGCCTTGGAGCTTTCAGAGCTAGTGGTCTATTGCCGACCCGTGCCCTTCGATGAAGAGAGTGAGCACCTGCTGGGCCCATGGCCAGCACAGGCAGCCACAATGGTGGTACAGACCCTGCTGTGAAGGTTCCATTGCACTGCTGCTGAGATGTGGCACCATCCGGAGCAGCCCCAGGGAGGGGAACAGGGAGCCTTCGGTGTTTATCACCCATCGAATGTTTTTAAGGACAGAGGAGGGGTTGCATGTGCCTGGTAGTGTCTGAGCCAGCACTGGGACAGGCTTGGGATGGTGGAGGTGCCTGGAACAGGAATGTGCTCCTGTCCAGGAGCTGGATCGCTCCGTAGTGGCTGCTTTCCATCACTACTCCTGGCTTACACTGTGCTCTGCCTCCTCCCAGAGATCGGCACAGAGAGGGCCTGTTACCGAGACATGTCCTCCTTCCCTGAGACCAAGGCAGAGAAGTATGTCAACAAGATCAAAGGCAAGAAGTTCCTGCAGTACAACCGCCTGCAGCTCTCCCGTATCTACCCCAAGGGCCAGCGCCTCGACTCCTCCAACTACGACCCCCTGCCCATGTGGATCTGCGGCAGCCAGCTGGTGGCCCTCAACTTCCAGACCCCTGGTGAGAGCAGCGGGCAGGGGAGGGGGTCCTCACATGCAGCCTGTGGCAAATACAGGGGATAGGAGGGTCCTGCAGCACCTGCTCTGTGTGCCGGAGCCCGCTCATAGACCCACCAGAAAAAAATGACTTTTATATTTGTTTCTGCTGGGTTTTCCATTGCTTTTGTGAATTGAAGCATCTTGCAGGTTGGTTTGACAAGCTGAAAGAAGTGGGAGGGGGGAAAAGGGGATAACTCGTGGAGCACAGGTCCCGTGGGCAGGATGCACGTGATGCATGCACAGGCTGAGCAAGGCCGTGCTGCATAAGTGTTCTGGGAACTTGATCCTCATGCAAGGCACAAAGAACATAGGTGGCAAGGGCCTAGGAGCTAGGTGATCATTGGAGTCCCTTCCAGCTCAAGGCATTCCGTGATCCCATGACCTCCTCCACCCACCTTCTCCCTCCCTGTGCTCCCCAGACAAGCCCATGCAGATGAACCAGGCCTTATTCCTGTCCAGCGGGCAGTGCGGGTACGTCCTGCAGCCAGCCAACATGCGGGATGACATCTTCGACCCCTTTGACAAGAGCACACTGCGGGGCGTCGAGCCGCTCTCCATCTCCATCGAGGTGAGCACCAGCCTGAAGCCAGCCCGTGGCTGCTGCTCTGCAGCGGGACACCCCGAGCCCTGTGGGGTGCTGCACTGCACCCCACTACCTCTATGCCCAGGGTCCTGGTGCCAGCAGGTGGCAATCATGCACTGTGCTGTGCCACATCCCTGCCAGGGCAGTGACACAGCCATGCCTTGTCCCCTGTGCTGGTAGGAGCTTGGGTGGCTGTCTTGCCATGCACTCAGCCCCCTCAGGGAGGGTCTTTCAGCCCCATTTCTGCTCATAAAGGGTTAGACTGCAGATGTTGGCCAAGGCTTGGGCACCCAAGAGAGCCACTGCCCTGCTTGGGGAGGGCACGGCATTGGCACCATCCGTTTCATAACTCCTTAAAAATCCCCAGCACCATTTCTCTGTGACTTCCATTTACCAAAGCGCTGCCCCTTAAACTCTTCTTGCATCTCAGGGTGGAGCTGCAGCCTCCAGGCATGAAGAGTCTCCATGCTGCAGCCATCTCCTGGAAGAGATGAGCTCAGCCTTTTGTCCCCTGGCAAAGCTGCTTGGTGTCCCCACCAATGCCAGCCTTCATGGATGGAGAAGCTGCCTGGAGCACAGCATGACTCAAAGCATGTGATGCCGTGCTGGCAGTGCCTCCTTCCCCTGCTCCAGTGACATATGGCCCTCGGCAGGAGGAGCGGGGAGCTGTGCTGTGAGGAAGCAGGTTGTCCTTTGTGCTGAGCACCCACTGCTGCGGGCAGAGGAGAGGAACAGCTTCCTCCAGCCAAAGCAATGGGAGCGAGAAGTTCTGTTGAAGCCACGGGCGTCCGGTGCCAAGCTCCAGCCACAGGGCTGAGCCCAGCTCGGGGGAGTGATGCCATGGTCACAGCTGGGCTGTGCAGCTGCAGCAGGACCGCAGGCAGCTGAGCTGCCTTGCTGCTGGCTTCAGGGCAAACTGTGGACTGGTGACACGCAGCAGTTCCACATCTACATCCCTCCAGGTGTCAGCATCTCTCTCCACTTAGTGCAGCCCTGGGGGGGGGGGGTTATCTAGACAGCAAAGTTCTGTGTATACAAACAAGTCTTCTCCTTGGCTCCCAGCCTTCACTCGGTCTCTGTTCCCCAGGTCCTGGGGGCCCGGCACCTCCCCAAAAACGGCAGAGGAATCGTTTGTCCCTTTGTGGAGGTGGAGGTATCTGGAGCAGAGTATGACAACGCGAAGCAGAAAACGGAGATTGTGGGTGAGTGTGGAAGGAGAGGTGGCACTGGTGGCTTGGTTTCCCCCCAGATGCAGCTCTTCTGCCGGCTGCAGTGCTAGCAGGGGCTTGGCAGCAGTGGGGAGGGCTGGGGGTGATGCTCAGACACCCCCACACCAAGAGGGGAGGTGGGGCTGGGGGCTCTGTCCCCCACTTTTAAGGGAGGAAGGAGCAAAGCCGTGCTGGAGCTGCCCTCTGACTGCAGCATTCTGTGCACAGCGGACAATGGCCTGAACCCCCTCTGGAGCCCGAAGCAGTTCCACTTCCAGGTCAGCAACCCTGAGTTTGCCTTCCTCCGCTTCGTGGTGTATGAGGAGGACATGTTCAGCGATGAGAACTTCCTGGCCCAGGCGACCTTCCTGGTGAAAGGCCTGAAGACCGGTAAGGGCTTGGGGCCACTGTGCGTGCCGTGTTGGTGCTCAGCTGTTTGCTGAGCACAGGGCGGTCAAGGAGCTGCGCTGCAAATAGCGTGGGGCTGTGTGTGCCGCAGGGTTCCGAGCCATACCCCTGAAGAACAACTACAGTGAGAACCTGGAGCTGGCTTCCCTGCTTGTCAAGATCGACATCTTCCCCAGCAAGGTGAGAGGGTGATGCTGCACCCATCCTCCAGTGGGCAGCTGTGCTGTCCTGGTTCCTGCTCCCATCCAGTCCCTGGGCTCAGGGCCATGCAGAATGGCTCTTGGAGATAGATGTTTCTTTGATTTCTTCACCTAAAATCATGCCCTGGAATGGGTTGCCCCGGGTGGTGGTGTGTCCCTGCAGGCAGTTCAGGGGGTGCGGTCGTGGCAGTAGGAGATGTGGCTTAGAAGCGGGGAGGTCCAGTTGGTGGTCGGATTTAGTGATCTCAAGGGTGTTTTCCAACCTATGAGTCCATTTTGGTGGGAGCCCATGATGGAGCTTCCAGTACTTGGAAGCATGGGACACTGCCTGGGGCAGCCCTGCCTATAGCTCTGCACCATCCCAACTCCTTCACTGCCCTGTGCTCTGACCCAAGCAGGAGAATGGTGACATCAGCCTGTTCGGTGGCTCCATGCTGCGGGAGCGAAGCGGGGACATGGCCAGCCAGCTGCTGGCCAGCAGAGCCAGGGAGGGCTCCTTCGAGGTGCGGTACCAGCAGCCCTTTGAGGACTTCCGAGTGTCACAGGAGCAGCTGGCGGAGCACTTCGAGAGCCGGGAGCGAAGGTGGGCCAGTGGCAGGGGAGACCTTGAGCACTGGGGTCCTTGGGGGGCAGGCTGTGAAATGCAGCCTCCTGCTAAAGCTGAGCTGCAGCCTTGTCTGCTTTCTGGAAACCCTAAATTGAGCTGGGAAGTGATGGCAAGGCTCGGGGGGTTCACTGCTAATGGGTCGGGGTGATGCATGGGGGGAGCTGTGAGCTCCTCCATCCCATTGTGCTTCCGTGCTGCTCAGGCATGGGCGTAGAAGCTGGAAATAGAAATCTCAGAGTGGTGGGAGCTCAGTGTGGGGCACACAGAGAACTGGAGTGGGGATGCAGCACAGGACCTGGAAGCACTGTCCCTAGCACTGTGTCCCCTCTGTGTCCCCATAGGGCACTGCGAAGGACCAGGGTCAACGGGGACAACCGGCTGTAGGGCCGGCGGGAAGCACCTCCCGTGCCTGTGAATCTCACGGCACGCTGCGAACTGGTTTCTATGGAAACGGCACTGCTATGGCCTACTTTCAGGCAGCTTTTCCAGTTTCTCCGCTGAAGTGTGTTCGAGTGGAGAACTAAAAAAAACTGGAAAAAAAAATAATAACCAAAAAACCACCCAACCACCTTCACCGCCAAGCCCTTAATGAAGTGGATGGATGTGCACAGCCTGCCAGCCGCCGGGGTGAGAGACAAAAGTGTCTGTAATCACAAGGAACTGGGCAAACAGAACACCAACCACTGCACCGCCAACCCACCACCCCTCCCCTGTCTCGGTGTGCACAGGGCTGGGGGCTGCAGGCCCCCCTTGTAGCACTGCCTCCAGGGCAGCAGCAGCCCCACAGCTCCATGGCCACTAGCTTAAAATCCAATAAATGTGTCAATATTACATGCATACTGTCTCATTTTGCTGCCCTTGCGTTCCTCCCTGCCGGAAGGAGCGAGCAGGAGCAGCCCAGGGTTACAGCTGGGGTGAGAACGGGCAGTTGTATGGCTGCAGTGTGGGGAGGGCTTGTGGGGATGCAGCCCCACAATCACCAGCCGACTCTCATTCGTATTTTACGCTCTTTATTTAGGAACAACCAAAAATGTCTGGTTTCATTTCAACAAACTGTACAAGCAAGCTCTTTCCCTCTCCCACCCTCACGTTCACATATACAAAAGGAAGGGAAACTTGCCATTCACTTCTCAGAAGTGGCATTGTTGCTACAGGGAGTTCGTGCCCTCAGAATGAGAGCAGTAAAGTCCATAGCAGTGCAAGCTACCCCAGCCCAAGTCATAGCCACAGCCCACAGTCACAGGCAGCTTCACTTTTGTTTTGTTTGTTTGTTTTCTCTTTAAAACCTTTACCAAAAGTAAAAACTATTTCCTGTCTCGCCCGGCTGCCAAGGAGACCATCTAAAATCGTGGTCTTAAAAAACAGTAAGAACCCACTGGAACCCCCTGGTACAAAGACACAGCAGAGCCGCTGCTCTGCCCCCAGCCGCACCGCCACCCTTATGAAAGGTCCCGGTGCAGCTACAATTACATTTTCCTTTGGATAAATCCAAGCAAAAAAAATTCCAGGTCATTCAGCACCAGCATGATTTCTAAATAATAATAATTAAAATTAAAAAAAAAAAAAAGAGACCCCATTAGGCTGACTTTGTGGTCTGCTGAGAAACAAAGTGATCAACACGCTGTTCCCAAAGTCTCTCTTTAGTGCAATGTTAGTATGTGCAAGGGGAATCACAGCCACGTACCCATGAACACCGCCAGCCAGATGGGGCAGACAGAAAGTGCAATTTTTAGCAAGAAGTTTTCTATGCCACGGATTCCTAAGCCCAACTTTCGCTAGCACCAGTGAGCAAGAGCCCTCCTGACCTGCCCTCCATCCATGGCTTTGGCTGCACCATCCACATCTGGCCAAGGGCAGCCAGTGGAGCGCTCTGGTGAAATAGGCAATGAGAAAAAAGAAAGGGAAAACCACTGCTGCTTCGGTAATGGCGCTCACTTGCTCTGCTCTAACGGCTTGTAATGCCAGTGCAGCATTCTTGGCACGCACCGCTGCCAGCAGGAGACACAGCACAAACTAAACTCGCAAAAAAAATGAAAGCACAGCTTGCAAGGCCATCCCCATTGCCTAATCTTTCCCCGCTGGTTTTGAGATCAACTGAGAAATTAAAATGGAGGTTATGCAGTGAGCTGAATCAGACGGATTTGAAAAGAGTGAAGCCAGGGTTATCTGGGAAGCAGGAGAAAGAAATTAGCGTTCCAATCTGTGCCTAAGTGCTGAAGTCATCCTTCCCTTCTGATTCCCAGTGACCCTGGCGGCTTCCAAACATCTTCTGGTCACACCTCTGAACTGTCTCTGAGCGAGGGACTGCAGGGAAGGAAGAGCACAAAACTTCCCCCATGACCAAAAATCATTACTTTTCATTAAAAAATAAACAAAAAGTGGCCCAAACACGGAATGCAAAACCAGCCTAGCAAACATCAGCCAAGCAGATACCCTGCAGCTCCCGCTCCGCGTGAGCACTGCTCGGCTGCAGCTCCGCACTGAGCTGCGGGGGGGTTCAGATCACAGCTGCCAGCAGTGCCCAGGAGAGTCTCCTGGCAGGAGGGGTCGCAGCCACCTTAAATACCTGCACTGGAGCTCTGTGTGCTGACACTGACTGCTGCAGGACATGTGGCTGTGTTCACTCCTCCTGCCAGGGCTGTGAGCCTGATGGGCAGCAGCGCTCAGCTTGCAGACAGATGGAAACAGGAGCCTGTAAATCATGGTTTAGTGTTCTGTTCCCAAAAAATAATAATAATTTTTAAAAAAGGAATGATCTCCAGGATGCTAGTTAGGGAACAGAAGAATTAGCAACCCACGTAGAGCACAAAGCAAATGTAGAAATGTCACAGCTTGGCTGCTGATATGGATGAATCTTGCACTGGGAGAACCAGAGCCCTGTAGGTGAGCGAGTCAGGCACAGCACAGATTATTCTCAGATTATTAAGCAATTGGATTGCAACCTGAATCTAAGCAGCCTCAGAGACAGAAGTAACAAGATTCACATGGATTACAAAGGATGCTCACTGCTGTGCTTACTGAGCCCAAGCTCACACACAGCTGATGGAGGTGAAGAAAGTAATTTCCCTTCCCTACTGATGCTGGCTACATGACTTCTATCCTACGTTCCTCCTTTCAAGTCAAGACATCATCTTTGATTCGATGACAATAAATATTCATGCTAAGAGCAGGACTGCAGTGACACCTCCCCTCCCCGCCAGGAGAGCTGTGCTGGGACTGCTGAGCCACCTCCACTATTTAAGTTCCAGATGCAAACACACCATTTCTAATGTCCTGCCCCTAACCTCGGTCTGTCTGGAGATGACACCTGCTTCTCTTTAGCTTCACAACTGATGTGATAGGGAAACAGAGGACCACAGAGCTAAACCCTCTCACCTTCAGCTTATACTTCCATGGAGATTTCAAGTCAACTAAAAATGCAGCTAACGAGGAATGTGTGGGAGTCAGAAAGCAAACTCGGTTACTTTTTATGTTGGTTTTCGTCCTTACATCTCCCCACCCCGCACAGCTCGGCCCTGCGGACGGGGGAAGCCTGCATGGAACCACTTCTTAGAATTCCTCTGCCCCAAAAGAAAGAAAACTCCTGCTGTGCTTGTATGAATGCATGCAGACAAAGCTCAAAACCTTCAGCAGCTTCCAACCCTCAAGGCTGTTTTTCTGTGTACACCGGGAAATTCTCCCTCATTTTGCTGGAAAACTGGCCAAAAAACAACCCAAGTGCAAAACGTTTCAGCTAGTGCATGGGAAAACAGTTTGAAGGGACCACTCCACACCATCATCCTTAAGCATTTCTGTAGATGAGCGGGGATCACTCTTCCAATTAGCCACAGGCCTTTAAGTGCACACCAAAATCCCACAGAAAACCGCCTTGAATGGGCGAACTACATTTCCAACATATTTATATAGCGAGTAGTTAGTAGAAGTGTACATTTTTAATGTACCTCTTAACGCAATAAAGAATCAATGGCATATCTGAACTGTATATATGTGTACTTAAATAAACCTGCACGTACATAGACAATAGTAAATTACCTACCTGCATTTGTTCTCTGAAGGCAGCACTGGACATGCACCCACACTCCATTCTGGCAGCCTTGTCTCTGGCAGCACCCCGCTGTCCCCCATCATCTGGGCATTGTGGGGTGGAGGTGGCATCACTGCTGTGCCTCCAACCAAGGCATGCAGGCAGCAGTGCTGCTGCAGAGAGGAATTAGAGCCTGCTCTAGCTCATGGCATCCTGGGGAGGATTTGTGACTGCTAAGGGGGTTACACCAATGCGTCTGCATCTGAGTGCCCATCAGGCGGGCATGTACCGTGAGAACCCCCTGCAGCAGAGAGAGCTTCTCCCAGAACATCGGACAGCCTCGTGACGAGGGGACAAAGAATGAACTGGAAAAGCAAAAGCAATTAAAGGTAGAAATCAGACACCATCTTTGGAAGAGGTTCTGAAAGAGCTTTTTGTTTTTAAAACAGATTTTTTTGTAAATCTCTGGATCTGATCCTTTGAGGCTTGCTACCCACCCTTCTAATAAATATCATTTACCACCAACAATAACGTCTCCCACATTAAAAAGCTCTCACTAAATAAAACCCTTCTACAGAAAAAGCTTGGCAAAAATAAGGAGCTGTGACTACTCTCCACAAATACATCAGCGGGTAAACACCAAAAACTATTTAAGTTAAGGGACAATGTTGGCTCCAAAGCAAACCAGGAACAAACCGGCCACGAATTAATTCAAACTAGAAATTTAAAGAAAGTTTCTAACCATTCAAAGGCAGCGGAGCTCTGGAGCAGCCTTCCAAGAGCAAAAGTGAAGGCAAGACATGGAACCAATTTTGAGCTGGGAAGTGATTAGTTTATGACAGGACGGTCTGACACAGCACTTGGCTGGGCTGTAGCTCAGTCCTCCTCTAGACCTTGTGTTCTGCTAGGGAGGGATATTAAAAAACACTTCAAGCAGCCGCATCGCACAGCAACCACTGAGACAACGGGAGCACGTCAAAAAGGAGCAGGGTGTGGAAACAGAGAGGTTAATAGAAGCCTGCTTGGCTCTGTCACATGAAGGCAGAACTGCTGTGGATGGAAAAAAAAATTAAAAAAAAAAAGGAAAAAGCAAATACTTGAAGTTATCGGCACTGCTGCCGGAGGATCGCTCAGAGTCATGAAGGTCTGAAAGTGGGAAGCTTCCGACTGCTGCTGCCTCACAGAGCCCTTGGAGACAACAATGGCTTGAACCACTCTCAGCAGCTCTGTGCTTCTCCGTATTTGTCCTCTGAAGAACAGCTTGTTCTCTCCGAACAATGAAAAGGATTCCAGGTCAGGATGGAAAAATTATGGTGTGCTAGTTCTCAGTGATTAAAGGGAGACTTGGAGATTGAACAGCCTGCTGCAGTCAGTCTCCAACTGCAAAAGGGAACGTGCTTTTGGCCAACAAGGGACAAACAACACCGAACTCCCTCTCCTGGGTTTGCTGCTGCTTAACTGAGAGCACGCAATGTTAAATTTGACCTCACCCCTCAGGATGAACACTGAGCTCCCACCTGGCCTCAGTGCAAGACTGGCAGCCTCTTTCTCAGGTACCTTTTCTGACACGCACCCACACATACACACACACACACACGTGTGCATCCTGCAGAACTCTTCAATGCCAGAGCTTAGGGACTGAAAAAGGCAGAGAGGTTATATGCAGCCATGCCAGCCTTTAGAGAACAAACACCTTAACGGACAGATGAAAAAAACGTATTGTGCCGTAATAGTCCATATCTAAGCAATGACCTTGTTTACACAATGTCTGAGATTCATTATGCTTGTATAGGCAGCTGTAGGCATCGGTATATGAATATGAAATCTGAAAGTTTGTCCACTGAAAAGCAAACAAGAGCATCCTATTTCCTGGGTGTGAGCTGAGCCCACAGCCCCCATCTCTGCCAGCCCTCAGCCGTCTCCTGGGCTGGGCCAGAGCTCTGCACTCAGTGCCCAGTTTGCACTCGCACTCTTTCTCGTGCTGCACTCAAAGGTCTCATTTATGGCAGCGCTTTATCACCGTGTCCTGCTCCTGACGTCTGTATCAGACTGGCCCATCAACTTCTTAAATACCAAAAACTTCTCAAAGGTAAGAGTGGATCCTCTGTGACAAGTGGTTTGAGTTCAGTCTGTTTCTAGGAAAAAACACAACACAGGTGTCAGAGATGCTTCAGCATGCTGCAAGTGCCTGCTGCAGGGAACAGGGGGTGCTGGTGCACCTCATGATAGCAAAACCAGGAGCCCTGACGGAGCAGCTGCAGAGAAAAGCTAGCCCCAGCATCCAGCTGGGATGGAGTGGGACACCCTAAATCCTTCTGGGATCAGGGCCGGGTCCCCCCCAGTAGCAGGACATAGAAGGAACCTGTGCCTTACCAGGCCACAGGACCTCGCTGTATGGCAGAAGGCTGTGTTGGAGGGTGCCAGCAGGGACACGGTGTGGAAACTTCCTCTCTTCCACACACACCTTTCAAAAGTAAGTTCTAGAGAAGGGATAGGGCCAGCAGATGTACACTCCACGCCAGCCCTGCATGTTCCCTCCTTCTTTGCAGTCTCTATCAATGCCCAGGCCT
This sequence comes from Pavo muticus, assembly GCA_016647715.1. NCBI lineage: Eukaryota > Metazoa > Chordata > Aves > Galliformes > Phasianidae > Pavo > Pavo muticus. The sequence goes on along the minus strand of JACDJE010000221.1, from coordinate 120,521 downwards.
TGCCCTGCTCCAGATAATGACGCTCACATCACGTGAGCTGACAGAGGTTCAAAACAGGAGTGGGACAGGGCAGGGAAGAGGCGCTGCTCTGCACAGACATGGAGCGTGGGCACACAAGGGCACGTGTGCTGCCCAGGGCCATGGAAGAAGTTGTTGTCAGTACTGGCAAACAGCAGCCAGACCCATTCCTTCTCAAACAGCCACTGCTTCAGAAATAAACCTAAAGGCCACTTTCCCCCAGGGGAAGGTATATGGACAAGGCACATCCGCTGGTTTTACCCCTAAAGCCAGGATGTGGCTTTGGCGCTGGGTGCTTCTTACCCCCTTGCCACGAACCCCTTACCCAGGGAAGGGCTTCCTCAGTTTAAACCCAAATAGCCTCAGCTTCCAGTGGGAAGCAGAGTGCCCAGCACACGTCCCTCTGCCCTCAGGCCCTTACCGAGCTGTGTGGCAGGTGGCTGGACTGGGGCTCCGGGGGGCTCAGCTGCCCCCTCCGGACCGCCCGGCTCCCAGGGCTCACTGTTCTCCGACACCTCCGAGCCAACATCAGGCGGCCCTTTCTGGCTCCCTGTCTGCTCGCTGCTGGAGAAGGCGTCCTCAGAGGTGCTCCGGGTCTCCTCCTCCACCTTCGCTGCAAACCACACCTTCACCTGCTGGGCGCTGAGCTGGGTGCGCTCACAGAGCCCGGGCAGATCATCCTCGTGCAGCGCCTTGTGCTTCTTGTAGTGCTCCTCCAGCACCTCCCGCCCCGCCGTGCTCACCTCCAGAAGGCCCGGGGGGAAGATACCACGCCGGTAGTTCTCATACCACTTGAGCTGCCCATTCTTGTAGCCGTACCGACTGTCGCCAAACCAGCGGATGACCTCAGCCCGTGGCAGGCCGGTCTGCGACACGATGGCATCGTACTCCTGGTTCGTCGGCCGCTGCGTCTGCACGAACATTTGCTTCAGTAAGTGCCGCTGCTGGGCTGTTTTCTTAAAGTTCAGTTTGGGTTTGGGAGGGCTGGGGGGCTGGTTGCTGCTGCTGTCCCCCTTCTCACCTGCAGCGGTGCCGGGGGCCTCTCCCTTGCCGTTGGATTCTGTCACGCGGAGGTTCTTCAGGTTGATTTTGATGGGACTCACCTTGCGCTCGGCTGAGTTGGGGTTGTTGGCTGAGGCATCGAGCGAGCCGTTCTCACCCAGGGCCCTCAGGTCATCCAAAGAGTCTTCTCCTTCCCCACGGCCGTTCTCAGCCTCTTCTTCCTCCTGCTGCTGCCCTGCTTCCTCCGCTTTCTTGCTCTCCTCCACCACCTTCTTCTTCCTCCTCTCTGTGAACCAGCTGTCAATCTCCCTCCGTGTCATCTTTGTTTCCCCCCTCAAGCGATTCACCTCTTCCTCCGGGGGCTGAGGATTTTGGGCAAAGCTGCTCTCCAGGGCCTTCAGCTGCTCCGGCGCGCGCTCCTTGTACTTGGTGGCCGTGAAGTCGGGCGCCTGGTGCCAGGACTGCCGCCTGCCTGGGTGCTGCAGGATCGGCGCGGCCGCAGCCGCAGGCGTCAGCTCCGCTCCCTTGGTAGGCACTTCAAAGGGAATTTCAGGCAGAGAGTCGAGAGCACTGTCTCCGGGGAAGATGGCCCTGCCGCCTCGCACATTCCTGTAGTGGTATCTCCTGTCACTGAACCACTTCCGAATCTCCTTTGTGGACAAGCCAGTTATTTTTGTCAGCCGCTCGACCTCAGCCTGCCCAGGGAATTGATTCCTGCAGAAGCTGCCCTTCAAGGCAGAGAGCTGCTCGTGGGACTTCTTGTTCTTGAAGACTTTGGGATCCAGGAAGGTCTGTGAGGAGATGGCCGGGCAAGCGGTGAGCACCGACGGGGTGGCTGTGACCACCTTCAGTGCTGAGGCGCTGCCGGAGCTCACTGTGCTGTGCTGGGCTGCCGGTGGGGGCTTGGGGACGGAGCTCACTGCCAAGGTGAAGGAGGAACTGGTGCCCTTCAGCCCATTGGCCATGATGGGCTGTGTGACCAGCAGCCCGCCTGTGCCCTCAGGCTGCCCCACCACGTGGCCCGGCAGAGTCGCCTGGATGAGGTGTGGGACGCTGCCAGGGTTGGCAACTAACGGCGTGTTCAGCACCGTGATGGTGGGCTGTGGCACGGACTGGATGACCGTGTTAAACATCTTCTTCCTGGCATCTTCTATCTCCTCTGGGGACCAGCTGATGCCCTGCTTCAGCCTCTGAGCAGTGAACCAGATCTTTAGCTGCTCTTCGGGGTACTTTGTCACCACAGTCAGGTAGCAGAGCTCAGCTTTTGTGGGGTAGGGGAATTTGTGGAAAGAGTTTTTCAGGAAGCTGTTGGAGTCCATGGCTGCATTGTACGTGGGAATGCTGCTCAGGGGAATCATCACCTTGGGAAGGGACTTGGACGTAGGTAGCTGCTGATGCAGGGGAGGCTGCTGCTGCAGTGAAACAAGCTGTGCAACGCCCGCCGGCAGAACGGGCACGTTTCCGATGATGGAGCCGTTCACTACATGAGATGATTTTGTGGCACTCGCGGTGGCCTGGCTGACTGGCGCCGAGCCGCTGGTGAACGAAGCCTCTCCATCCTTCGTCTCCGACTCAGCACCCAGCTGACTCGGCACATTCTCCTTCAGCATGTGGATCTTTTTGGCCTCGGGTTTGCCTTTCATTATCTTCATGATGGGGGTTTTGGTGATGATGATTTCAGACTGACCGTCTACCACTTCCTCAGGGACCTCTCCTGGAGGGTCGTGGCTGCCAGCGGCATCCGAGAGGCCCTGCTCCACGACCGTACGACTGTCCTGCTTAGCCACCCTCCAGACAAAGCTCGTTTCGCTGCCGTGCGACTCCTCGTTGTGCTGTGAGAGCCCTTCGTGGCTTTTCACCAGAAAGTTGCACGCAACGCACACAAACGTGGGCTCTTTGCTGAAGTCCGAGTGCTCAGAGTCCAGGTGCCCGAAGAAATGCTGAACGTCTTGAGACCCAAAGTCACAACACTTGCAGATGTAAGCGTCCCCATCGGTGATGCTGCGGTACCCATTGGACAACGCTTCACTGCTGCTGGCGGTGGCGCCGGCATTGCTCGGGGCCAGCCCTTCAGTGGTAGCATCTTGCTGTGTTCCTTCAGGTTCCTCTTCGACAGTCTCCAGTTCAGTCTCCTGAAGCACCAGTGTTTTTACTGGGATCATGCAAGGAGTTGTGGATTTCCTTTTGCTAGCCATCACTACGATTAATCCGGATGATACTATTTCTCTTTAACTTAAATTAAATTAATATTTAAAAAGCGCTATTGCAAGTGCTCTGTCTTCTAGATTCCAGCAAATTCATGATGTCCCAAGGAGCTGATGTCAAATGTTGACAAATGTTCATATTTGCCACTGAACCTGAGGACAAGGAGAGGGAGGCGGGGTTAGTTCCCTTGGCATCACACAAAGCACAACTGTATTTAGCCGTTTCACTCAATAAATCGCTTTCAGCACCTTTTGCTGGAAAAAAAAAAAAATTAACTTGATCTTGGATTTCCCATATTTTTAGACTCTCAGACTATGAATTACCTGTTTGAAAAACAAACATGTGAGCAGGAGCCAGCCGTGCTGTGGCAGCGGATCTGACCTGCTGCTCAAACCGCACCTCCCTCCCAGTCCAGCTCACAACCCCAACCTCCTCCAGCTCCATCCTTTTACCCACGAAGCACCCAGCTCCACCCACAGCAGTGCTGTAAGCACCCATGGGTGCTGTAAGGCAGAGCTGAAGATATTTTTTCCCCAGAATCTCTTGTGAAGGAATCCAAGGTATTCGTGGTGCCACGCGCGCTCAGCTCCACTCCACTGCTCGGCTCTGCGTGCTCTCATTCAGCGAGCAGCAAAATGCAGTTTTCCTACCTGTGCAGCACAACTGTGCAATGCCTCGTTCATAGGCTGTACCGAGTCCTCATTTGAGGAGCACAGACACCAGGATGTCCCCTTGCCATGCCCTACACCAGCGCTGTGCAGGGAGAGCCTGCCGGGCTCCTGCCTGCTTCCCATCACAACACCTGATGGAAATCAGTTTTACTCTTGTAAAAAAAGCCTGAACTAAAAAATACCAACTTGCCATCCTGCCCGATGAGCCCAGAGGCACCTCCCACCCGTCAGAGCAGCTGGGCACCCACAGCTCCTCTACCACATACGCTGCTGCTCCACGCACAGAGAAACGCAGATAGGAAATGACTCTGTGATGCGTGCGCAGCGCCAACTCCGCTGCATTTTGATGGCAGCTTTTAGGACAGAGCAATGTGAGATCCCAATGCTAAAATCAAACCGAGGAAGTGCAGTCTGACCTCCATCACTACTTCTTTAAAAGTTTTTGAAATACTGTTCTGGAAAAAATGATGTCAGCTTGCAAACAGGAGAGCCCGGATGGGCAATTCTGGGCTCAGCAACTCTCGGGCACGATTTAAAAGACTGATGGGAAAACGTAACTTCCCGTTAATGTGGGCTGATCTGAGATTACAAAACAGTCCTGTAAATAGCGTTAGTCATCACTGGACTTGGCATGGGGAGACGGTGTTTGCTGTGATAGAGCTTCACAAAAAGCTAGAAATTATGACTTTGATGAATCTATAAATGAAACAGCCTTAAAGCTGCGTGCTGGATTTGGATGGTGCGAGCTGTGTGTTCTCAATACCTGCTTTATGCTGCTCCTCTCCCACCTCCTCGCGGCCAGCCTTCCCTTGCAGAGGGCCAGAAAGTTATTCATGAGCATTTGCAAGTGGAATACTTGGATGACTATGAATGGGCTCTGCTATTCAGCAGGGAACAGCATCCATTTGACACCAATCCCAAGATCCTCATTTTTGATGCTAAGTTAAATATTACACAATCTAGCTGGGTACGATGACCTTTCCAAGTTGAGTCAATTAGGAAAAAAACAATAAGAGCAGCCTGAGGGCTACAAAATACACCTTTACAGGCTGAGTTTGGTGGCGTGGCAGTCTCACCCTGCAGCTCTGACACAGGGCAGGGAGGAACTGCCTGCCCCTTCCAGCAAGCTGCCAGCGGACCCAGCTCCAGCATCCACCCCCAGTACCGGGGGCAGCTCCAGCCCCAGACAGAGCTCATGTTGTGGTTACAGAGTTTCCACAAAAAGGTTATATTCTGTCAACAGAGTGAATTTGATACAGAGCAACCCAGATACACAAAGACCCCCATTGTGCCCTGTTAGCAGAGCGCCTCTTCAGAGCACGCAGTTAGTATTATTTTGGGTAAATGTGCACGGTCTGACCCACCTATGGAGAACCTGAAAGCTCTCTGTTTCATTTACCAGCACGTCTGCATCACGCTCAGCACTCTCTCCAATGAGTTTTGTTAAAAATGCAATCAGGGCAGCACAGCCAACGCAGCTCTCCTGCTGGGGATCCAATATTAATGCCACCTGAGAACACAGATTGCAAATCTGGCTGGAAGTGCATCACAGTGCCAATTTACTGGTAAAAAAAATTAATGGAGTGTACTGTTTGTCCGCTTCATTTCCATGGAACAGTTGCATAACCACATGTTAAGAGCATGTTTTATTCACTGCTCACCTTCTGGAATGTACTCACTCTTTAATACAGCAATAATATATAACAGAACGCACGATTCGCTGATCTCTGTCACTGAAATAAGCAAGGCTGTTTTAATGGATAGGTTAAATTAACAGCAGAGAAATTGTGCAATTAAAAAGCAGCCTTACGGCTGAGCTCAGTGTGCCACCACTGCGAATGCCTCAGACCCATCTGCACAGCCATGTGAGAAGAACTCGATTTCCTATGTATTACGTTATGATTAACTGGAAGAAAGACGAGCTGAATGCAATATCCACCCCGCAGACAGGAAGACAAAGGGATCATCCTCTCTAATCCACACCTGCTAATTCAACAGCGAGGCAGCACAGCAAGCAGCAGCCACCACCCGATGACCCATGGACTTAAACCTGCCTCGGATGTTGGAAACGTGAAGGCAAACTGACCTCAAGCGGAGGAATTTGGTACCAGAGATGCTCAGAGAGAGCTCACAGCAGACGGGCAGGCAGCCAGGAGCCTCGGGCCAGGTCTGGTTGCTCAGAAAGGAGGAACGGAGGAGGAAGATGGAAACTGTTAAACTCAGAATCCCAGTCCCAGAACACAGTGCAGAGTTTCTGCTCCAGGCAGCCCCCAGCCCAACCGGGCCAGGGAGCACCGCCGGCCCCGCAGCCGCTCTGCATCGCCCAGGAGAACAATGCCCAGAGAGCAGTCAGAGGGAGCTCAGAGCTTCAGAAACTGTGCTTCTGCAGAGATTAACAAAGGGAGGTTTCGAAATCGGCACTGCTGAGTATGAACTTTCAGCTTTTTCCAGCTTGGCTGGATACAACTGGTTTGGTTTTAAATGTTTCAGTGAATTAATGAGTTAGGTCGTTAATGCAAAACACTCATTCTGCGCGGTGCCAAGGTCCCCAGTTAGAAGATTAATTCGGTGACCTTTTGCAAACCTCCCCTAGAAACAACGAGGAGAAAACCAGCCCACAGCACCAGCAGCCATCCGCACCAGGGACACGTCGGATGGCGCAGCCCTGCTGCGGGCAGCTCTGCCGAAGGGTAAACGCTCACTTAGAGGGGGAAAAAAAAAGATCAGCCCCAAAATAGAAGTAAAATAACAGTTTTCTCAACGCTTTCTGTGCCTGCTAGGCAGGCAGACGCGCTCCCCAGGTCAGGGACAAAGTTGATGTTTCTGTCTCATGTGGCGCCAAGCACAATATTGGCACTTCAAACAACAGCGGCTTGTTTTTCAGCTGAAACACTGCGGGCCCCACTTGATATCATAATATGGAAAAAGAAAATTAAAGGAAGAAGAGAAGCTGACACTTGAGAGCTTTCCCTTTACTACCTGCAGCACGGCGCAGAAGACGCAATCCTTCCGTTGGGAAGTCATCGAGGCTCTCCAGCAGCAGCCAAAGCCCAGCAAAGAGGAGGTCCCTGCACCCCGCAGCCCAGGGCTGGTGCCTTCCCCTGCCACCTCCTGCACCCCAAAGGGCCCCGGCTTGGGGTGCAGTAGTTACCTGGGTGCTGGCAGGGGAGGGAGCACCTGGTGCACACAGCCCCGAGGATGCAGCCCCTCCTGCTGCCACTGGCCCTGCAGTGCCAAGGCTCTTCCTCTTGGGTTAGTCATTAACATTTGTTTTTCATTTTAGTCCTTTCATGAGAAATCATGTAGGAGTTTACCAATTACACTAATTATCCAGCTTATTGCCAAAACATGCCCTGTTGGGGCTGGCAGGAGGCAGGAAGGCCGCAGGCTCCTGGAGTTTCCAGATTAAGATAGGAAAGGTGAGGTCTGTCCCCAGCATTTCTGAGCAGCCATGGGCCTCGTGTCACAGGCACTGGGTACCATACAACGTGGGGTGAGGGCATGCAGCACATCACACCCCAACAGGGAGCTTCGAGCAGGGCGGCTGCTGCTCATCAGCATGGGGACAGCAGCGCCACCGACCTGCCACCCGCAGCCTGGTCTCAGCACACAGCAAGGCCAACACACAACATTCTGCTGGGTTTAACCCCGCAGGGAACTGCAAGTTCCCATGAACAAACAGTTCACGGCACCTTCCCTGCCACTGCAGATCACTGGGGCTCTGCCACCGCAGTTGCTCTCAGCCAGCCACAACGCACCAGCAGCCCCAGACAAGCCCTGCGGGCAGGAACAGCCTCTCCATGTCTTTTTGTCTCACACCACACCAATGTACAAACACACGCACCGGTTGCAGCAGTTTCGAGCTCCTAGCAGCGTCGCACAGCCAACATTTGTGCTAAGGAACAATTTCTCTTTATGCTGACTGCCGGGGCACGCTGCAGCCCAAGCCTGGCTTCGCACTGCATGGTTGGGCTGAAGGCAGTGGACCCCGAGGCCCAAACAATCGCCTGCATTCTCCGTTCCTTGGCAGGCCTCAAACAGACGGGCATCATTTTCATTCAGACCAGTGCAAGAGAGCTATTCATTAGGATCTCGCCCTTCTATAGGCTGCTGCACCTCTCCATTTCAAACGTGCCTTTAAGAGGAGACCTCTCCTCCACCCTGCACGTATTTCATTGACCTGTTTCAAGCTATTTCCGATCTGGGAGATAAGTCTGTGGGTTGAGCTGTACTTCCAGAACAGCAGCAGTGTGCCTTCGTCTCCGTTACCTGGGCAGAGGCTGCCTTTGTGTGCTGGCACCTGGGGACCAAAGGTAATTATCTCCGCTCTTTTTCAGCCGAGCACAAACCCGAGCGAGATGGGAGCTGGAGAGGGGTGCCTGAAACAGAATGCGATTAGAGTATAAAAATAGGTCACTGGGATAATATAACCTTTAGACTACTGGCAACGTGCCCCCCTCGGAGACAAGCCTGCGTGCTGTATTTCAGCAGAACGTCGGGAATAAAAAGCACAACACACATCAAACCAAAACCACTGATCATCCCTCCGAGCTCTGCGTGCTTCTGTTTGAACATCACTAACACTAATTCGCTCGCTCTTTTTCCTCTGCTCTCATCCATTTGATCAGGGACCAAACGATCATTATGCAATCACACCCCTGACATCTCCAAACAAAACGCTCTTTCAGGGCTGCGTTACCGATCTGCTCTGAGCTCTGCTACCTTTGCAGGGCTCCCACCTCCACGCACAGCTTCCATCCTCACATTTTGTCCACGTTGCTGAACATCCCTGGCCTTCCCCCAAAGGAAACAGGCAAACAGACAGAGCAGCACCCACCTGCACAGCCCTGAGGACTGGCAGAGCACACACTGCTCATTTGGGTCTCCCATTGCTGGCACCCAGCTGGTGAGCTTCAGCGTGCGGGTCTATGCCCAGCCAGGGCAGCAGAGCACCAGTGCCACTTATGGACACAGAGGAGCTCTGATTCCAGCCCCTCGTGCTTTCTCTAGCAGGTTTGCTTTTGCTTGCATTATCCTTCCCTGATCACAGACACCTAAAATGGCCACGCATGGTCCGAAGGGTGATATTCTGCAACACCACAACCATTTGCAAAGCACCCCTTGGTTCTACACATACAGCTCACTGTTGAGTGTTGCTATTTAGACAGAGCAACGTCAGCTTTGGCAGAAATCAGCTCTTTGGAATGCATGTGAAAATGGAAAGATTACACCTAAAATATACCTCTCGGTGTTTTCATAGCTGAAGTTGCTCAGTGAGCTCCAAGCCAAAAACCATCAGGGGAGCTCAGAGGGAAGGCTCCAGGGTCCCAAGGCAAGATGAGAACCATTGTCAGATCCTGGCCAATGTTACATTTCTGGAAAAATACTCGAGTCTTTTAAAGCAGCACCACGGAAAGGCATTTTGTGGGATACCTCCAAGCTGCATTTCCCACACCGTTCTCCTCCCAGCCCCATTCCAGGCGCACACCCATTCCCATAGGGGTGACCCAGCCTGGGGCCATCACTCCACACTCAGAACCTCAGCTCTGGCTGTTACAACATGCATTGTGAAAAGAAACCCGGCATCAGCTTTTATACCATGAGTTTTAAAACAAGATGTGGGAAGGGAAGGACCAAACGGAGCTATTAACCAGTACCAGACACCGAAGGCGGGGTGCTGGAGCCCATCATCCGCAGCACAGACAGCACTGCATCCTTCCTAGCTGAGCCTTCCTGCATTACTTCACTCTCCGTGCCCTTTTGCAATATGCTAGTTCTGAACACTGCCTCGCATCCTGGCTCGCCATCAGCTCCCATTCCCCCGCTTGCAGTTGCTGCAGCCAAACAGACAGCTGCAAAACGCGTCAGCTGAAAGCAAGGAAACGGGGCTGGCAGGTCTGGCTCGTGGATTTTGCTCCCCGTGGGTGCTGCTCGCAGCCCTCCTTTCAGACCCCGAGCGCAGCCGATCGCTTTTGCAGCTTATTGAGTACGCCGGTTTATGGCAATGTTTTTCTGCTCACTGAACTGGCTCATTCTTTCAGCAGAACAAACTGTTCCACGTTGAGGCAGGAGTTGGCTGTGTTTTAACAAAGGATTTTTCCCTTCTGACAGTGTTTTGCAAAAGACCCAAAAAAATGAGTTTGGAGCCAAGTTACAAAAGGTCAGGAGAGGCTAGGCAAGCAATGGGTGTAGTTCCTGTATGTCACAGCCAGTAAAGGAAATGGGTGGGGAGAAGAGGAATGGCATTTTGAGCAGAAATAATACGTATGAAGTGATTTTAATGAGGATGGCAAGTGTGCAGGCACTACGATTTTTGCTTTAGGTAGGCTGAGGTCTCTGCAGTGATTTATCCACATAAAGTATGTACATGATACAGTTCAATCAGCAATAGCAGCAAGAAAAAGTCTGCCCTGCTTGCCTCCCCTCCCCTGGCTGATTGATTGCAGGGAGCTACCAGCCTCTCACCTCCCTCAGCCCAATGAATATTCAGAAGGCTTCTGCCGAGAAAACAGCAGTCAATCACCAGCACAATGCCGGGGGAAGGAAATACTACACTGAGAAAGCCGGGTGGGACTGCTCTGCTCCAGCATCCCTACCATTTCTGATGTGGGGTGAAGTGTTCCCACGGAGGCTGGCCCTGTACAGGTCTGCTCCACCTGCATCCTCCATCAGAATACCCAAGCGAGGTCGGGAGCTGACAGCAGACCTTCCTCTTCTCTTGAGCAAGCTGGGATCAAAATGCTCTGTGTTGGATGGCTGCAGTTCTGCTTGGCCTCGCTATGCAGCAGCTGGCAGGGCCAGGTCCGCCTGTGCTACGTATGGTGCATAGGCAAAGCAAGATGGCCCTGCAGATGTTGAGAGCTGGGGAGCCCAGGGGATCTGCAGCAGCTGACAGTACGTAATGCCTGATACTGAAGCTCCTCCAGGCCCCAGAGGACCCCTGAATAGAAAGAAAGCACCCGCCTCTGGAACACAGCCACTTTTGTGGCTGGAAGGGGCAGATGTTCAACCCCATACAACAATGCAACCCAACAGTTGAGGCTGTGAGTGAGGAATGCTGCATCCACTCAAAACTGAAAGGGGAAATTAGGGACGCCATCTAATTCTCGAGTCACCATTTGGTCCTAGAGCTTTGAGTTCACATACCTGCTCTGCAAGAAGGGCACAGGGTTTTCCTCCATTGCCTTCAACAGACAACAACACCCTGACCTAAATTGCTGAACCACAAGGACTTCAGCAGCATACGGTCAGACCAGTCAGTTTTCAGCTCCTTCAGCTGGAACAGAGTTTTCCAAAAGAGCCCTTTTTAGAACCTACATAAGAGACAGACTTCCAGAAGCCCCCTGGACTGCGGACTTCATTCTAGATCTCCATGGGCAAAGTACAGGAGTCACAGCTGAGCACCCGCCAGCCAGAAGCAATCCTTGTCACCTGCTCTTTGGTTTGAACACCATTTGTCAAGCCATTCTGGACAGTACGCAGAGAAACTGAGCAAAGTTCAAGGGTTATCTGTGGTATGAACCATTCGTGTCAGGGCTCTCTGCTTCCTCTGGCTGTTCAGCAGGACTTGGAATGGATTAGCTATGGAGAGGCAATTATTTCTGCGTTGAAAGCTCACCATCCTCTGTAGGTCAGCTGTGAGCTAAAAGCATCCCAGTTATTCACTGCTGGAAGCTGGAGGAATTTCCTTACTCTCAAAAGACTGACATTTAAAATTAGTTTCAAGTACAGTTGTGATAAACAAATCACGTCCTCCTCCCCTCCCCCTTCTGTTATTTGGGGTTTTTTTGATGGATTTTTAACCAGGACGCAGGAGAACCATGCAGAGTAACAGACACCAGACCGAAAGCAGCGAAGCCAGAAGAGCCCTCCTTTCCAAGCTCTCCCTTAGACATTTGATTCCCCAGACCCTTAATTTTTGAATTCCTCATACCATAACAACAACAGGAAGCATTAGGCTGCTTTCACCATGCTCTTCCCATGAAGAGCAGAAGGTGAGAGGCTGATTTGTTACCTTGCTGCAGGGAACAGAGGACGACCAGGTGCTGAGGCTCATCCAGGACATGTTTCTCATGGGGTGGAACACGAGCTGGCTCCCAAATAGCTGCGGGGGGGAAGCAGCCCTTGGCAGGCACATGGGGGAAGACGGCAGCTATTTTAAAGCAGCGTGACAGCCTAAGGAAAGGGGCTTGGGTTTTGGGTTGAGGCTTCCTGTGATCCTTTATTCCAAATAATGGTGCATTCATTAATTTGCAGATCACAAGGCCTTAATATGAGGAAATTTGTTTAAGAAATTCAGGCGTGCTGGGAGAATTGCTTCCTTGCCATGCATTAGCGAGCACACCCGCAAAGTGCCAGCAATCACTAAGCCTCCCCTCAGCATTCACAGCTCTATACAATAGAGTTTATTATTTTTAAGCTTTTCAGACATCAGTGTGGCGAATTTGAGAGCACTATTTGGAAGATTAAGACACGAACACCACCATATTATTCAATTTAGCTCCAACACTGAGCATTTTATTTCTGTAGACAGTCGCGACTAAACCTCCATTTCCTACTGCCAACAGGCAGACATACTTACAGCTTTAAGTCACATTTCAGCACGGTCTCGCAAACCAAATTAAGGAAACGAGAACAAGGAAATTACTGTCATTATGCAAATAGTGCCCAATTACTGCCAAGCCATACAGAACCAACCTTCAGGTCGCTGCCATAGGTTTTGAAACGATACACGTACAAATTGCAGCAAGTGGAAAACTGTTGTGGGCGCAGCCAGGTGTGAGGTTATTAGCACACCTCCAACAGCTGTATTCTCTAAGCACTCGCTGTTTTCTGTGTTCACACAGGCACAGAGAGGCACGCAGCTCTTGCTACCCCGCTTCCCCAGCTCACTGCCCCTAGCAGCAGTCACACTGCCATGAGTTCTGGCAGCAAACCCACAGGCCCCACCACACGTGGCTCTGGTTCCTGTGTTCTCAGCCCATTAGAGTGCCAGGAGCATCAGCAATCTCACTCTCAGCCCCACAGACAGGCACTGGCTCACCTTGAACAGGTGATGCTTTTGGCATGCTGCAGAATTAAGGCAGTTGCTGAGCCGCATCACTCGCTCCTCTCTTGAGCGTCACAGCCCATGTTATACCCTCGGAGGCACAGAAGCCAAAAGCCTTTCTTCTTCTTCAGACACAAAGGGCAGCCACATTGCAGCAGTCTGAACACTCACCATCATCATTAGGGTGAATGGCACAGGATAAATTTTTAACTCTGTTCAACATAACTCAGAGAACAGCTTGAGACACTGAACTGCAGGAGGAGGCAGCACAGAAGGACCAACGTAACAATAATGTTAGTGCTGTGTCAGCAGGCTGCCTGAGAGCCCAGGGCTGCCTCAGGGCTCGGTAGCTGCAATACAGAGCCTTTCATTTCCAGGTCAGCAGCTCAAACCAGAGCCACGTTCACAGAGATGAAGGCAAGCATTAAGACAAGGTGAATGACATACCAGTTCCCCGGGACAGGAGCATCTCGTGGAGGTGAGGTGCCAGCAGGAGCCCGGCTGCTGTGCACATCAGCATGAGAACAGGCACAGAAACACACCATGAACAAATGCAGCCTCCATTTTCCAACAGGCTACTTTCTCAGTGACTGCCCAAATCGGGTCAATGTTACTTTACTTTAATTCTGCTTAGCGTTGGAAACCCCAGAGCTGAAGTTATTTAGCTGCTGCCAATGGTACAAAAAAAAACCAAAACAGACACTGTGGACAAAGGAGGGAAACAACAACCCAGCACTGTTTCTCCAGGCAATTGCTTTCTTCCTTGTGCTGGGAGAGAAGCAGACTTGGAAGCATCTCAATGATACTGCAGCAAAAGGACTGCATGTCAAGCTGGATAAGACTCGGGACAGCAGGAATTCCCCCCATACAAAGCCCATAATCACCTGTGGATGAGAGATGAAGTGGGTGAAGCAGCAGGAAAACAAGGAGAAGAAACACTGCAGCCTGTGAGATGCAGCTCCCATCAGCTCACAGGCACACAAGCAGCTCCACAGTCAGATCTCTTCAGATCAATTGCACAAATCCTCATGCTGAGCTGCTTACTTGAGTGGCCAGCGTTGGGGAAAATAACCAAGTGAGAGGTTCAGAAAATGAGCTCCTTGGATGAAGGCTGCAAAACTGTATGTGCCTTCCAGCAACAGCCAGGAAAATGGCGTGCAATGCTATCCCAAATGCTACACAGCTGTAATGCCCCAAGTTTTGAGCCTCTTCTAAACGATCTGCTTTCACACCCAAAGGACTTAGCAATCCTCTCCCCTCTTCTAAATCGGGCTCAAGTCTCACTGCACCTGGCAAGTGCAGCTGAGTGGTGAAAAGCTGCTAGCAGGGATGATACCCTCACCTTCCAGTTTAAACAAGTTGCCATCTCTGGCAATGATCCCACAGGATTTCAGCCCTCCATTGGCCAAGGAACACTTCTCCAGTGTCTCTTCTTCATTGTTCCAGGGTGAGAATCACAAAACCCAGCGTTAGCCGGGAGAAGTTGCATGCAGTGCATCCCCTATACTGGGGATTTGCTTTACCTGCTGGCTACAGACCTGCCTGAAATCTCCACGCCATCTAGAAAACAGCTTCCAACTTCCACAAAAGCCTTAACCCAGCCTCCAGCACCTCTGCACCAAGGGCAGCAAGCTATTGAGCAATAATTCAGGCAAAGATACCCAGAGAGGAAAGGGTTTGGGGTTTTGGGAAGGGCTGCCACAGACAAGCAGAAGCACAGACTTCATGCTGACCAGGTGAAAGCTTCTTTGCAAGAGGGACAGGTTTCCCCACCAACAGGCCATGCCTCTTCCACAACTGGTAAAAACTTCATGTAATAAATACCCCAGAGATGAAAGAGCTGGCCCCAGCTTACATCCCTAAAAGATTGCCATTAAGGTACTTTAGTGGGTTCCTCAGCAGTGTGCACAAGGCACTGAACCCAGCTACGTAACCACAGCTATACAATGGGCAAAAGCAGCAGAATACTTTAAAGGAAAAAGGTAGAGGAGCACTGGAGACCTGCTCCACCAAAGCTGACCATTGACTTCAAGCTAATGGAAACAAATGAACGTGATGCTAAGGATGCCCAGCTCAAGGAGCAGCTGCCTCCCAGGAACATCTACGCTACGCAGGGAGCTCTGTGTGGGATCTCAAAGTGACAGCATAGTCCATGGACACTGGCACAACCATCGGAGTGGATGCTGTTGTCTTTTCCCCAGGAGAACAGAAGTGAGGCCCAGGCCTTCTGCTCTGGGCTTCTCACTCACCGCCTACAGAGGAGGCTCTGACTGCCTTCACTGCCACAGCACTGCTGGGCTGGAAGGGAAACGCTGTTACAGAAAAGGACCTGCAGCACTGAGCAGTGCTCAATAACTCACTCAAGGTCCCAGGAAGTGATTGAACCCAGGACACGTGAGTCACCACATACTTATTTATCAGAGATCACCCTCCTCATGGGTCACCTTTTCAGAAACCCTCCCACTCTGCATACAAGAACACTGCTAAGAGATTATACTGAATTATACTGAGACAGATTTATCAGTGAGCCTCCTTTCCAGCCCAGCAAGCTCAAAGTGCCGCTTTGGAAATAAAACCCAAACTGCAGCATGCTGAAGCAGACAACTCCTCAGCACTGCAGACAGCCCCACCAGTTTGTCAGACCTCAGATCCAGCTGGAGATATGAGGGTGAGTTTGGCTCACATTTAATCACTTTGTTTTGAAGGTGACCTCCAGCGAGTCAGAACATACCTATGTGAGAGCTCTGTTTGCAGCTTCATTCGTAAATGCTGCTGCACATCTCCAGTCGAAGCAGAGTATCGCAGCTCTAGAGCTGCTCCGAATGCCAAAAAGCCTCTTCCCTTTGCATGACGCCTCACCTTGAACCTGGTCTGGACAACGCTCTGATATACAGTCTGATTTTCGGGTGGTCCTGTGTGGAGCCAGGAGTTGGACTTGACGATCCTTTTGAGTTCCTTCCAACTTGGGATATTCCACGATGCTTCGGCCCCGAGGCTCTAAGCATGTGCTCATCCATCCACAGACACCAGAAGTGGAAAGCCTTTGGTAGCACCTTCCACAGTCTTCAGGCACCCTGGATGATCAGAGTGGCAGTAACAAAATTGCACATCCCCAAGGAAGCAGGGCTGGGGCCAGCACAGGGCAGGCAGCCACACTGCCCTCAGCCCAAACCCCGCTCAGCTCCAGCACAGAAACAGCAGCAGGTGCAAAACCTCCCAGCAAGGAGATGTGTTCCCAATCCAACAGTCAAACCAAGCTGTGGATATCTACAGCACTCAGATTATTTTCAGCTGATGACAACAGTAGAAGTATGAGGCAATAGGTCTGGAAAAGGCCACACAGGATGGGATTTACTTTTCGTGCAATACAATGCAGCGTGGGTCTAGCCAACAACTTTATGCGCTATCTAAGCATCTAGTGGCCTCAGTCTCTGTATACAAGCAATTGACCTTGTCAGAGTGATGCTTTACAAATACCCTGAGCAGACATGTCAGCAAGAAAGAGCGCAGCTCTTCTGGGTGGAGCAGGAAGGGAGGGACAGAGGGAAGGGATGTGAGCACATCAGGCAAGCACTGGGCTGCTAGCCGGGAAAACTTCACAGCTACGCATCCTGAATGGGCCGATACGAAAATGAAAGCAGAGCTCAGATCCCAAGCCAGCTTCACAGCTGCACGGCCCTGCCTGGCAAACCACGAGCTGCACTCAGCATCTGTCCCTGCCCCTACCTGCAGCTGCCTGACCTGAGCCAACGCAGTGGAGCTTCCCAGGAGGGAGGGAGCCCTGAACAACCTGCAGGAGAGCTTAGCACAGCTCACCAGAGTCTGCCACACAATCCAAGTGCTGCAAGTGGAAAACTCCAAAGATTTCACCTCTGAATGCACTGAATGACCATTTTCTTCTTTCAAAGTTGTCTATTTGCTTCAGCATCAAGAAATACACTTTCCAAATGTACTGCTAGGAATAGGGTGTTGTAAACAAACTTTTACAAAAAAGGAAGGTTAGCACACAACATATTTTTCTCATTACTTCAATAGATCCTGCGAGCTCTGCAAGCCTGGTAGAGAAAGAGTCTATTTAAAAATCCAGGGTGGGGGAGAATTAGCTCACCAAAACCATAAACAGATTTGCTTTGCAATTTTAGTCCAAGAGAAAAACAAGACGGGGTATGTGCATATCGATGAACACAATAGCACAACCATTAGCACAAAAACAAATGAACTGGGAGGGAGAGGACATCGGAGGAGGGCGGGGGGAAAGGAAGAGCTGAGGAAAAAGGGCCAAGTCCTGAGAGCAGAGATCCTGAGAGCTGGGCTCTCAAAGCTCCTCTGGAAGATACCAGACGCCCTGCATGTGCCAGAGCAGGGCTGGGAGCACGCAGAGAGGATGACACAAGCTGCCCTAACACCACGATCTGCCTCTGTGTGCAAAGCCTCGAGTAACAAACTACATTATTTTCTGCAGATGTGACACAGAAGAATCCTTTCCATTCACCCAGTGACCTTCCACACACATAATCCAAATGCTCTACTACTACCTTTCAGTGGCAAATACTGAGGATCTAAAACTTGATCCTTTTCTCCCTACTCCCTCTCCCAAGAGGCCCTGATTCTGTTTACCAAGCCAGGCTGGCAGGGTCCAAAGCTTCCCCCTCTTTGTCTCACCAGATTCTCTATCGCTAATGGGAAGGCAATGCCAAGTTGTGAGAGAGCACCAACATTCACTGCGCTGGCAAGGTGACTGACAGATGGTATTTGAGGACCCACCTAGTATGTGCTTAATCAACTACCAAGGCAACTTCAAAAGAGGACACTTCTCAGGAGACCCCAGCACACCCTGCGCTACAGCAGGCCCCATCAGCTCATTTCCATGAGCTGAGCAGACTGGATTTAGCCTGCAGAACTGGAAATGTGACAGGAAAGTGACAGTTACAGTGGCAGCATCAGTCCTGCTCTGCTCCCCACAGGGTCAAGGACTGCTGAAGCCCAGCAGCAAGCAGACTCCAGGTATGGCACAATTGGGGTAGAAATCGTTCTAGGGTTGGAAAATCTCCCCTTCTATAGGGATACTGTCATGCAACCACAAACCGAGGGAATGAACTCCCCACCAGCTACTGTCTGCTCACCAAGGCTTAGCCACAGAACTTTGTTTCTTGCACAGGAGATGGTTTTGCTCTGGTATGAGACCCAGTTTTTTCTTCAAAGCTGTTCAAAGGCATAATGGAAAAAGGGAGGGCTATTTCCAAGAGCACATCATCCACCCACAGAAGCCAAGAGGGAAATGCATCACTTTCCTCACCCCCTCACCCACAGTACGAGGCAGATACGCACTTACTAAGTTATGTGTATTCTTTAGATTGAGGGGGAAAAACCTATCAGTGGTCCAGCACAAACACAGGCGAGCACCCAGCCAGGAGATAAGTACAACTGCATGAGGCATTTAAACTCCATCTCGTCCAAGGCACAACATACAGATGAAAGAAAAACCAGTCCCTTTCTCAGAATGGTGGAGCACAACCCAAGGGCTATACCAAGCACAGAGCAGGGCATGGCTCAAAGGTTAACAGAGCAAACCATCACGAGATCATTTATTTCAGCCATCGGGCTAGAAAGCCATTCACAGGACAATCATTTTAACCACTCTGCAGCCTTAAAGGAGGAATTTCTCTTCATCCCCTCACCCATCTTTCCTCTTTCCCAGTGCCTCACAATTACTGCTTATGGTCAGCCACCGAAATCAGTAATTATCCCACAGTTATAACACAAACAGTCCCAGCTGGGTAAGGCAGAACCACGCACTGAGCACATCCTGGCAGCACAGCTGTGACCTACCTGCAGAATGGAGCACGTCCTTAACCCTTCATTTTCCAGTTCTTCTTCTTTGCTTGCACGCATCTTTAAAGTGCCAGTAGTTGACTCAGGGCTGGAAGAGAGCACATTGGACCAAAAGTTACCACTACAGCTTCAGAGGAGAAAGTGACCCTTGGTTAGTAAACACCAAAAGTACAAACGTAACTCCAATCAGCTTCACCCCTGCCCTTAGCCATGCCACCCACCTCACCTGCCATAGCAAATCTTCAGTGAAGAACCCCAAAAGGTGCTTCTTCCCCGGGTCAGTGAAGCTGTGGCTCCAACAGGTAGCCAAGCCTTCTGACCACACTGCCCAGCACTCAGCTGGATCATATTTAGAGAAGCAATCCCAACCTGAGCAGCACTGCTGCAGCAGGCATCTATATATAACCCACAGCTTCACTTTTAGCTATGTGCTTCCTCTCTGCCCTCCATTTCCCTCAGCTGCTGCCCAGTCCCCATTCCCTCATTCCTGGACAAGCAGCAAAGCCAGCCCCATGCATTTCATAATTTCTGCACTTAACTGTATAAAGGGATGAACGGCCGAGAGGGTTTCTGGGTCTGACTTCAGGCAGAGGGAGAAAGCAGCGTATTTAGAAACGAAAGAGTCACCCTGGAAAAAGGCCTTGCAGCAAGGATGGAAAACAGGAAAGCTACGCCGTGACTCCAAAGTAAAGGACAATGTTTACGTGTTGACTCTCCTGCTGCAGCACGGCCAGCGACCACAGTGAAAACTGAAAGCCAATGAGGTTTCAACACGCTTGGAAAGATCCCAGTGCTGAATGAAGGGACCTTGACAGAACAGGTGACAACCTCTCAGACGCCAGCAAAAGTTGAACATATAATAAGAAACAAACATTAGACTGCTGAGGGAGCGTTTTTTATTCCAGCAATGTGTGTAATTGTCCTGCAACAACTTGCACAACGCTGCAGCCTCCCAAACGATGTGACAGCAGAGCAGCCACAGCTGCTTTTCTGCCACTGCTGCTCCGACAGCAGCACAGGAAGCACAGCCAGCTGCTGAGCTGTGCCACAGGTTCCCGCTGCTCCCACTGCACAAGCTTGCCTGGCTATGGCAGGTTTAATAGCATCTGCGTGCTCCTTTAGGGATGAAACATACGTCTGAGGCTGTAAGAAACAAGATTTCTGGATCCTTTGGGTATCTGAATTAAGAAAAGTGACCTTGCTTGTAACGGTTTGAGTGCCTTTCAATTCCTGCAATTAAAGGTGTTTTAAATAGAAACTCAGGCTGGAGGCAGAGCAAATCGCAGGTTCCTAAAACCTAGTTCTGGAAACAGAGCAAAAAAACTGCACATTTGGCAGCACGAGCTGCTCTACTACCCTCTGCAGCTCCTGCCTGAACTGCCTGAGGCTGCTGCCTCCAGTAAGACAATGTGTGGGAGAGGTGGGGGTAAGGGGCATGAGCAGGGGGCTCCTTTGAGCAGTGCATGCCAATAGCTCGGCTGCCTGTCACGGAAACTATGGGCAGCCAAAGGCGACCAAGGAATGCTTTTTTCCCCTAACTTCTTTCATATACAAAAATCCCAGGCACGTCTGATAGCTATGACACACTCAGGGAGTTGCTCAGGTCCCTCTGCATTAGGGATTTCCACTCTGTGCCAGAGCTATTCATTACAGAACTTAACCTCCCTCCCAGGCATTACAGCTTCCTTGGGACTGAATAAACGGCTCAAAAGCTGCAATTCGAGAATGAAGACAAATACATTCCCAAAATGTAAGGCCTGACACAGAGGATCAGTCACTCTAACGTACCTGTGGTTTGCAATCTGCAGTGCCTGAGCCTCGTGGGACAGCAGGTTTGTAAAAAGCAAGGGAGAACAGCAGGTCCCACATCAGCATTCCCCAATTCCCAGGCAGGATCCACTGCTGTGTTTGAGCACACGTGGGCCCTCAGCGCTGACAACTCAAAGCCCCAAGAGCAGAGATTGTTCTGGTCTGCTTTCACTTGGCAATCTCACCTCCGAGTTCTTTCACAGCCCTCCTCCCGCTCTGCTCTGGGTTCTTTTTGACGTTACTGGAAACTGCACGGTGCTGTCCCAGAACAAAGCTTCCTTCCAGACCTGCAGAAGCGACGCACAGCCCAGCTGGGTGCCAAGGGCAGTGGAGGAGGCAGCCTGAAACCAGCTCCCATCAGCCTGCCCTGCAGTAGGGCAAGCCATCAAAGTGCAAAACCATCCTTAAATGACAGAAACAAGCCGACTCTGGTCCCCAGAGCAGCACCACGACGTTTCACCTCTCTCTTGCAGGCTTTCCTTCCTTCTATTTCCAGGCAGGGAAGCAGCTCAGACATACACATACTTTGCACAGTTGCTGCTTTGACAGAGACCAGCCACATCCCTGTGGCAGCACGGGACCTTCTGTCCTACAACAGAGATCCCACGCCGTGCTGCTGCGAGTCCTGGAACCCACAGCAAAACTGAAGAGCTCACCCACACTGTGAGACCCAAAATGATGTGCTGTTACTCACATTTGCAGCCCAGAAAAACTCCTTCCTGGGACTGCAAACCTCGCTCATCCATCAACAGCATAGATCCCTTGGCTGCTCATCCCTATAAAATGGCTGTTTCCTCCAGATAAAGACAAGTTGGCATTCTTGAAAAGACTCCTGAAAACTGAAGCCATAGAACATAACCTGTCACCTCTTGCTTATGTTAGACTGACAACAACCCCTTTAGTCCAGGGCTGTGCTGTGCAGAAGGACTCCAGGAAAGCACCTGGACAACTCCTGCATGTGGGAGAATGAACTGCACCTCCATCATCACTCAACATGAGAAATATTTCTAATGCGTTTTTACCTTCCAAGCTCCCCAAACCACCAAATCCAGTGTTTAACAATCATCGCTTTTAGGGAAAACATCGAGAAATACTTTAATCTCAACTCTTTCCTCCACAAATCAGACCCTGGCCTTTATTCCTATCCACTGTGACCATGGAAAAGAGAGACCACCTTTCCCGCCATGCACTTCTACAGACTCACTCTCCCTCCCTCCTCTCTTAGCTGGAGCCCAGCAACCCAGGCTCTCTCAAACGAGCATTTCCAGACCTCCAGTCAACTCAATCACGATGCTCTGGCCTCCCTCCAGCTGACCTCTCCTCTCGTGCCAACAGCTGAGGATGAAGGATCCTTCCCTCAGTGCGGTACCTCCAAGCAGCCAGCTGCTCCGGGGCAGCTATTTTCAGCAAAGGAGCACCCAATCCCCAGGGCTTCACAAGCAGATACAGCCCTGGCCCAACTCACCTCTACCTGAGTCATTTTCTCCCTCCCAAAGGGAAGGAACTATGAAATTATTAAGCTAAAAATTCCTACTGCAGTGTTTTTAAAACTCAGCATCATGCAGGAAAGCTCAGCAAACTGCAGTCAGCTTCTCCCCACAGCAAAAGGGATGAGGACAGCAGGATCCCTCTCCTCTCACATTCTTTTCCCAGCCCATACAGCTGCTCTTAGGCCTGCAGGCAAAAGCTGGGGCTCCTCATCCTTTAGGCAACCAAGCTCCAAGCAAGGAGATAAAACAGGAGATTCCCACATGCCCATACACCAGGGACACGAGCATCTAAATTTTACTTACGGCCATCAATTATTTGAGAGCAGAAATTGCTTTTGTTGCAGGTTTTACGTAGGGCACAATGGAGCGCCGATCAGCCGCGTGATTGCTCGGCTCAGCGCTGCTCTCCCTTCTGCCAAACAACCTGGAGCCAAAAGCATCCCCAGGGGATGTGGGGCACAAACCCCACTCCCACGTTCCCTGGAGGGTTCTGCACGGTGAGCTGCAACCCGGATATTCTGGGATGGGGAACTCTGGATCTCACTCTCTCCACAGTTAGCAATGGAAAGCCACGCCGACAGCTCTTATACTGTGCACAGAAATCTTTTAAGGTGATTTGTCATTTAGTCTGTCAGCTTGAAATCTAATCGTTTTTTTAAATGAATAAAATATTATACATTACATTCGCGGGCTGCAACCACTGCCAAATTCCTCTGTCATTTTCTTTTTTACGGGATTATAATCACATTCCTCTTTTAATGTTGTATTCACTTGCCTCAGTGCCAGCGAGATGAGCGGCTACACAGCGAGCTGGGGACCTCAGAGCAGTGCAAAGCAACCCAAAACCAAGCTGAAAACGGGGCAGAACACCGCTCCACCCCACCGCAGGGAGGTCCTTTGGGAAAAGCACAGCTAGGTGCTGCTCGTAAAGCAGCAGCCAAACCATTTCCAGACATCATTGTAATTTTTTTTTAAAGCAGGATTACCATTAAAAATCCTTCATTGTGTGGCAGTGGCTGGGGAGGACAAGCTTGGAGCTCCTGCCATCCAGAAGCGCACAGCTCGTGCACAGATGGGAAACAGCTCAACAGCCAACACAAGAGGTCACCTGGCTCCGTCACTGCGGGCACACAGCCGCTCCCAGCTCGCCTTCTCCTTGGGCTCCCCTCCTGCTCCGAGTGGAAGCTATGCACCGAGCCAGCTCAGGTCCCCAGAACTGCAGGCAGCACTTGTTGCCCGTGCCACAAGAGGTGTCCCATCCTGCTCCCTGCAGGGACAGGGCTGGCTCACGCCTGGGGACACGATGGGGAGTTACACAAATCAAGCACTTTGGCATTTGTTGCTCAGAATCCAAATGTCTCTTTCCCCCCCAAACACCTGAGTTCAACTAGTGCTCTCTATCACAAAGAGAGACAAAACTGTCAAGAAATGGAAGCAAAAACTCACTGAAACTAACGGGCAACTTTTACAACACTAACACAAGAAAAATGTGGGGCTTTGTGGTTTTTTCCCCTCCCCCTGCAAAGCACATCTTTGCAGGACAGTGCTCGTTACAAAAGCATTCTTCCTCCTGGAAGCTCCCTCTGACAGCTACTGTTACAAATGCGTGAAAGACGACTCATTCAGCAGTTCTGGCACGCAAACAGCACCAAACTGGCATTGCCAAGCCATGCAACTTTATCACAAGCTTCATAACATTTGCAGAAAGAAAAGATGCTCTTGCTGAGAGCATGAGGCAGGGAAAAGCTTCAGCTCGCAGGGCCGTGAGGATGTGAGGTTTCACTGAGGCAGGGGGACAACACAGATAAGTGACATCGTGGTTCTGGAGGAAAACTGTCAAGTAGGAACAGAATGTGCCCAGACTTCCAGGGACAAGCAGAGGAACCCTCCATGTACTGTCAATGGATTTGGCACTGCTGACTTCTGAATTTTTGGTTTTTGGGTGGGTGCAGAACCAGGCTGTGAATTTCAGCTGTGGAAGCACCACCATTGCCATCCCAAACACTGTGCAGACCCACCGAGCAGTCCCAGTGCCAGCACTTAACCTCCAGGCAAGGACAGAGGCATTCTGCCTGCCTGCAAGGGCTGCTGAGCTGATCTCCCTATTTAACCCTGCCAAAACACCCAAGATTTTGCTTACATCTCAGCCCATGCATGACCTTCTGCACATCAGCTTTCATTCTGGACACATGAGCAGCTGCCTCACCAATTCTTAACTTCAGTTTGACAGAGCAAAGGGCACACAAATGGGGCAAGCATGTCCACGCACACAGCCAGCCCCGAGCGCAGCTCTCCTCCCGCCCCTCTCCTCCTTTCCTCCTCTGCCAGGAACAAACCACACAATCGAACCGGCCTGGGCATCCGCAGCGCGAGGGAAAAGAAATATGTCAGCAATGAATAGATTTCAACTGGAATCTCCCAGGAGACGGGATTAAAATGAAGGGGGGAAGAAATAAACGGAGGAGAAAAGAATCAGCTTGTCAGGATCAGCACCGCCAGCTCCTACGGCCATAACTCAGGCCCCAAACAGCACAGGATCAGCTCCAGGGTGGGAGATGCTGGGCAGAACCCAGGCTGGTGGAAGGCAGTGGGAGGAGGGCAGCATCTCTGCAACGAGAGCAGTGCTGCACCAGGTGCTGGAGACGCCTGCCAGCACAGCCCCAGCTCTGAAGGAGGCTGTATGTCAGGTGCCCCTCAGACCCACGGCAGCAGCAGGCCGGTTTTTGGTCATTCTTGAAAAAGCCTGCTTGTTTATTCACCTCAACTGACCCTTCCCAGCCCGTTTTGTGAGGGCATTTTCTGCGTCTGACTGGATTAATGGCATTTTATAAAGGAAAAGAAGAAAATGTAAAAAAAAAAAACAAAACATACTGACGTGCTGGTTTAAAAGATCCATTTTTATGCACATCTTATAACGTGATTACCAGCTGAAGCTTGCTTTTTCCCCCCCAAAAATGCTGGGTGCAGACGGCGCAGATTCACCCACTTGTTCGTGCACGGCTGGTGGCATCAGCTTGTATCTTTAGAAGAATATGAAGCATCGAGGGGGAAATGAAACAATGCAGTACTTCTCCGGGATGGTTCCTAACATTAGGAAAATAGGCAAGGAAAACAGCGCGGCTATCCGCTCGCACACCTTCCCACAGAACGCAGGGCCCGCTCCTATAAAATAACAAACCGTGTTTCAAAGCATTTGGACGTTTTTAAAAACAACATCTGACGTTTTGGACGTCACCGCATCCTGAGGCTCCGGGAGGGAACCGGGGACCTGCTCCGTGTGTTGGCTGCACCCTGCACACAGCCCCGGGGGCGCACGGGGACACTGCAGCCCTGTCCTGCAAGCACCTCATGGCAAAGCCCTGCTTGCACGGGGTGCTCCATTCAACCCGTGG
The DNA here is from genome assembly GCA_016647715.1 of Pavo muticus. Lineage (NCBI taxonomy): Eukaryota > Metazoa > Chordata > Aves > Galliformes > Phasianidae > Pavo > Pavo muticus. The sequence continues at coordinate 95,053 of JACDJE010000221.1, read as the reverse complement.
ATTCCTCGCCTTTGCTCTAGCAGTCCCCAGGTGTAACCTCAGTGCAGGCCGCTCCTAATGGCTCACCACGGCTTCCTTTCCAAGCAGCTCCTGGGTGCTGCAGCCATGCTGAGGAGCTGCTGGCTGCACGCTAAGCAAGGAAACAAATGCAAGTGCTCATCAACACCGCTGGACTTATGTCTGCATATGGCAACAAAGCACCTCCGCAGGGGAACGCTTTCTCCTCCCAGTGCCCCATCACACACACACAATTACACACGCAATTATTTTACTCACAATTCCTATTTTCTATTTAAAAAAATAAATAACAACTGAAATGGAGCCTCTGGGTTGCAAGACTGGCAAAGCTCCGTCTCCACAGTTCAGCACACAGAACCTCCCTCATTTCTTTTCTATAGGAAACAGCCCCACTGCACACACTGTGTCACCATACAGATCACTCAGCTTAGGGAAAATTTAAGACTTCCTCCCCACCCCGTTTTCTTATTAACGTAAGAAGTGATTATTGGAATTAATTCAGCAAATAGCATGCATTCACCATGAGCCCAGCAGTCCGGGCCTTCTGCATGCAATGGCTACATGCTAATTATCGTAGTGGTGGGATTACTTCCCATTCACATTTGGAATTTACAACACCGCTGGGAATTGATTAAATTAGCAGGAAAATACAAAAAAAAAAAAAAAAAAAGGAATCAAGGACATTTTAAATTCAGCACAGTTTCCTTTGAATTTTCTTTTTAGCTCGATGCCTACAAGGAACCCAGCATCAACCCCAGCACCAGGCAGCGTTTCCGAGCATTAAGAGGCAGAACAACAACCACATCTCTGGCACAGACACTTTGGGAAGGCGATGCAAGGCTCCCTTGTTTACCAGCTTCTCTGGTGTTCACAACAGCTCTCTCTTGCCTCCTGCTAATCGCACCCTTTTCCACTCAGCTGGAATTTTTAAGTGAAGACCTCCTCCTATACGGCCAACAAACCTTCATTTCCAAGCCCAGGAGCTCTGTTGTGCTAGGAGCCCGCTGCTGAGCTTGCAGCACACACCTATGCAGCAGCAGCAAGATGAAGGCAGGCACGTCCCGCTGCTCCAGCAGCATCCTGGCTCCTGGGGGCTTCAGTCCTCACCCCAGAGGATGGCTGGCAGGTGAGAGAGGGACAGAGCCCACAGCTGCCACCTGCAAGGGCTGCTTTCTCAATCTGCTGGACCCACCAGCTGTGCATTGGCTGCTGCTGGGGATCCTGGAGGCACTGCCAGAGTGAGGCAGAGATTTGCAATCTCCATCTCAAGTCCGACCTGCTGCCTCTCTACACCTTGCTGAGCAGCAGGACTGTGAGCACACGGGGACGCTGCACCTGCCTGCAGTGCCATTGGTGTGGTGGCTGCCCCTGAAAGCAGCAGCTCCTTCTGCCCTCACCCGCTCAGCTCCAACTGCTCTGGCAGCAGGCTGCAAACTACAACAGGGGAAAAAATAAATAAAGAGAAAGAAGAAAGAGCCCTATCCCAAACACCAGAGAAGATCAAAGCAGGAACATGAAAACTTTGAAGTCCCTTTAAACAACTGAGGCTCTTCTCCTTCTGAAGCTGTGGTTTTGCTCCCACCCCCCACACGCTGCTGGGGATCTACAGGCTGCTCTCACGCAGACGGTGACTGAGAAAAACAAAGGTACTGCTCTGCAACCTGCAGATGGGAGATCCCTGTGGGAAACAACACTGCCCTGGGGAACACATACGTGTCCCCAGGTCACAGAGTAAGATGGAAAACTACACCCGAAGAATAGACACAAGTAAGCAGCAGCATGGATTTGAAGCAAGGTCAGGCGTTATGCCTGCCAAGCCTATTTTGCCTAAGTCCTATGCAACCCCTCACTTTGAAGGCCCTCCCATGCACGCAGCCAAGCTCGGGTCACTCCTCACCAAGCAGGCAGAAATGCTCCAAAGAATCATCAAATCATTAAGGTTGGAAAAGACCTCTAAGATCCCCAAGTCCAAACCGAGCCCACCCCACCATGCCCACTGACCACATCCCTCAGTGCCACATCCCCACAGTTCTTGATCACCTCCTGGGACAGTGACTCCTCCACCTCCCTGGGCAGCTGTGCCAGTGCAGGACCAAAGGAACTGGCCTTCCACCTGGAGCAAACAAGCCCTACCTGACATCTCATGGCGACAGCCAGTCACCTCCAGCTCTCCTTGAGCCTGCAGGAGCGATCTGCAAATCTCCCGTGGTTGCCGCACCACCCCCAGCCCTTCCTGCCTGTAAAGTACCATTAAAGCACCGAATCCTTGGTGTTTCCCTGGAACACTTGGCTGCTCCTTACAACATCCACTGCGCTCACGGCGCACTAGCAGCAGAGGCACGGAGCAGCCAGGAACAGGTGGGCTGCGGCCCCAGAGAACGTTCCCATTGCCGGGCTGGCTCTGAACCCAGCCCACATGCCTGCTCTGCTCACACAGCTGGGGCTTTCTCCCAGACTTCTTTCTAAATTAGCTCTGCCCCTATTAGAAAGGCTCTCCTTTTCCTAAATATTTTCCAACATGGGAACTGTTCATAAGAAAGAAAGGGAGAACAAGACTCATTTCAGAAGAGGAGCCTGTGTTTCCATCCTGCCTAACAAACACAACGCCAGCTCCACGCAACGCCCTGCACATGCTGGAGGATGACACGTTTCCAGCACTCACACCCACATGACTACCTAGCACCACAAACACATCAGGGGGCAATTAGCCTGAATGCACCAAGCACACAGACTCACCTCGCCAGGACTGGGAATAAGCCCCATCTGTGCCACCTGCAGCCTGCACAGTCCCCCCATTCTGGAGGAGCACTGCGTTGGGGTGCTGCTCATCTCCACAGTGCCATTTGGAGCCTCAGGAGTGATGTGGCTGGAGTCTTAAAGCAGAGATCCCAGCTCATTAAATATATCACTGGTTCCAAACAACCATCAACAGGTGTTGTTTGTCAGAGAGCACCAAACAGGCACAAAAAGAACCAAAGCAGCAAAAAAACAGAGTGACTCCCCATCGGAGTATTTGTACAGTACTGGTGTGACACCTTAGGCACATAAATATTTGCTTGACCCATTTCCAAGAGAAGTTATTATAAGCTTCATGCAAACCTCTTTATTTACCAAAGCATTGGAGCAGAGCACGCACCTGGCTGAAGGCAGATCCTCAAGCTAAGCTGTGGGGCCACACTCCCTCCTCATCTTCCTACGGGAACAAACTAACCCTTCTTTAGCAGCAGTCTGAGAACAGCCCCAAGACATCATTCAAGGGGAGGCAGAGTTGAGGACGCCCACACAAAACCCAGCACTGGATACCCTCTCCGCTGCCTCTTGCCTCTGCGAGTTTCCAAGGGCTCATGATATAAACCTGTCCCACCCAGGCACTGCTCTGTGTTAAGGACACTCTGCAGGCCACATTCCAAGGCACTCTCCCCACCCTGCTCCTGACGTGGCCCTCTCAAGCATCCTTGTATTAAGGAGGGGAAAAAAAAGGCTGAAAGGCTCTTCTCCTTCATCCACAACAACCTCCCTCGAAGCTTCTTCCCTAAACTGAGAAGGCGTCAGGACACAGTCCTGCTCTGAAAGGAGAGAGAAAAGGGAAACGATGGCATTTCTGACAAGTCTGGGAACACCCTCTGCACGAAGACTGCCTGCGAGTGCCCCGGTGACAAACGGAGCACCCCGGCTCTGCCCTGTGCCATGCTGTCATCGCTGTGCTCCAGCCCCACCGCAGCCCTGCCCTGGGATTCCACTTAGCTCCATTTGCACTTTAAGCATTGTTATTTAGAACGCCGGTCCAGAGAAAAGAGACAAAAACAAACAAACAATGAAGGGGAGAAGTACAAGACTGTTTTTCTCCTTTTAATTAGAAACATCACCCCTCTCCTACTCAACAAAGCTATCGCAGCTGAAAAGGGAAAGAGATGCTGCAGGCTTCCCCACACTGACCATGGGTCCTGCAGCACCACCGAGAAGGACCTCCTCAAAATCAGCCCCTATAGTGGGACCTGCATTTGTCTGATCTGGAACAGGTGCCTAAGTCACAGGCACCTCCATCCCAGTCGCCTGTTTTAATGCATGGAAAGAATCACATCCCAGAGGAAGATCAGAGTCCGGATGGGGTGATCACCCTCAGAAGTACAGACCCGTGCCTGGGAAAGGTGGGAAGGTTCCAGCCCTGGCTCGAGGCTGTTCCCATCCTCTGCCTTTCCTTTGCACTGACTTCCACAGTGCCTACATTAGTAGTTTCCATTCCCAGCAGTTTTCCAAGTGAGCCGCAGCCCTGCCTGCTGCTGCTGCTTTACTGGAAAGCTCAGCAAAGGCCCCAGAGCAGCTGCCCCAGCGCCCAGGCAGCTCCCAGGCAAAGCTATTGGGAAGGGGCAATAAGGGGTGGCTGCAGCACTGTGTCTCACCAGCAAGGCAAACCAAGTTTTGGCTGTTTTACTCGCTGTGAGAGGAGCTGGGGAGCTGCTTTCACACACCAGCACCATAGTAACCGAGAGAGATAAGGAAAACAGCACAGCTCACATACACGGAGGCACCAAGTATTTGGAGGGAAGGAAGAGGAGGTCTGAACAGGAAAGGGAAAACCTTTTTGCTGAGAAGAACAGCAGAGGGGTGAGGGCAGGGTGGGAAGGACCCGCAGAGCTGCTCACACCCCCTGCCCCATGGCCACCAGCGGGGACAGCAGCCCACCCCGCGCTGCTCTGGCTCAGCAGCGATTCCATCCATAGCTGTGTGTCACCTGGAGTGACTTCAGGGCTACAAACCACCCCGGCTCTCTTACAGCAGCCGGAACCGTGGGAGCTGAGCCCTGCCAGAAAAACCTCTGCTAAACTCCAGCCGTCCCCAGTATAACCAGCGCCAGCCCCATTTAGCCGCACTGGGAACCAAACGCAGCCCAACAGCCACGTCCTTCCCACCTTCACAGCTGGGTTGCGCTCGGGGGCTGTGCGGGCTCTGCTGTGCCGTGTCACGGCCGGGAAGCAGAGAGCAGCCGGGCTCGACTGAGCTACGGCCCCGAAGTTGTAGAGCACATCCAGGTGACAGAGCTCACCCAGCCAACAGGAGTTACCATTCAATGGCAGTTTTCTCCAACAGTAAACAGCACGCTATCTCGGATGCGTTCGCTCCTGATCTTACACAGGGCTTTTTCCTCCCCCCTTCCTTCCTCGCTCCTTAAGGAGAACCCGTTCGGATGAGCTGCCCCACACCCACCGCCATCCCTCCGGGACTGCACCCCACCGGTACGGCCGCTCCCCGCTCAGCCCCGCGGGCCGCAGCCCTCCGCTCCGCGAGCAGCACGCAGGGCCGCTCCGCGATCCCCACGCCCGGACCCGGACCCGGACCCGGACCCCCCGCTGACAGCTCCCGTACCTCCGCCCGCCCGAGGCTCCGCGGGGCGCGGGGAAGATCCTGGGAGACGGAGAGCTGAGGCGGCCGCCCGCCCGGCACTCACCGGCCGCAGGTTCCCCCGCCGCCGCAGCGGCTCGGCGCGGCTCGGCGGAGGCCCCGGCCC
>JACDJE010000221.1:0-89435 GCA_016647715.1 Pavo muticus | reverse complement strand
GGCGCGGCACACAGCGCCATTAGCTGAGCAGCGGCTCCGGGCCGAGAGGGAAGGTGACGTCATCAGAGCTGGGGGGGGCGTGTGCGCATGCGCGGGGCTCGGCCGGTGGCGGGGGGTGCGGGGGGCTCGAGGGAGTGCGGGCCGTGCGGTTCGTGCCCAGCACAGCATCCTTGCTCTGCGCTGCTCCGGGACATTGTGTTGCTGCTTGCCAAATTGCAGCGGGGTGGTGGAGCCCCTGACCTTACTATCTGCCTAGGAAGACTGCAGCCCAAGCCAGGCAAGGAGCCCCAGGATGCAGCAGAGAGCTGCCAAGACAGACGTGCTTGTCAGCATCGTTTTTCCATTGGAATGCAAGGGGCTGAAAATGCAGCATCTCGGTTGAGTAATAAAAAAATAGCAGTTTTGTTTGAAAAGGGCTTGTTGCAAACATCCATGAGTTGTGGAGGTCCCAAAAGGGGGAACAGAGCTCTGCCTGCTGCGCCTCTCTTGGTGAGAGGATGCAGAGAGCTTGGGGTGCCCAGAGAGCCATGGATCTGCAGGGCTCACCTTGTCAATAAGCAGCATGCTGTGTGGCTCAGAGACAGCTGGTGAGGACTCAGCAGAGCCTGGGCAAAGTGGAGCACCTCGGGTATGTTCTGAGAGCATGGGGGCACCCAGCACTGCATCTGCTGCTGTGTGGCTGTGCTGGATGCACAGGGGGTTGTTGGGGAAGGAGTAAACATGCTGCACTGGGAGTTAGGGTGGGAGGGCCAGCAGGGAAAAGTGGGTGAGCAAGGATTCCCAGTGCAGGGATGGGATGGGGAAGGAACTTCCTCAAGGTGCTCGAGTCTCAGATGCTTGCCCCAGTGTCCAGAGAATGGGGGCTTGCAGGCAGAGCATGGCTGTGCTGCTCATGTGCTCCTGTGCGCTCTGCTTTACTACTTCGTGCTCAGCCGAGGATGTATTCAGCTAGCAAAGAAATGCTGCCCTCTTCTGAAAAGGTGTTCCTCTGCTGCTGCAAGGCTGCCAGCTCCTGCCCTGGTATCAATGCATCTCCTAAGGGCGCTGAGCACAGAGGTCTCCTCATTCACTGGCAGCACTGGGTGCCTGGGACTTTTCCAGGTGTGCTGGCAGCAGAGCAGGCAGCTGCCCTCTGTGCATGGCCAGAGCCTGCCCACGTCTTGCAGCAAACAAGATCTGGGCAGGGTGCTGCTGGCCTGCTGCATGCTTCTATCCCCTCTGCTACCTGCAGCCAGCACAGCTGGACCACACCTTGGTCTTGCTTTGGCTCCTCCATTAGGGAATTTAATAACATTTAAATAGCTTAGAAAAGTCACCCCTTCTGCTTTTTCTGCAAAGGACAGAGCAGAGCAGGATGGGAAGCTTGGAATACAGGACATGCCTGCATCCTGCCAGACCCACAGTGTCCAAAAGCCCTTGCTGGGGGGCTGATCCCTGGGAACAGCAAGCAGGGGCTGGGCTGGGCTGCTGGGTGCAGCACAGGTCTGGCACAGGGCTTGCACTCTGAGCAGCCTTCTTCAGAGAGCAATGCTCTGTGACTGGCAGCAGGTTTCATAGGGAAACAGCTCACCCAAATCCATTCTCCCAGGTCTCACTGTTACAGTAGAGCAACTAAAAGTATCCTCCAAAAACACCAGGTGACAGTGAAGGCTCATTCCTCCCACCCACCCCTATCAGCCTTCCCACAGAGTAACCCTCCTTCCTCCTGGTCCTCAGTGCATCAGTTCTTATATCCAGCAGCGATTCACCAATGCCCGAAGAACTGAGACTTCCCAACTCCTCTTCCACGGGGTAACATCCTCTTGAAGGCAGGATGATGCATTACCAGTGCTGCTTGGGTGTTGGTATTGCTGCTCCAAGTGGCAGCAAAGCAGCTCCTCCCCTTGGCACGAAGGTGCTAATGATGCCCCTCTCCACTTGCAGCAGCAATCAAGGCCTGGAAAGGCCAACACTGGGACATTGCAACCCAAGTCAGCTCAGCAGAGGTTAGTGGCATCCTCCTGCTGCTGGGCTCTAGCTGGGGAACCTAGGCTGCCTTTAGGGGTCTGTGTGGATTTTTGGTATTTTCTCCTCCTAAATGACCAGTTATTCCCAAGTCTACCTACTGTACAAGGGCAGAAAGCTCTGTTAAACCTCTGTCTGAGCCCCAGCCCAGCCCAGCTCCTCCATGGCCAGGTGGGTGGGTTGTCCTGGGTCCCCTCCAGTTCTCCCTTGGTACTCATAAGGAGAACTGTGGGCTGCAGAATAAAGCCAGCATGCCCTTTCCTGTGTAGACGGGGGGAGGAGGTGTCCTCTAGTGGCCCTGCGTCAAGGAGATGCATTAGCAACAGATACCTCAGCACAGAAATGCTGCCAACCTACAGGAAATCTCTGCAGCTCTCCTCTGAACAAACTGTATGTATTTTCTACTGTCTGCTTGTGTGTATAGGGAGGAGAGAACCTTTGAATGGGGCTTTCCCTACTCCTGACCTTAGGATTTTGTAGGGCATCCAAGTACTTTGCCCTGGGTGGCCACTCTAGAGGCTGGGCCCTCTGGGCTAGCCAGCTGATAGTCCTGGCCCCTGGCAAGCCTTGGACTGGAGTAACCCTGTGCTGATGGTACCGTGTTTGTTTCCCCTTTGCTACAGGGGAGGTTGAACCTGAAGTATGGCCCTAATGAAGTGCTGTTCAGTGTGACAACACGGTACCAGGACATGTGCTGCTGCGAGGCCACGAGGTACCTGCGGAACTGGGATGACAGGGTGGTGGTCTCTGACATCGATGGTACCATCACCAAGTAAAGGGCCCTTCTCCCTCCCTTTGTCTTTGCTTTGCCCATTAGGGGTAAAGTGTTCTTTCAAGGCAGCCAGGAAGGATGTCATACTCCATGACCTTCTGGATGCCCACCAGGTTGGATCAGCCTAACTTGGTCTCCTTTCCTTTTAGGTCTGATGCTCTTGGCCACATCTTTCCACTTCTGAGAAAAGACTGGACTCATCTTGGCATTGCTAAGCGCTTCCACAAAATCCACCTGTAAGCGTCAGCTCAGCTAGGACCCCAAAGGGAAGCGGGAGGGTGATAGAGAGGCTGAGCAGGAGCTGCCATGAGGGCTCCTGACTCACAGATGCTGGATAACATAGCCTTAACTTTCTGCTGTCAGCAATGGCTGAGTCTTGCTGTGCTGTCTGGGATGCTGGGGGCACATGGCAGGAGTTTTTCACTGCAAGCATGTGACATGCAGCACTGTTGCAAACTCTGGCATGAGTAGTTCAAGTGACCCTCGGTCCTCTTGTTGCAATCCATGTGAGAGGGAGCACAGTAGCAGAAGCAGAGTGGGTCATTTCCCCTTGGCTGTGTGATGCTCCCAACCTCTCTGGCCGCTGAGAGGCACTGTGAGCCCGCAGATGGCTCATTCCCACCTCAGCTGGCTCTCCCCATCTCCTGTCTTCTAAGAGCGCTGTGCATCCCAGCCTGAGCCGGGGGCTGAGCAGGGAGCTGTGCCCAGCTCGCCTTGCTGCTGGTGCGGGTGCTGCTCCCTGGGTTTCTCAGCAGCAAAGCAGAACAAGCAGGAAGGCTTCCCTATGTTCTCAGGAACGGCTACAAGTTCCTCTGCTGCTCAGCCCTTGCAATCCGCATGGCACACATCACCAAGGGCTACCCCAAGTGGATCAACGAGCAGGGCTGTGCCCTCCCCAGGGGCCCCAGCCTCTTCTCTGTGTCCCACAGGTACAGTCCTCTCCCATCATCGGTCCTGCACCCGGGGGATGGCATTCCCCTCCCTGCCGCTACACTGGGGGATGCTGCAGCCTTAAATTTGGCTTCAGTGCAGGATGCCTTTCCTGGTAGGCAGCAGGGCACAGCTGGATGGAAGCCTAGAGCTTCATGGTGAAGCTCTTGCAGTGCACAAAATCTCTTCTGCTTTCCAAGTATCTTCTCTGATCCCCCAGACTGCCTGGCTGCATGTAGTCCAGCCTGCATTCTGACCTCTCATCCCTCACAGCCTTGGGATGCGTGGCAGTGATACATCCCTGCAGCTCTCATGCCTTCTGGCCCTCCCTGGTCAGGACGTCAGTGCGTACAGGCAGGTAGGTCTGCCTGAGAGCTGCATCTTCACATAGTCAGCTCCAAGGGAGAGCTGATCCAGGAGCTGATGAAGAATCTCAAGTCAACGTAAGTGATGTGCTGGTTCTTCACACCACTGGGTTAACATGGATTTAACTATGAGAAGCATCTTGCAGGAACAGAAAAAGAACCAAATCCCTGTTGGGTTAGGGTGGACAAATGCCCATTTGCATTCAGTTTTTTAGGTTGCTTCAAGCCCTCTCATTGCTGCAGCTTTTCCCATCACCCTGTAGGTATGAGCAGCTAGCGGAGGTGATGGAGCTGATCTTCCTTTCCCTTGGGCAGGAGGGGAGCACGGCTCTGCTGTGCCCTGAGTGCAGCCACTTCATCTACTGGAGACCCCCCCTGCCTGCCATTGACTTGAAAGCCTTCTCCTGACCCCATCAGCTGTGAGGCCCTGCTCCAGGGCTCTCTGCGAGTCCTGCCAGGACCGGGTGCTCCTCATTTGGTGCTCAGCCATTTTGTACTTCTAACACACATCACATTCTGCACTAAGGCAGCTCTTCTCATGGCACAAAGGGAGCAGTAAAGAGAGCTCTGACTACTGAAAACTTACTGAACTTCTCTGAGCCAAATGTCTTAATGTTCTTCATCTTTAAACCTGGCTATCTTTTAAAGGTGATGATGGATCACCCTTATTTATAGATGAGCATCTGGCATGCCCAGCACTGCTGTGTGGTGTAGCTGCTGGAGTGAAGCTGTCACGTGGCTTAACTTGTAAAGCTGGATGGAAGCTGCTGGGCTTTGAGTATTTTTCACTCGCAGCAATAATTAATAGACAGTGCTTTAATCCAGGCTGCCTCTTGTCCACTGCAGCCCCATGCAGTACAAGGCAGGAGCACTGCTGGGCTCCTTCCTCTGCTCTGCATCCAGCTTTTCCTTCTCTGATGCTGTGTGAGTGTGAACCACTTCCTCCTACTCTGATTCCCTCTCTTCCTGTCTAAATAGCCTCAGTGTTTAACTTGAGCTCCCTGTCTTAACACGAGCCTGGTGTTATGCTTCTCTTTTTTTCCTAAAGCCACAGAAGTCATTTTGATACTGGAAACCTCAGCAAGAAATATTTTATTTTTCCTTTCCAGTACAAACAGTCTTTCAGTTTTTAACATCTGAACAATGTACAAGGTTTCAAAAACAATAAAATACAGCCTTTTACCAGTACCTATTGCCAGCTGCCTCGGAAAGCTGCCCAGCACAGAACAACTGCATGGGCACCATCTCCTTCCCTCTCTGCAAGCAAAATAAAAATAAAAATGCCCTATTTTACACCAAGTTCCTTTCATTTTTAAACACTGATAGCTGAGAACTGAAATACAAACTATCTTCAAGTGACTAGTCAGGAATAGTCCAAACATAGCACCACGTTCAGGAAGGTCAGACTTCTTCCTTGTCCCGGTTCGGTCAGTGCCAGCGCTGGCTCTGTGCTGCAGGAAGCTGTTCTGCTGCTTTCTGCCCCAGCCCTGGCTGCTCAGCTTGGCAGAGGTGAGCCTGGGGCTGGGTTTTCTCTTTGGTTGCCGCAGCCCTTTTGGGGCCTGGGGCAGGGTGCTCCTGCAGGGCAAGGACCTGGTCCATCACAAAGGGCTGCCTTGAGCTCCCTGCCCTCTGCTGGGGGGAAGAAAGGAGTTTGTGCTGTTTAAGAGCAGGTTTCTTGGCATACCCCAAAGTGGCTGGAGGTTGCTCCTCAGTTGGAGCAGGTTCTCATTCAGCAAAGCTACAGCTGGATGCAGTGCTCACTGCTCCCATTGTGCAGAGCAGCAGGGGTGACCTGCAGAGGCGCAGAGTGGGAGCTGGGCTGGAAGGGCCCAAGAGCTGCAACACTGAGCTGAGACAAGAAAGTTCCTCTGCTATAAAGTGCCAGAGTTGGTGGGGTGGAGGTTCTTTAATCTCCTCTTCATCCTTCCTGAAAACAACGCCCCTGGTAGCTGAGCAGCAGAGCGTGCCCATGCAACTCCTGGGAAAGGCGGGCACCTGCTCCATGGGGCCAGGCTGGCACTGCTCAACACACACTGACCTTTCCCAGTCTTTGCGGGAAAGCAGGATGACATTGGGTACATCACTTTGGTTTTCATACCACCTCCAGCCCTGCGCTGACCCAGGAGCACAGCTCAGCCTATCCCCGGGCCTGAGCTCAGGAGAGGTCTTCTCAAGGTGCCTCCTCTCCCTGGGGTCCCTGGATCCTCAGCATCCCCATGGACCCAGGGGATCCCAAAGCAGAAGCAGGCTCCTGCTCCAGTATGGGGAAACCCACGAGCAGGTGTGCCCTCATGCTCACGTCCTGGAGCAGCTGCACCTTGCCTGCCCTGGGATGAGATGAGGAAATCACGTTCACAGTTTAAGCAATAAAACGGAGAGAACCAGAGCTGGAGGGCAGGAGGCTGCTCCACGCCTGGCTTTGTCTCTTCAGAGATCTACGCACACGTGTCTTTGGGAAAGACACAAGTTTTTCCATAACCCTTTGCATCAGTGCCAGGTGGAACCAGACAGAAAAGTACATTAGGATTGCAAACCGCAGCAGCACTAAGGGAGCACGTGGGCTCGTGCAAATGCTGCTGGGACTGGTGAGAGGTGCTCTGTGCAGCTCTTCAGAGTACAGCAAGGGAAACGGGGGCAGCAAGAGAAAGCTTTGCAAGGGGATGAGCACCGTGACAGCGGATTGTTCAAAAATATATATACACATACCATGTATATATATATATGCATGTGTTTTCCTAATGCGTATCCTCATATGCTCCATAAGGCATGTGCGTTCGCATGGAGAAGGCAGCAGTAGAAATGGATTTACCTTCTGCAGGGAGGGCTGCCGGCCCGAGGAGGGGAGTGCAGCTCCCCAGGGCTGTGCGAGTACGTGTTGGCTTTGAAATCCACAGTTCCTGCAGTGAGTTGTTCCCTGGAAGGAGCCCTGGCTCCGTTCAGTCCCTGGATGAAGATGCAGGTGGTCTTTAGGTCAGAGAATTTCTGTTCCGCAACTGACGACTTACAGGGTTTTATTCTTCGAGAAGCGACCAATCCACAAAAAAATATAAAATAAAATAAAAATAATAAAAAATAATAAACAAAATAAACCTTCCCGCCTCCAGCTTCCTCCTGAATTGTCCTTCTGGGGTCATCAGCCCCTCAGCCCACGCACCGCCCCCGGCCCCGTGCCAGTACCCGCTGCTGCAGGGGCTGCACAGCTGCTGCACAGCAAGGCAAGCACCAAAAACAACACAGTTAAAAAAAAATTAAAAAAATTAAAAAGGAGGGGATGGAGGAGAGGGTGTAGCAGCTTTAATTTATCTTTCCATTTTAAAAAATATTAAAAAAAGAAAAAAAAAAAAGGTTGTCACATTGGAGTCTGTGTGATATAAGTTAAGCGAGGAAGCAGCGCGCTTTGGCAGGGCTAATGCTTCCCGCCCGCCCGCTCCTCCAGGTGGCCGAGCTGCTCCGCCAGCTCCAAGACCTTGGCTTGGCAGTCGAGCAGGTTGTCCTTCAGCCCCGTTATTTCCTGAGAGTGGGCAGCCAGCGTCCCGTTGAGGCGGTCCATGCGGTCCCACAGGCCGCCCGCGTGTTTCTCCAGCTCTCCCCTCACCCCGTCCAGGCTCCCCAGCACAGCCCCCAGCCGGCCGCAGGCTCCCTCCACCCGCGCCACGCGCTCGTCGAAGTGCGCGACGTCGCGCTGCAGGCTGCGGGCAGCTCTGCGGCAGGAGCTGAGGTCGCCGGCGATGCGCGCCTTGAGGCGCTCCAGGTCGCCCTTCAGGTTGAGCATGCGGCGGTTGCTGAAGAAGAGCTGGGAGCCGTGGTCGCTGACTTTCTCCTGGATGGAGTGCACCTCGTCCTCGATCTTCCGCTCGTGCTCATCCAGTGAGGAGTTGACGTGTGTCACGGTGTCCGAGTACTGCGAGACGGAGTCCTTGAGCCCCGTCAGGGATTTGCTGACGGTGTTCAGGTTGATCTTCAGCAAGGTGATCTCCCCCTGCAGAGCCCCCGCCGCCTCCTCCTCGATGCGCCGCTGGATCTCCAGGATGGTGGCATTCAGCTTGCGCAGCAGCTCCGAGGTGCTGTCCATGCGGAGCAGCAGGTCCTGGTTCTTGTTCTGGCAGTCCTCGATCTCCGTCCGGAAGGTCTCCACGTCTTTGGAGGCAGAGCTGCAGCCCGAGGAACAGGTGCTCTCCAGCGTGACCAGGCGGTTCTGCAGCACCTCCAGCTTCTCGTCTGTGCGTTTCCTCATACTGGCGAGCTCCCCCTCCAGCACGGGCACCACCGCCCCATCCATACCCATGGGAGCGCTGACGTTGTTCAGCTCCCCAACGATGCTCATGAACCTGTCCTCCAGGGTCTGCATTTTGTCTTCGAAGGCCGTCCTCATGCCGTCCACTTCTGCCACCACTGTGCCTCTCATGCTGTCCTCCATGCTGGAGCAGCAGCTCCCCGTTTCTCTCTCGGTAGCGTTCAGCCTGGCCTCCAGGTCCTCAAAGCGCCCTTCAAAGAGGTTCCCAAGGGTGATGGCAGAGATCTCTCCGTCCATCCGTGAGTGCAAGTTCTTCTGCGACTCAGAGATGCTGTGCAGGCCCTTCTCCAGGATGTTCATGCGGTCAGTGAGGTAGTCCAGGCTGCTGCAGCAGCTCTCCACCACCGTCAGCCCTTGGATCTGGGTCTCCAGCTGGGAGATCTCTTTCTTGATCTCCAGCTCCTTCCCATCCAGCGTCTGCTGCAGCCGCAGGTTGGCAGCTTTCTCCTGCTCGCACTGCTGTTGCACCTCCTGGATGCGGAAGTCGCAGGCGGTCTGGATCTTGCCCAGCTGCTTCTCAAAGCCATCAAGCAGCTCCCCACGCAGGCTGCCCAGCCGTGCAGCTACGTACTCCTCCAGCAGCTCCATGGAGGTGAGGGGTGAAGGCCGGGCTGCCTCCAGCAGGTGCTTGAGCTGCCCATCATGCTCCAGCACCATGCCGCGAACCTCGTGGAGCAGATCCGCTTTGGATTTCAGCACATCGCTCACCTCCGCCACTTTGGTCAGGATCTCCCCAACAGGCGGATATGAAGCAACGTCAGCCTTGTCCGCCACGTCCACCAGGCCATCAGGAATGATGCCAAAGCCCACGGAGGAGTCAGGCGTGCCAGGGCTGTTCATCAGCGAGCCGATCATCTTGGTGGTGTCCTCCTGGATGGCCAGGCGCAGGCGGTCCCCCAGCCCACTCACCAGCACATGCAGGCTGTCGTAGGCCTGGGCCAGGCGCCGCACCTCCTCTTCCAGCCGCTCCAGGCGGTCCCCGACCAGGCCAGGCAGCTTCCTGCCTGCATGAGACAGAGGAGACGGTCAGGGCTGTGTCCTTTACCTCCCGCCTGAGCTTCTAATTGGTTCAAGTCCTTTTTATCACCTCATAGAACAGCTTGGGTTGGAAGGGGTCATCTAGTCCCAACCCTTCTCCTTGCTGATATCAGCTCCCGCCTGCCTCTTGTTGTCTCAGCCAAACATCACCTCACCCTCCCTCCTTTCACCTAGTATCTCTACTCAATTTGATGGGGAAAACCTGCTTTCTTTCAGGGATGGTAACTCCACCACCTCCCTGGGCAGCCTGTGTCAACGCATCATCAATGCTTCCTAGTATCTAACCTGAACCGCCCCGGCACAACTTGAGGCCATTCCCTCTCATCCTATCATAAGCTTTAAAACAATGAGGTACAGCAATTTTAAAGCCACACATTTTGAAACGTAGCAAATAAGAAAAGTGATCCTCAAAGCAATGAGAGGTCAGGCATCTGGACACAAAGTTTACCCACCCAAGGTCTGCCAGACTCACGCCCTGTGCTGGAACATGAAGCTGGGAGCTTTGTGACCAAGGGCAGTGGTGCAGTAACGTGGGAATACAAAGCAAGAGCAAGGTCTCACCATACTGATTCTTCTTTGGTCCTGCAAACAGGTCGGGGTGGCTCTTCGGATGGGGAGGCACTCTGGGGAGCGGGAACATCTTCGGCCCAGGGGGCATTTTGGGGCCAGGGTGCTGGGGCATCAGACCAGGCTGGTCGGTGGGGCTGTCATGGCAGCCTTCTCCCATGAAGCCTGGGCAGCACCTCCAGGCCAGCTCGGTCACCGTCTTGTAGCCAATCTTGTACCTGGGTCTGAAGAAGGTGCGGTACCTTTCCAGGAGAGGTGAGGAAAAGGGAAGGCAGTTTAGAGAGGCAACCTCAGCTCTGAGTAAGAGAGAAGAGTGGGGTCGTGGGTCCTGTTGGGTGTAAGGAGAGCCTTGCTGAGACCCAGAGAGCACAGCCCACCCACTCCCACTCACTGCATCAATGTTCAGTCCAGCACCAGCAACACCTGCCCAAGAACACAGCTCATTAACCAGCACTGCAAAGGCATCACCCAGCCTCCCCAGGACTGGACCATGAGGTGTGATAGCCAGGTGCCATTGTATGTCGTGGAAAGAGGTTTTTTGTTAGTGAGGCATAGGTTGATTTTTATTTATTATCATTTTTTAAAACATTGGAATCTTGATGCTAGCTTGGAAAAGCAGCAGCAATTGTATTGCTCTGGTCCCCCAACAGACGACCACTGTGATAGATGTTAAACAGTTGGGCAACTTCCAACACAGAGCAGCACAAGTAGGAATGATGGAAGTGACACCAAAGCCTTTGTGAGCTCATACCACTCCCTGCATGTGCATTCTACAGAGCAGGACAGCGAGGAGCAGAGCGGTGTTCTCACCAGCCCATCACATGGAGCAGCTCCTGTCTGAGCGCTGTAACTGTCCCCACCACATCCCCAGTGTCCCTGCCCAGGCTGCAGCCTCTGCAGCAGGAGCCACATGGAGAAAGCAGCTCACAGCAAGGGGAGGAGGAGAAAGAAAACCCAAATCCCACTATTTGAATCATTTTTATATTTCCCAGCATCAGTTTCCCAAAGACACGGGACAGTTTCAAACATCTTCGGAAAACAAGCTCTTCTTTTCACTGTTCCTCTTCCTGTAAGCTGCCAAGTTGTGGTCCTTTCTTCCTTCTGCCCACAGGTTCCAAGGCCAGCAGCAGAGCAGGATGCTACTGTGACAGCCACCACCAGTGGCATGAAGCAAGAACACCTGCAGGCAGACACCTGCCCCCATGCCTGGCTCCCAGGGCAGCCCCTTCCAGCCCTGTTTTCCTGGTGCTCCTACTCCCAGCAGGGGCGGGGGGGACATGGGAGCATGGCATTCCCACAGCACAGCATCCCTGCCCAGGGGTGAGCACAAAGCCCCAGTCTGCCCTGCTCCAGCACAGCATTTAGGAGGAAGCAGAGAGTTTTGCAAATATTTTCCCACAGCAGCAGCCCTCAGCCTGCCCTGCTTCCCCCTCCCCTCATGGATGAGCAGCCCTCCAGCCCCTTTGTGTCCCCATACTCACAGCACTTTCCCCGGGCACTTGGGGCCCCAGCTGCACTTGTGGTACTCAGCTTTGACTTAGCTCTCAGCGCCGTCCTGCAGCACACAGGTGACATTGCGCTGCACCACATAGGCACAGTAGCTCCTAGTGGGGAAGCACAGCAATGCAGTGTCACCTCCTGCCCCAGGCACACAACAATAACAGCCCGCAGTCACCTGGAGCTGTGCTCAGCAAGACAAGCTATGGGGACAAGCAGAACACCCCCAGAAATGGGTCTTCTGGGAATCATCAGCCCTAAAGAAACCTCTTCAGGTCCCTCAGAGCAGCAGCGCAAGGAGCAGAGCCTCCTCCCTTCTGCCACCATGACCACAGCTGAGTGCCACTGGGTAGCACCAGCTCTGGAGCAAGGAAGACAGCTGGAAGGAAGGATGCAGGAGTCCTGCTGGACAGATGGAGGCCAAGGCTTCTCTGCTGGAGGCAGGCTGCCGGCCGGAGCAGATGGATGCAGTCCATGGGGGCAGACAGTGGGGACTTGTGGTGAGACAGGAGCTGAGGGTGGGGACACAGCAGATGGCAGAGCGGGAGGAGAAGAAGGCAGAGGCAGCTATGGAGGGTCAACGGGACTGAGCAGATGGGCTGAAGCTAGCTGCTGGAGCAGGGAGGTATTTGGCAAGGCAGGAGGACACAGTGCAACCCCTTCTCCCCAGCCCCTCTCCAAGGGCTCTCCATGCATATCTCCTGGGATAACCACAGCAATTCCCATCATTCCCAGCCCCAGTGAGAGGCTGCCAGGCCCTGGGCATGTGCAGGGCTCAGCGCTGCAGATCGCTGCTCCGGGGTGAGTCACTGATCTGTGTGCAGGGCTACTTGAGAGCTAAGGCCAGCAACTTTTCTCAGCTGGATGGAAGGGAGATCATGTGTGCATGTGGAAATTTAGAATCACTCTCATCCATAAATCTAGGATTTGCTTCGAGACACCTCCAGCCTCCTCTTTAAGTAAGCCAGTAGCCAACACAGGCAGATCTGCTAGCCACTGTTGATGAACCGTGCACACTTGCGGCTGCTTGGGTTGGGATGGCCCTGGCTCGCTTCTCTTTGCAGAAACCCCTTTCCTTCTCACCCACCTGAGGCTAGCAGCTTTATAGCTGCAGCCTGATGTTTTAAGGCATGCAGCTGGAAAATGTTACAGAGTTTGGAAAGCTCTCACTGGCACTGCCAGTATTGTTCATTTTGAATGTTACTTTATTCATTTCAACTTGTTTGTAACACCACATCCCCCCTTTTCAGAGGGGCCAGATACAAAACTGCTCTATCAAACAAGCACAGAGAGCCCCCCCACCAGCATATAACACCCTTTTTGCTAGGGAATGGAAAAGCCTATCGAACATGCAAAGCCTGCATTCCTCTCTTGCCTGAGCTTTCCCGGTTACTTAACAGCACATCTCAGCCCCAGTAAGCCCCACACACAGACGCACACAGCCCCATCCGCACCCCCTCCCTGCTCCATCCCACACAACACCACAGCTCTCACGTCCCTATGGGACCCGCACGTAGATTCTGGTCCTTTTCAGGACACAACCGCCTCCCCCCAGCCCTGCACAGCCGGTACCCGTCTCGCGATGCCCGACGGCCGCGCACAGGGTCGCTTACTTGTGCTTGCCCAGGGGCTTGCCGAGCTGCGGGCTGGAGCCGGTCGTGTAGAGGTTGTACCTGCCGCCGTAGGGCAGGGGGGCGGCGGGGGGGTAGAAGGTACCTTTGGCATCGGCGAGGGCCAGCAGCGTCCCCAGAGAGAAGCAGGCGAGCAGAGCTCCGCGGCGCAGCGCCCGCCGCATGGTCCCAAGCCCGGCGGAACGGGGGGCGGAACGGGGTGGCCGCGGGCTCCGCTGCGGAGGGGCCGGAGCTCCGCCCTGCCCTGCCCTGCCCTGCCCTGCCCTGCCCTGCCCTGCCCTGCCCTGCCCTGCCCTGCCCTGCCCGCCGGCACACGCTGCTCCGCCGCCCGCCCGACCCCTTTTGTAGGGCGGCGGCAGGGGCGGGCCGCGCTCCTCCTCCAGCCCTCCCCCGGCCCCCGACCCCCGGCCCCGCGGGCGGGGAGACAAAGCCGAGCCCCCCGCCCCCAGGAGCCCCGCGCTGCCGGGCGGACGGAGCCGCGTGCCCCTGCGGGTGGGGTGGGATGGGATTTCGAGCCCCTGCAACCCCGCAGCCGCCCCTTCTGCCCCCACCGCTGCCGTCTGCGGGCGTTTGCCCCCGCAGGCAGCAGGTGCAGCAGCACGGAGCCGGGCAGGGTGCGGAGCTGCGGGGTGCCGTCCGGAGCTCTGGGGGAGGCTACGGGAACACCTTGGCCCGAGGCAGCCTTTGCTGTCCCGATCACACCAGCATCTAGTTCACTCAAGGCCAGTGAAGCCAGCACGTGGGTTTTTCAGAAAGAGAAAGAGAGTTCCAGAGCCGGCATCGTCCCCCCCGTGAAGATTCACCTTTGGTTCCAGGCTCCCCGTTTGTTTCACCAGGTGCCCAGGTGTGCAGCCCAGGGGTGCAGCTGCATGGCAGGGCTGCACTGGGACCCTTTGCCTATGCCTGCAGAACCGCAGCTTCTCTCGGTGGTTTATGAAAGCCGGCCCTGCTCCTCTACCCCTCCTGAGATCCCCGTTATCCCACACCGCATACCCCACACACAGCTACCCCACAGCAGCAGATCCCTACAGTGCCCTGACACCACACCATTAACCACGGGGCTGCTGGAGCCGGCACTTCCCGATGACCTCAGGGTGAGTCTTCGCCATCGGGTGGGGGGAAGCGAGAGAAGAAACCCGTTGTCCCAGGTGGCTGGAATATGCAGGAGGGACAGCCTATGCACTGCTCTGTAATAACAAACACAAGCCTACCGAGCCTGCATGGCTTAATGCTGGATGCCAAAGCCGAGAAGTAACCTTGCATACAGCCTTAATTTTTTTTCCCTGTGTGCAGGGAGCACGATCCAGTTTTAATAACAGTGTGCTGCACGTGCGTGTCTGAGGCCTCAGGAAAAAACATCTGCTGCCACTTCACGGTTTCTGCAGCCCCTGGAGACTGAGCTGGGCATGGCAGGGCAGCCAGGAGGCTGCTTAGTTCTCGGCAGCCTGCTCCCATGGGAAGGAGGTGTGAGCCACCATGCTTGTAGGCACCTATCGGTCTGTCTGTCCCCGCTGTCCATTCCCATTTCTGAAATGTTGGGTCACTTTCTGCTGGATTTCATAGCATGGTCTTCAGAGGGATTAAGTTCCAGTATGTTGTTCCATTCTCTAATTGTTCTGCGGAAAAAAAAAAGCATCTGGGTAGACCTGAGCGAGCCAAGATTTGGTCCTAACTGAGGAAATGGATTCAGCCTCCAACTCATTCTATTATAAGACATCAAAGAGTCCACACAGGAGAGAGCCCTTACGGATGTCCCAAACCATGGGAAAAGCTCTCCTGTGCCTGGCTAGCCATGTCAGAGCTGCTGATGGGGGAGAAATCCAGCTGCTGGGCAAACCAAGTCCGCACCAGGAGATGTGCAGTGGGGCCTGGCACTGGGAGCTGTGGCCATTGGTGCCACTGTGAGCATCTCTGCACCCAGAGGTGCCCATCCCTGCACCCTGAGGTGCCCAGCAATAGGAGCTCAGATGGAAGCAGGAGCACGTGTCCCATGGGCAGTGGTTGCCCACTCTGCCCTGGGGCAGGCAGGGTGGCAGGGCCAATTTCACAAGCGGATGACACCAAACAGTAACTCATTCTGCTCCACGTGGTTTTTAATTAACACTTGCATGGCCTCATCAGCCAAATAATTGCCTCCCTTCATGGGTCAGCAAGCCAACAGCTCTAACCCCCATTCCCACCTGGGTACAATGTTTGGTGGCTGCACCTCACACTCTCCTGCAGACCCACGTTGAGGTTGAAGGGTTCCAGGCTTCTCCAGAGTTACTGCAGCACTGCTCCCATCCCCATCCTTTGGCTCTGTCCATCCTCATCCTCAGCCACCATGGTGTGGTGAGGTGCAGTGGAGAAACACAGCTGCCCTCTGTGCTGCCAAAGGGACAGGAGCATGTCCTCAGCAAGAGGAATTTGAGCTGGGTATTAATAAAAGAGATATTCTGGTAGTAAAATTAATATAGCCCTGGAGGAGACCATATTGAGCCATCTGGAGATCTTAAAGGAAAGGTTAGATTAAAAAAAAGTCTGTCCGGACCAATTTGGAGTAGGGAAGTGGACTGGATGTCTTCCCAAGAGCTCTCCCAGGGTGAGTTTTTCAGAGCACAAATTCATTTCCCAAAGTGGCAAGGCCAGAGAGCAGCCCAATTTTGAGGCCGAGCAGCTCGTGATTCCCATGGATCAAAAGCTCTCTTTGCTTTGGCGCTGGCTAAGGCCTTTTCCTCTGGCTGTGGGTCTGTGCCTGTGGGAGAGGCAGACTTCTGAACCCAGCTTTCTCAGAGGCACATCCAGTGGGATCTGGGGCAGCACTGCAGCCATCCTGCAGCACTGCCCCCAGCCGGGGGGGCTGGGAGCTTCCACTGCTCCCAGAACACGCTTCTGCCACACCGCAGCTCCCAGTGCATGGGCTGAGGATGGGGATGGACAAGGCGTGAGCCACCGCTCCTGTTGGTCGGTCTGGGAGGGTCTCATGGACACAGGGGCTGGGACGGCGCTGGCAGCAGGAGCCCCTCCATGGAGTGGGGGCAGCGGGGGCTGCAGAGGACGTTGCAGTCTGAGAACAAGTGCCCTTTCTTCGTGGGAAAGTGCAGGGACACGAAGCGCTCGGACAGCCTTATCTCTGGTTTTGAAAGCCACACGCTGATCGTTTGTCAAGATTAGCGCGTGCGGTAGAAGGGATGGAGCTGTTCCAAATCCACGCTCAAATCTCTTCCCTGGGCTCACGGCCATTCATAAAAATGCCAGAGCAGCGGCGGCGGCAGCACACGCTGGGGCTGGGGAGGGGTCAGCCATGGGTTACAGCACTCTGCTGGGGGCACGCAGGTTGCTCTGTTGCTGTCCTTCCTCCAGCAGGGCTGGCAGGGTGGACTCAGCAAGGGCGAGAGGTGGGCAGGAGGTCCCGTGGGGGACACGTGGGTCCCTGACCTTTTTGCTGTCTTTTTGGAGCCGGTGCCAAGGCACAGCTGAGCTAATTATGACCTTCGAGCCCCGTCTCTGAGCATCCTGCAGAGCCCAGGGGCTGCCAGGCATCCCACGTGGGTGGGACAGGGGTGATGGGTTAGAAAAGACTTTCCCAGTCTCTTCCATCCCAACACATTATCCTGAGGTCTGGAGCAACTGAGGAGCTCTGACTTTGGGAAATCACATGGCTATGGGGCTGTAGGGTGTGCTTTGGAAGGCTCTGCCAAAGCGGCTCTGCCATATCCTAGATGAGGTCTGCAGCAGAAGGCAGCCTTGTGAGCTAGCCTAATAATTCCATCCCTTCCACGCTGCCACAGGGGTTCGGAGGACTCTGGGTGGCCCTTTCCATCTCTCCCGCACAATGCTTTTGCCTAAGGACTGTCCCCAGTGTGAGAAATGTTTAACTGGAAGCGGAAGGAGTGGCAGCCTGGCGTTTTGGTTTAAGGAAATGCTGCAAACCAATGAATCTGATCGCTTCTCCAGGGCTTGGCTGGGTCCTGTGCCGAGAGCGGATGCGCTCTGCAGAGCTGTGCCTCCAGCTCTTGGCAAGGTCCGTGTTCCTCCCTGGCTGCGCGCTCAGCTGGGCCATCTCCTGCCTTTCCTTTAGCTGGTGGCAGCAGACAAGGGACTTTGCCATAAAGCCCTGCTCGATGACCTCATTGCTGCACATGGTGGAAGAAAAATACCACAGGAGCAGAAAGAAAATACTTTTCCTCTGGGACCTGGGGAATAGTGCAGGACACTAGTATGAACTGACCTTTTTGCTGTCTTTTTGGAGCCGGTGCCAAGGCACAGCTGAGCTAATTATGACCTTCGAGCCCCGTCTCTGAGCATCCTGCAGAGCCCAGGGGCTGCCAGGCATCCCACCCGCAGGAGCTGGAGCTGAGAGGCAGCTCGGGGTGGGTGTGCTGAGCCCAGGGGGTGATGGTCTCCCCACTGTCCCCAGCCCTGCCCCGTCCTCTGAGCCGACCCCGCATCACGCGTGCAGCATGTGCAGTGGGAACGGCCCTCAGTAACAGGCAGTGCTTTCTGCACGCGCGAAGGAGCGGGGAAGAGCGTAACCGATACCTGCTGGGCTGCCTCCAGCCCTGCTCGGCGCTGGGACCGCACGGCCGAGCCTTGGCCGCTCCGCTTCCCTTTGCAAGCAGCTGTTCCTGCAGCCCCGCGTCTGCCCTTGGCCTTCCGCACTGTTTTGCTGCTCTTATTCTCACGCGCTCGCCAAAGTCCCACTGACCCACCACCAAAAAAACAAAAGAGGAGGAGAACTCGATATCTGCTGCAAGTGAAATAGCTCGGGTTCGGGCTTGGAGGGCTTCCCGAACTCTCAAGGAATTTCCTGATCCCAGGAATCTGCCAAACATTGGGATCTGCCTCAATGGGCTGCGGATATTTTCAGAGCACACACTGCGGTGCTGTGTTTTGGGGCAGTGCTCTGTCGGAGCGGGTCGGGACGGGCAGAAGGAAAGCCCCTCTGCCCATGGGAACATGAGGGTGTATTCCACGTCCTCGTGCCTTTATTTTGGGATGGAGGAGAGGTTTGGTTCTGAAATCCCGCACGGCTTCCCTGTGCCAGACCCAGGCCGTGCTGCAGCCCTCGTGCCAACACGGAAACTTTGGTGTAGTTATAATGCTGCGTGTCAGCATTTCACACACTGACCTGAAAGCAAATGCACGGCCGCAGACTGACCAAAATCCTCTGCTTTCACCAAAAACAGCGCTGTGACATCTGCAGCAGAAGGCAGCCTGCCGCTTGCAGTGGGAGCTCGACACGTGTGTGTTTACTGCACAGATTTCGAGAGCAAACAAACTTCTGGGTGGGAAGAGCACAGCCCTTCCCCTTAGAACAAACTCAAATGAAATTCCTCAACTTTTCTTTTTTTTTTTTTCTCCTTCCCCAAATTAATGCTGGCTGGATTTCCACCAGGACCTTTTCAACCAGCTTTAATCTGTGAAATCAACACTGAGTCAGGAAATGCTGACGCTGGCTCTGAGAGCGGCTCGGCCAAAACCGTTCTCCTATTTTTGGGGGCAGCTGGCAAGAGAAGAGGAGACCTGGAGGTCTCCAGGACAGGTCCTGGAGGAGACCTGTCCTGACCTCTCCTGCTGCCCAGAGGGGCTCTGTCGTCTCTTGGTGCTTGATCTCAGCCCCAGGAGATCAGTGGTCCCACTGGGTCGTGCGTGATGCTGGAGTCTGGGGCAGATTTTCTATGGCTTTCAGCAGGATTTGGGCCAGGCCAGTGAGACCAGATCCTCTCAGGATTGGGGAAGATGCCATTCCCAAGACAGTGGGTCAGGATGGAGCCTTTTGGACCAGGTCTGGCATCAATCAGCCTGGAGCATCCCTGCTCCTGAAGGTTCCTCACCCGTGAGATCTCCAGCCCTGACAGTGGGGCGGGGGCTGAGCCTGGTCCAGAATGACCCACGGTGCCCCCCAGCCCTCCACATGTCACCTCTCCCTCAGCACCTCTCTGTGGCACAGTGAAAGTGCTGCCTGTGAGCGGAAGGAAAAGAAAACCCAGCGAGCACACAGGCGGAAACCGCCGCTGCAAAGCAAGCAGCACGTTTAAAGGAGTGTTTGTCTGGGGTTTGTTTAGTTATCCTCTAGGTAATTTTACAGCTGAGAGGCTGGGGCTGTTCAGGCAATGGCCAAAACAATATCCCCACTGTGTGAGCTGCCCGCACGGCTCAGTGCTGCTTGGGGGAGTAGTTCCTTCTGCCGGCCACAGCCCAAAGCCCCGCGGAGGACGTCCCATAATTAAGATGTTGCTTGGAACGAGCAAGTCACCCGGCTGTCAGCTTGAATAAACCTCTGGGGGCGAGGGGGAGGAAGGGGCTTTGCTGGAAAAGCGCAGTCACAGTGTCTGTCTCTGCAGCGCTGGCACGGGACCAGCGTGCCTCTGCATGATGCTGGGGGGAGGTGAGCGGGATGCTCCCTGGGTCCCCACATCCCAGCAGCAGCAAGGTTTGGTGCGCTGCATGGAGTTTGGGATTTGCCTGCCCTGCCAGAGCCCCAGGGACAAGGGAACGGGGTCCTGCGCCCCTCCTCACAGTGGAGATGTGCACCAGTGCCACCAGAACGGGTTTTCCCCTTGCCCTGAAACCCCCACGCAAACACCCCTGCCTCATCCCAAAGCCTCCCTCAGCCCAAGCTGGGAACACGGGGGCCTGAGCCTCACAGCACTACGTGCAAACAACTCACATCAGCTCCCAGCCCTGTTCCCAAGAGCCACAGCACTCCCGCTCGCAGCCAGGATGCCGATATTTCACGCAGACATGGCGAGGAACCAGCGCTGCTTCCCATTCACGAGGGGTGGCTGCAAAACAACGCTGGGATCTGTCACAGCATATACACAGCATCTGTGCAAATTGGCCTGACTGCCTAAATAACGCTGCACATATTTATAAACTGTGAGATGTAACGTTTTTTCCTGTTTACTTTTCGGTTGAATTCCTCGCTCATGGAAATGAGAGCTGCAGCGCGGCGGCGAGACACGGCCATTGTATGGGGCGGACGCTGTACAAACTGTCCTAGAAACTTCTGCCAAAGTGCCAGGCCCTATCAACCCCGATCTGCGGCCCCTTCCCACACCCTCCCATACCCCTCCAGCTTGCTGCATGGAGCTGAACCCGGCTGGGGCTGCGCAACGTGCCCAGATTGCCATCAGGATGGGGCTCACAGCAGATCGGGGTGCCAGGAGTGGCAGGTTCCTTCACTCTGCTCTTTATTTGGTGTTTTTGGACAAAACCATATTGTTTTGACAGCTGTGGTGCTCACACGAGATGCAGCGCTTGTGGGGGTTTGGGATGGAGTAGTCACAGCGTTTGGGTACCTGCGGGGTAAGGGATGCTTGCAGAATGGCTGTGTGAGCACCAGGCTGCCTGCATCAGCGCAGAGGGAGGCACTGCCCAGCCCTGCTGCCAGCGGGGCCATCAGCCACCCTGGGATGGGCTGGGACCGGCTGGAGCCAGGGTTAGCACATCTGCTGGGGAAGGAAGGGAAAGGAAATGAGAAGGGAGAGATTTTAAACATGGAAAGTGAAATTTGAAACCCGTTCTGCGGCTGCTCGGAGGCCACATGTGAGGCTGGGGCTGCCCAGGTGGGCTACCCGGCGAGGGGGCTCCCGGTGGGGACAGAGGGCAGGGTCCCGCAGCAGGGCTGAGCCAGGCTGCCCACTGTGCCATAGGGCTGCTTCAGCTCCCAGATCATGCTCCAGGGCAGAAGAATGAGCCGTGCCTGGGTGCAGCCAGCAGCAAAGCAGTGCAGCACCCTGCGAGGGGCTCAGCAGCCCTCCCCACACCTCCCTAATCTCTTCTGCAATGTGCTTATACCTCTGACCTCCCCAGCGCCCTGCGGGATGGATGTCACAGTGAATGGTGCTATTCCTGGGGCTGGTGGCGATGGGGAGCCCTGTGAGGGATGGGAATCACAAAGGATGGAGAGAGACTGTGGGATTTGGGATTGCCTGATGAATAGGGACTCTGTGCGCAGTGCTGTACGGCTTTACACCACTTTGTCACGGGGACACTGTGAGGACATCGCAGGGACATCACAGGTGGCAGCCATGGTCCCTGGCCATGATAGTGCAGGTCTCTGCTGGCACAGTGCCCAAGGCAAGGTTTGGGGAAGCAGCACTTGCACTTTTGGCTGTCAGCAGGCAACAGCCGGGCTGTGGGTGCGACCCGGCAGAGGGTTCTGCTCCTTGCCTTTGCACAACCTGCCCCCACTGCAGCTCAGGGGCAGTGTGGCTGCAGGGCCATACATCCTTAGCAGCATCACCCAAAGCCCATTTACCTTTGCTTTCCCAGTGCTGCACTCTGGGCAGTGTGCAAACAAATCCAGCCCCAGGCAGGGGCAGCTCGGGGAGGTCAGGCATGGAGCACCCCTCTCCTCCTGGCAATGTCCCTCCAAGAGCTGTCATCCCAGGGACGTTCATGGAGAGGACAGGGCAGGGCTCTCTGGGTGCTCCCCGTGTTTTGGAGGCCCTGATGCCCTACAGCCCTGCATCAGGGCTTGGATTGACGGGGAGAAACTGACAGCACAACCCCGCTCCCCATGAAACCGGATCTATTTCCTGGGATTACGCACAGCACCTTAAAGAAAATATTTACAGAATTTACATTCACATCCCGTCTGCCCTCCTCTCCGGGGGCTCTCGGTGCCGCCTCCCACCCGCGCTCCATCCCCCGTATCCCCGGCCCTGCCACAATGCCCGCCTTTGTGCGAGAACAATGTTTGCTCTCCATCGAGGATGGGGGGATTGGAAATGAAAAGGGGCTGCCCCCCTCCTCACCCCAGCCCCGCGCTGCACTCCGCAGCGGCAGGAGAAAGAGGAATTCCTGCAGGAATGCTGATGGCCGGGGATAAATATTCATGTGCTGGGACAGAGGGAGGAAAGAGAACAGTTTCCTAAAACATCCCAGTGTCCAAATATAGGCAGCACTTGGGCACCTCGCTGTGGGAAGGGAAAACTGCGCCCGTGCCAATGCTGCTCCTCTCAGTTGGCACAAGGAGGGCTGCTCCGTGCCCTCTGCCTGCTCCTGGTAAGGGGGGCCATGCTGGTGCTCCCCATCCCTGGTGCATCCCCAGGGCTCCATCTGGAGACCCACATGTTGCAGGGAGCCCTGCATCACGAAGTTTCACCCTGGCTCCAGCTGAGCTGCAAGAGCATGGAAAGGCACTGCTGCCTCCTGGGAGTGGCACGGCCAAATGGCTCCAAAGGGGGAAAAAAGAGAGAGGGAGAAAACACTTGTTTTATTGCAGCGCCAAAGCGGGAACTCCTCACCCCCAGGACCCCTGTGTGGCTGATCTGCTCAGGTAGAACATCCCCTTCCCGTACACATCAGAGGCTCAGGAAGAGGCATTCATCAGGGCATTTGTCACACTGGTTCCCTCAGTGGTCCCCAACTGAGGAGGGGAAGCAGGGATTTGTGCACAGGGACGCACAGCGTGCTGCATCTGTGCTGCAGGCAGGAGCTCTGCGCACACACAGCAAGAGCGCACAGCGATCCATCTTGTCCCTGTGTTCCCACCCCAATGGATGCGTCCACCCTCTTTCCTCCCACTCACAAATGCTTTCCTCGTCTCATTTCCAGATGCTGGAAGACAGATGGGCCACGCAGTGGTCCCACAGCCGGACACTGCCCTGCTGCCTGGGCTCTATTGCCCATCTCCAGGCGACACCCACACTGCAACCAGTGCCCGGCCACAGCTCTGTGCAGAGGGACAGCCCATCCCCATGTTACCACACAGGGCTGTGGGTGGTCTGCATGACCCACTGTGACCCCTGGGTTTTGCTCCCAAACCAAGGAAAACAAACGAGCCATGCTGCAGTTTTGCACTCGCTGATGCTGTCCCCCCATGCTTTCCCCGGAGCAGGAGGCAGGAGCTCAGCGCATTGCTGCACCCCAGCAGCCCCAAGCACACCCCGAGCTCTGGGAGGGGCTGCAGTGCAGCAGATTGCTGTGAGTCTGTTTTGGTAGAGAGCAGGAGTGGGTTAAAGGGTGGAGAGAAGGGTAAAGAGAGCCTTTCTCTGGGAAAGCAAAGAGGATTAAAAACTGTGCTCTCCATATCATGTTTTTTTTTTTTTTAATTATTATTTGATGGTTAGAGAAAAAAATCAGGAAACCTAACTGCACAACTTGCAGGGACTTCCAGCTGTCCCTGCAGAGCCCAGTTCTCCCCCCCACCAGGCGGGCTGGCACGGAGCCTCCTGCCCCATGGCCATGCTGCCCTCCCACACCTGCCGTGCCACGCTCTGCTCCTGGCAGGGACTCACAGCTGAGCCAGGTGAGGATGCAGCCGGGTCCACCACCCCTCGCAGGGAGCCGCCGAGCCCTTGTTTGCTTTGGAAAATGAAAACCATGCACAGCCCGCGGCTGGGAGCAGGTGGGGGTAAGCGCTGGGGCTGCCTGGAGGTGATGGCTGGGGGGGTCCTAACGCAGCATGGGGTTGCAGCAGGAGAGTAGCACTATGTTCCTGTTTGCAAAGCACAAACCCATGCAGCTCTGCCCTCTCCCTGCTTTGCACAGGGAATCCACACTGCTCTGTCCTTCCTCGGGACAGCACTGCTCCATTGCTCCGTTACTCCAGAATGTGGGGACCGGGAGAGAGCATCACCAGCCCTGGGGGCAGCCCACAGTGTCCCTGAGGCAGTGGTGGTAGGGGCCCAGGTTCCAGAGCTCCGAGATGGAAGGGAGCAAGATCCCAGTGCTGTGCCTGCAGCTGTGCCGGGGGGTTTGGTGCACTCTTACCGAGAAGGGCTCCAGCGTAGCTCTGCTCACACAAGCGCACACACCTCTACTCCGCTCAGTCCTGCAGATCCCAGCAGTGTTGGAGCAGGGCTGGAAGAAGCGTGGCTCCAAAATACACCTCCCCAGTGGATCCGGTCTCAGACCCAGGCATCCAGCTCTGCTGCCAGCAGCCCAGCTCGTTAGCAATAGCACAGCTTCCCAGAGAGGACCAAGAGGAAGGAGGGCACGGTGCATCCTGGCAATGCGGTGTCCAGTGGGATGCAGGGGCCGGATGGATGCTGAGCCCTGGGGCTGTTCATCCTGCAGGAGCATCACTACCATCCCACATCAGTACATGCCATCCCCAGGCAGCCCACTCCTGGCCCATCAGCACCACAGCCCCCACACCATGGCCAGCAGACCATGCATGGCCTCAAATGCAGGAGGTCTGCTGTGTTCAGCCTCATATATAAGGAAAAATATGCATATGTTCCATATGCACAAGAGAGAATCCCTGAAAGCCAAAAGGATGCAACTATCAATAAATTATAGCTTGGATAATATTTTTTACTGTCACCAAATTATTCAGCCTTATTTTCCCCCTATGTCCACAAATTTAATGGCAGCAACGGTGCCCTTGGTGCTCATAAAACTCCAACATCTTGCCGTAGGGCCTCCCAGACAATATGTCATTTGGCCTTTGCTTGTTTGCTTTAAAATTAGCTGGTCTGGACATGGAATAGCCCAGGAGCTAGGAGATCCAGCAACCATCCAGCTCCCAGCTGTGTGTGTGCTCCTAGGGATGCTCATACTGGCTGGAAGGAGTGCAAGGAGGGCTGGGGAGTGAGAGAGGGGGCAAAGATCAGAAGCGGCATTTTCCATCTGGGCTGTAAGATCACCTTCCCTATCTCCACGTCTCTCTTCCTTCCCAGCTTTTCTTTCCCCACTATGGTCACCGCAGCACTCCAGCTGCCATCAGCCATACTCTGCTCCTCGCCGCTGTGAGCACGTCAGGAGCTGACCCCTTCTCATAGGTGTAAACACTGCCTTGTTAAAAGGGGATAATTACAGGGGCTGGCCAACCCCGCTGTGAAATCAGAGCAACAGAGCCCCGCTGGGCTCCCGGCCGTGCAGACCTCAGAGCCGGCGCTCTGCGGAAAGCAGCCAAAGCCTCACCGTGCATCGGTGCAAAGTTAACTTCTCTCTGAAAGAGAAGTGCTGTCTTTGGGGTGATTTATACACCCAGACCAGAGCTCTGCTTTTGTGCAGAGCATCTGCAACCCCAGGACCCCTGCACCACGCCATGGCCCCAGGGTCCTGTTGGGAATGCTGACCCATGGCCATAACCCATGCCTGTGCCGCAGGTTCGGTCTGTGCTGTGTTGCAGGGTTTGCTGTTGCCTGCATGCATCCCAGGATCGCTGCCCCACGTGTTTATTCCTCCAGCAAGGAGGACCTCATAACTCAGAGACTCCTGACAATGTATACGTATTGAAATCTCATAAGAGTAATGACCATATCCAATGATATTTTGCTCTCGTCTGGCCAACATAAACAATGCTCTGGACTTACCGAATGGCATTGGGTCATCCTGAATAATTAGGCTTGCATGTTCTATTTATTTCCTTGAAAATCCTTTTCTCATTGTATTATATACATATATATATATTCAAATGCAATATGTTTAAATGAAAACCAGATCTGGCTTGGAAGGAATTTGAAATATGAGGATGAGAGTACAAGAAGCAGCAAAAAGGTCCTCGGCTAACAGGGAAAGGCAAGGCTCTGGGGACAGGGACATGGGGAAGGTTGGTGTGAGCTGCCAATAGGGCCAGGCTGCTGGCACGAGCAGCAGCATAAAACCACTGTGGGCAACATGGCAACGTGGGCAACGTGGGCAACATGAGCAACATTTGCCAGCATGGGCAAAGGAGGAAGACCCAGCCCATGCTCTGCCCAACAACAGCACTGCACTCGGGTCACCATCCACGACCAGTGTCCTCCAGCAGGATGTCACCCAGGGCCATGGGTGGTCACCAAGAGCCAGCACACAGACACCCACAGACACAGCGGGGTTCTGGTGGGGACCAGTCGGGGATATTTTGGGCTGGCGTGGAGGTGGTCGGTATGTGGGAAGCTCTCCCCATGCTTCTGGCCAGTACCGCCAAGTGCTCCACTTGCGTGAGCACCGAGAGTAAAACCAAAATGACATTCATTAGATGTTTTAAGGGGTGTTCAGGCATGTAATCCTGCTGGAATGAGGCAGCCATAACAAGTTACTGTAGTTATTGATGGCCATGTCAGTTAGCCTTTTCCAAGGATTAATCACCATCCTGCTCATGCTCTACAGGATGTTTTTATCTCCGC
Organism: Pavo muticus; assembly: GCA_016647715.1. NCBI lineage: Eukaryota > Metazoa > Chordata > Aves > Galliformes > Phasianidae > Pavo > Pavo muticus. Next base: position 63,288 of record JACDJE010000221.1, on the reverse strand, counting down.
TTTCTCCCAGTATCGCACCATGCACTGCTGGCTGCTGTGCGTGGTGGTGCTTCCGAGCCCGGGGCAGGCTGGCAGTGTGCTGGATCCTGAACATTGGGCAACCTGGGAGAGCACAGCACTGAGGAGAACTGCTGGGGCACAGCTGTAGCGTTTCAAGGTTTCACCACGAATTCAAACATCCCCTCTGCTGAGATCTGGTTGGGGGGAGAAGCTGGGGGCCAAGCCCCGTGGCAGGGAGCTGCCTTCCTGCAGACCCAGGAAGTGCTTGGCATGCAGCCAACCTGCTAATTGGGAGTGGGCAATCCCAGGACGCCCTGACCTCTGGCATGTACCAGGGCTTGGGCAGACCCCACTGCTGCTGAGCGTTGAGGGCTCGGGACTCGGGTGCCTTTCATTCTCCCGCTGCCTGGGGCCACTCGAGGGCCAGCACCGTGCTCCTTGGCAGTGCCACTGTAACTGAGCCCAGAGCTGGGTCTGACCCCTGGCCCCATGTGTTGGCATTGGCACAGCTCAGCCCTGGGTTGGGTCCATCCTGCATTGCCTTCAGTCACCATGCTTCCGGAAGAGCTCAGGTCCCTGAAGCCACGTGGTCACCAGCCCCACGCGAGAAGGGATTTGCTGCAGCCTCTCCTCATCCACGAGCATCACTGCTTGATGCCTGCAGTTGTGGGGTATCTTTGCCCTCCCAGTGCTCAGATCCCCATCTAGTATGAGCAGCAGGGCTCTTGCTGTTCCTCCCTGTCCCCAGCCATGTTCCACCATATCTCAATGACTCCAGGAGCCCAGTACTGTCCGCAGTGTCTGTCCCCATGGGAGCAGATCCACCAGGGCCACCAAGAAAACCGACCCTCAGCTGGGTCCCACAGCAGGCACTAAAACCAGCCGAGGCTGGGAAAATGCAGCACTCTGAGGAATTAGCATTAATTAAGCCTAATCCCTGAGGGACCGCTCAGTGTGCGGCTTGGTGTGCTGTACCCCAGGCAAGGGGGTTATCCTGGCTGCCCTTTGCCCAGGGATCCCAGTGTGATCCTGGCATTGTCCCAGAGAGTGGGAAGCTAGCACAGATCCGTGCTCCAGCCAGCAAGGGTAGGAGAAGGAGAAAGCAATAAAACTCTTCTTGTGCCCATTGGTGTCTTTTTGCATACCTACCCCTTGCTCAGCTTCTTCCATTAGGAGACGCATGGGCCAAGCCACAGTGCACAGCTCGGTGATGCCTGTTACTGCTGCAATGGTGTAAATTAAACTTTTGGTCAGCAACATTTCCTCTGGTTCAGCTAGGTGGGAAACTGTGTTTTACAGCCCTTTGGCTTCTCATCCAAAGGGGAAAAAAAAGAGAGAGGGAAAAAAAGCCCTTTAAATAGAACTTTCCACTGGAAGTACCTCTGGAAAGACAGCAAAGTGGGAGCTGCCAGCACAAGAGATGGGTGCAGGGACAGCGGGGACACAGCCCAGGAACAGGCTCCTCCATTGTCCTCGCGGCCAGCTCTGCCCTTGCCAGATGTCACCTGGTGCCACCCGGCCACACACTGTTCCATGTCACCTCCCAAAGCTATGGGACACAGCTGCCAAGCCCTGTTGGAGCCCCTTTTCTCAGGACAGCCACTTCTCCTGTGTTCAGTTCTGCCCAGCCCCTGCACGACCCCTGTCCTTCCCCAGGTCGATCTCCCCATGTGCTTTGCTTTTTCCCAAAATTTATTTCCTAGGAGAACTCACAGGCTTCTTTTTGCTGCTGGAACCACATGCTAGTGGGGATGGTGGGGATGCGGGCTGCCTACAGCAGGGAAAGAGAAACAAGATGCTTGGCTCATTTCTCCAGCTCCCTGGCCACCAACAAAACCACAACCATGGGAGGAGACCACCAGGCAGGCCCATAAGTGCAGCCACAAGTGGGGATCCACATGCAGCCAGCAGGGCTGGGGCTGTAGAGTGCCCCTCACCTGCTGGGGATTGGCTTCAGGGTTCAGTGAAGGCACTTTGGGCTCCAGCACAACCAGATCTCGGATGGAGGAGGTGATCCATTGGAGATGGGACTGAGGATGGACCCCCAAGATGGGCTGGGTGCCTGAGGACTTTGCCACTTTCAGGCACAACATTTGGGCTCCAGAGAGCAAAGCTCAGTTCTGGGCAAGAGGACAGCATTGCTTTCCTCCAAGCAGCAATGAGAGCTGATTTGCAGCAAATACTGCTCCATTGCCCAAGTAATTTGCATTTATCCAATATTCTCTTTTTCCTTTTTTCCATTTGTCCCAAAGAATCTCTGTTTCATACGACAGTAATTTATCTGTCCTGCATGTCTGTGACTTGGGACACTCCATGCCTGCTGTTTCTTGGCTGGCGTCGGGTAAGTGGGACCTGTTGGGATGCCCAGCAGAGCAGAGGGGCCCTGTGTGTGCCAAACCCAGTGGATTAGAGCAGCGCAACCACCACTGGGACCTGGAATCCTCCAAGTGCCACGTGATGGATGCAAAAACCACAGCCTGTCCCTTTAAGGCCAAAACGACGAGTGTGTTAGTGGAGGCTCTGGAAAAGAAGTCAGGGCTATTGGCTCCCGCGTCACCAGCGCCGGCCATTGATTCCCTGTGAGCGTTTCATATTGGGCCAAACTGGCTGTTGGAGGAATAGTTTCTCATTTAACGTCCTCGGCTGCAGGAGGGACCCAGATGGGTCCCATTAGCTCTGGAGGGACCGTCCTTTCTGTCGGCTGCTGGAAAACACTTCCACGCAGCCCCCTCCTTCCTACTCCCAAACAGGGACTTCAGCCCCACGACGAGGTTTGTTCTGCTATCCTGGTTATTTCAGCCTCCGGCGGATGTTCCTTTTAACATTATTATTATTTACCTTGCATTTTAATGCAGAAAAAGCAAACATGTGGAAACAAGCCCCCAGCATCACCCCCCAGCCCAGGGCCCACAGCCATTCAGGTCCCCAGGACCATGTGCAGACCCCTGCCCGGCCCCCGGCCCCTTCCCTCTCCCCCTCCCACCCTTCCTCTCCTCGCCGTCTTTCCCTCTCCCACTCTATTTAGTCTGTGTTCAAAACTCTGCACAAAAGCTCTTACAGATCCCTGGGCTGTGACCCAAACAGTAAAGAATGTTTATATGCTGGTCGTCTTCCATTGCTGTGTATGAATATCGCTCACACGCACTCACACACGGCGTTTCGGTGCCTCCTTGGGCTGCCGGCCAAGGGAGCGCAGCCAAAGGAAAGGCATCTGGGCCCTTGTTGAGAAAGCAGGGAAAGGAGAAGGAAAGAAAGGCGAAAGGAAAGCATTGGGGTAGGAGCAGCTCCCCCAGCTTTGTGCTGTGGGTTGGGCAGGGCAGGCTGAAGGGGTGCTTGGTGAGAGGTGATGGCTTCAAGTTGTGCCTGGGGAGGTTCAGGTTGGATGTTAGAAAGAATTTCTTCCAAAAGAGTGTCGATGCAGTGGCACAGCTGCCCAGGGAGGTGGTGGGGTCACCGTCCCTGGAGGTGTTCAAGACCCATGGAGATGTGGCACTGAGGAACATGGTCAGTGGGCATGGTGGGGAGGGTTGGGGATGGACTTGGGGATCTTGGAGGACTTTTTCAACCTTAATGATTTTGCGATTGATGCTTCCTAACAGGCTGCAGTGGCTGCTGCACAGCAGTAATGAGCTCAGCACCACCACACTGTTCAATCACTGCCCTCCTCAGCAGGGTGGGAGAGAAAAGGTGATGAAAAAAAAGCTCATGGGTTGAGATAAAGGTGGGGAGACCATTCAGGTGTCACTAAGAAAAGTTTAGCCAGAGTCACTCATTAGCACAGTGTGATCAAGCAGAGGACTGTGTTTCCAGCCAGCTGGAACAGGCCCTTCTCTAGCACAGGGAAATGACTGGAAATTTCTTTAAAAGAAAAAAATAGTCACCTCTGCAGCCACCAACTATCAAAACCTTATTGCACAATCAAACAGACAGATAGATAGATAGATAGATCCGTAAATAAATAAGAATAGCAGACATGTGACATCCTACCACAGGTGCAGCATATCACTCTCATTAGAAACGACAAAGGATTCTTATAGGCCACAAGAACTTCCTCCCATTCATGCTCTACTAGCTCCCATTATAACTGAAATCACATGAAAGCTGAAAGAACTTATCTGGTGGTTCTGTAACTTGGCTCCAGAGTATCCTAGAGGAAGAAAACAAACCTGATGCACACTGTTCCAGCTCACAGAGCCCTGGATTGGATCCCAAAGGACTGCCCAATGAAGGTGAGGTACACTCAGCTTCCAGCCTTGGGTTTTCTGTGGTGCCATGCAGGGTGGCTGTTGGCTCTTGTTGGGCAGAGGTGGAACTGTCATTTCTTGCTTAGAGGGGGAGCATTTAGCCCTAGCGTGATGGGGTTATTATTGCCCCAGAATCGCAGGGAGCTGCCTGTGCTTTGGAAAATACACATAAAATTGGTTGAATGAGGGTCGTGTGGCTTTACTGGCACCTGCAGCCTGTGAGTTAGAGATGGAGCAAGACGAACCTTGCTCATCGTGTGGTGAAGATGGTGCCCTACCCAACATGGCTCGGGGTGCTGGAGCCCCACAGGCTGGTCCTTGGCACCCACAGAGGGAGGAAGCTTCCTCATGCCAGGGAAGCCTCCAAGCCTGCTCTGAATGCAGTGAAAGCTCCCTGTGTTGCACAGCTTTCGGTCTCACCAATCTGATGGGCACTGGGTTTCCTTCTTGTCTTCCAGAAATGTGACATCCTGGAGGTCTCAGCAGGGGTTAACTCTGTGCAGAGCAGTCACGCGATGGGGAGGCCTTCTTCCAAGTACTAAATAATTTGCAGAAGTAATACATTTGTTCCTAATTAGGATAATTGCCCCATCACTTTTCTCTGTGGCATTGGCCAACCTAACTCACAAACATCTGAAAACACGAGCTGAAGTATGACCAAATTTAGGAGCTGAGTTGAGTAATATATTGCCTTGATTTGTCCTAAAACATGAATTGGATGGGAGTCCTCCTGCACAGTGCATTTCCAGGGAACATAAGGAACCCATTGTGCAATTAGCAGTAATATTTCCAACACGCTGCGGTGCACAGCCCGTGCTGTGCTCTGCCTCCTGTCCTGTGCTACCGCATCTCTTGTACCCTCTCGGCTGTGAGCTGGGGGGGATAATCAAACCTGTGTGGTGTGGAATGCCGAGTATGGTTACAGCAAAGCAGATACAGGGACTTACCTGCTCCTTCATCACTGCTGTCCACAATTCAGAGGCAGCCAGAGAAGGGATACGCCTTGCCCTAACCTGCCTGGAAGCCAGCAGCAGACGTGGGGGCAGGGGGACATGCAGTGCTGGAGGAGCCATCTGCCTGCTGTAAGAAGCGGTGCCAAGAGCTCACCAGTTCCCACCTGCCTGGGGAACTTGGTCACTTGAGTGCCCCTCGCTGTGGCTCCGTGTTCTGCCACTGCACGCAATTATTTCTCAGACCAGCTCTATCAAAGGCGTTTCCTCCCTCAGTGGGTTTTCCAGCCAATCTCCATGTTTCACACAGTCATGCTGCAGTGTTCATTGATCTCACAGAGCTGCTTTCTGCACCTCCCATCACTCCCTCCTGCTCTGGCCATGCTTGGTGTTTGCTTCCCTCTCCTCTCCCTCTCGGCCCTTTGCTGGGGGGAGTGTACCTCCAACAAAGCCCCTAACACCTCGCTCCTTGCACTGCTAGCTGTGCACACATAGGGCTTCATGATACCGAGCAAGGGGGAAAAAAGTAAGAGGAGTCCCTTTCTTTGACATAACCAAGGAAACCTTCTCAGTGGTGTGTGAGCAGATGGATTTCTGGTCAGCTCCATGGCTGAATGCACACACAGGGGGATGCGGATCCCATCCACGCACTTTTTTGTCCCGTACAAGATCCTTGTCCCATATCTTTTTTTTTCTATTTTTTGACACTAGGGAGGCTCAAACCAAGATGGAACAAACCCAAGGGGAGTTTTCTGGCTGCAGTTCTGCCTGAGCTGTTTGGGATCCCCATCCTGGGTGCAGTGCTGGGCCTGGGCCCCTGCAGGCTGCAGGTCTGCTGGAGCGCAGCCACCCGCCTTCCCACACTCTCAGACTCTTGCTTCCATTCCAAGTGCATCCTGCTTAAACCTCCCTCCTGGATTTGGGCACTTAATAAGTCTTAGCATTTTATTAGCAGATGGTAATAGCGGTGGCTCGGAGCCACGTGCTTTGAATTCAAATCCTCCCCGGCTTAGTGTGCACCGCTCATCCTGCAGCAGCTCAGACGCAAATATCTCCTGCATCTCAGCCTTGGAGCTCTCCCTGCACACTGCAGGCTGCATGCAGCACAATATGGGGATGGGGACACCAAACCTGCAGCACCTTGGCCTGCACCAAGGGAGGGAGGAGTCGCTGTATCCCAACATGCCTCCAAAATCTTTTGCTCGTGCCTCCACTGGACGTTGCATAGGAGAACAGACCAGGCCTAGCTGGGCACAAGTGTGAGCCCAGCACACCACCAGATGCTGCATGAGGGCTCTGCCTGATGCATTTACATCAGGTGTGGATAGGGAGGAATAGAGAAGGGTGGGAAGGCACAGCCCTGCCTGCTGGTGCTCTGCAAGCAAGCCCTGCAAGAATGCCTTTCTCCTGCAGGATGGGCACACATCCCACCACTGTGCCAGTGCTGGGACCAGTGGTGTTGGCCAAGCCATCCCCATAGGCTCAGTGGGAAGATGGTTGTCTCTTTCTCCTGCTCCCACTGTTTTCCCTTCCCACTTCCAGGTCTGAGGAAGCCTCAGACTGTTTCCTTCCTAGCAGCCCCGGTGTCCAGGTTTGTCTCACAGCTGGAAAGCCCCACAATGTGCCCTGGGATGTCCAGACACAGCCAGTCCATTAATTCCTCCCTCCCCATTTACTGAGAATCCCCAAACACATAATTCTTCCCAGTGATGTGGTGGTGATGTGATGCCTGCAGGCAGTGTTAGCAAGTTCCGGGAACTGCCCTGCCCTCAGCACTGCCCACCCTTCCTGCTGACCTCCTCCAAAACCAAATTTCAAGTCCCAAGATCAGACCCCAGACAGCTAAACTGAGGGGAGGACAGGCGATGCCCAGGGAGGTGCTGCTCAGGGCTGGCTGCTCCCTCCGCCCCGCACAGGGCTGTGCAGACACCCCAAGCCCAAGCAGCACATCTGGAAGTCGGATCCATTAAAACAAACCCTATTACATAACGACAGACATCTGGAGCCTGTTACCACTACATTTTTAGTAAAAATAGTTTTTGATATGATCTCTCCGAAGAATGTGGCAGAGGGGGCTCAGAGCCAAAGTCCTCTAAGAATGGCTGTAAGTGCTTCTCATAAAACATCCCCCTCCTCCTGCTCGGAGTGGGGCTGTTTCCTATCCGTCCCTCTCAGGGGCACGGGGGGAAGGTTTCAGGCTGAGGGCAGGTGCAGGGCTGGGGCGAAGCTGAAGGATTCCCTGGGTTGTGAGCAATGAGGTTTCCAAAGGGAGACCGTGGGGACTGCAGGACACTGTGCAGATGTGGAACTCCCTTTCTCCCTGCTAATCTATTTGCAGGAAAGTGAGCGTGGCCGAGCGCTGCCAGAGCAGCGAGCGGCTTTAAGTGTACCTGGACACGTCTGAAACACAAATCCCCACATGGCCACGTGGTAAGAGCTGTTCTGGCAAGCAGCAAAAGAGCAGAGTGACTGATGATTGCAAACACTTTCCTAACAGCTCTTGGCAGGAAGGACACTACGCGCTTGGACAGTGAGGGGATGGCCCCGGCTTTCTGTGCCCCGGAGAAGGACTAACTCCATCTTTCTGCAACAAGCTATCAAAGACATGAAGTTCAACCCAGCCTCTCCTTTGTGTAAGAATGCTCTTCGTGCTCCTTTTCTTTTGTTTGAAGGCGCTCTCCCACCCTGCAGCCTCTGGCTGAGACCACCACAGCCCTGATATCCTCCCAGATTCCTACCTCTGTAAGTTTGCTCCTGTTCCCCGCAGCCATCATCAGCCGGCAGCTCCCAGCAAGCTGCAAGGAGGAGGAAGAAGGGTGAGAGCAAGATGAGCAAAGGACACAACTTCCAAAGCTCTGCTTGGGGCTGACGTGAGGCTGGTGCCTGCCCTCAGCTTCCTCTTTGCAGCCATCATCCTGGGAAATTTTGTCTGGCTGCTTCAGGCCTAGGAAACAAGTGGTCTTTCTTTTTCACCTCTCCGTGTTTTAATTTACAGCTTCAAACACTGGACAATAATGGGAAAGTCCTGAACAAAGGAGCAGAAACACGGGCTGCTGGGGAGAAGGGCTCCTGAGCTGTGGGCAGTCCCTGCATCCATTCCTCCTGCACTGTCCCTCTGATGCTGCTTTCCCTCTCCCTCTCTTTGCATTACCACTGATTTCCTACCAATTTTATCAAAGAGAGATGGCAAACAAGAAGCAGAGGACCAGATTTGCTTCAGTTTGCATTCGCTTTGCTATTTCCCAGCAGCACTCTCCTCACTCTCAGTCATTGTTCTGCTGGAGGAGCATTGGAGCTGCAGGACCTGGTGCTTCCATGGGCAGCTCCTGCAGGCCGTGGCCTCAGAGCGCCACAGCATGAGAGATGGAGTGAGTGGAGCCAGCAGGGAAAGCACTGCTTTGCAGATATTGTAATGAACTAAAGCCCAGAGCTCTGCTTACTGTAATAGCTGACAGAATCACTGTCACTGTGTGTACATTCTCTGCACGAACATTTGACACTGGGAAAATACAGTTCCCGAAGGATGGGCAGATTCTAACACGAGCATTTGCTCATGCCAGAACCCAATCCAGAGCATCGTGTCTCTTTCTCCCTGGATGTGTTATGTGATGAGGGCTGCAGTGGGCAGGAACTGCCCACTGGGTGGGTGGTGGAGATGGGATCCCATTTGGAACTCCTATGGGAATTAGTTCCCAAAGAGCCCATGGCCAGTCCCACAGCTCTCACCTGGTCCTGCCCTATGTGTCCTGACTGGCACCCATCCTACAGAAGAACAGCACCAGCACTCTCCTTGGACCTCCAGAGGCAAACAAGAAAACAAGTTGCTGGTGGCACCGTCCCCATCAGCGCCTGGCAGGTCAGAGGAGATGGAGCCCAGCACAGCGCAGGGCCTGCAGCTCCCAGCTCCTTCCCCATCCCCAGCCAGCACGGCCCTACTCGGCCCCTTCTCCTCCCACCCCCCCTCTGGCATCTTTCCACGCCAAGGAGTTTCCACTGCTGCTCTCAAACCGCAGCGCGATGCTCGGGAACGTGAAACCTGGGCTTGATGGAGGGAAGAAATCGGATTGTAGGAAATGCAGCACATGAATTAAAGGCAGGGGGGAGGAGAAGCCGCTTTTATTGCTCCCAGCGCCTGTCACCGTGGTCAGGAGTGTGCTTCCCCTTCCAGCACACAGCAGGACCCCAGCACGGGGCTGTGGCTGGGGGAGGTGTTGTGCTTTGCCCTGGGGTCTGTCCCCCCACCTCCACCTCTGCACTTATTTATGTATTTGCTCCCCAGCACATTACCTAATCCCTCCCATTTTCCATGGCTGTCACAGCCCCACTTCCACCGCCAAGGCGCGACGGAAAATATGCTTCATTTTTTTCCTGGCAAGTACCTGATTTTTGTCAGGAAAAAAAAAATACAGGCGACCATTCCTCCCTCACCACCCCCAGAAGCACAGGGATGGCCCCATCCTCCCCGCTTTCCTCCTGTCACTGTGGTGCTGGGTGCCCACTCCATGAACCTGGTCTCCAGGGCTCCCAGCACCCCCAGTCCTTGTGTCCATCTGCAGCACCCTCACTCCTCTGCTGTGCATCCCCTTTATTTCTGCTGCCCAGTGATTCAATGTCGAACTGCAAGACTTCAGCAGGCTGTAGAATTACCACATGTCCCCACAGTAGGGCTGAAACATGTTGTGCTGAAGGGCTCAGCACCAGCTCACAGGGATTATGCTCTTTGCTCAGCCTGGAGCCAGCCCACACTCTATCTGCAAGCAGGGAAGCATCCCTGTGCCAAAAAGCTGTGGGGACATCATGAACACCCCAATGGCCCCATGCACTGAAGGAACTGGAGTCGGCAGGTAGGGCAGGGGGTGCACCAGGGGTTCCCTGTCCCTTCCAAAGGGCCAAAGCCCCCATTCAGCCCCAGTGAGTGGCACAGGGCTTGAAACTCCACAAGCATCCCTATGGAACTGCTATCCAGCATCCAGGGAGCCAAATGAGAGGAAACAAGCAGTAGAAAATTATCTTTGAGCCATTCAGAGAGGAGACAGTGATGTGGGGTACAAGTGAGGCACAGGGGCCAGGGTTGGGGACACAGCCATAGCAAAGGCATGGGGCAGAGCTGCAGAATGCAACCCCACTGAGCTCTGCTTGGGTGTAAGCACAGAGAGCTCGGGCACCTCCCTGGGAGAAGCAAGGCTGGGATTTCCAAATCCACAACCTTCAACTGAAAAATTTTAAGTAAAACTGAATATTCTTCATAGAAAGCAGCTGGCATCACTGCTAATCTAACCCAAACCTCACATGTTGAGAGAGCTGGCATGGCCAGACCTCCTGCTGCTGCTCAGAAACAAGCATAAGGAGGAGGAAGATAAAAGCAAAATAACAGATTTTAAGTTTGGCGCTGTCTTGTTTCGCTCCGTTCCCTTTGATTCCCATTTTATAACCACCTTCAGGGAGCTGGCAAGACTGCGACCTGCCCCATCCCTGGATGGGAGCATTGTGGCAGTGATACCACGGCCCCCGGATTTGGTGATGGGAAGGACAGAGCTCTGCTGCTCCTTTCTTTTCCTTTTGTTCGCATTTCGGAAGAGCATGTGTGACCAGAGAGTGCTTGCAGCAGAGCAGAGCACTGCCAGACCAGGCAGCACAGCGCGCATCTGCTGTGCAGCTGCAGGGGCTGCACACCTAATGCTGCTCCAGGAGAACGGGGGTTGGGGGGCTTTGCAGCCGGAACCCACCCAGCCATGCTCTGCAGCAGCCACAGGCACAATGACACTCATGTTCTGGCTGTTTTTACTCCACGCCGCTGCCTGTGCTGCTCACAGTCCTGCAAGGAAACGGCGGCGATGCTCGTGCAAACGAGGAAGCAAAAGCTTTACTGTGCTTTTCCATCACGCACAACGGCCAGGGGTTATGCAGAGCCAACATAGGGTTTGTGCCAAGGCTGCGTCCTGCAACCCTGCTCCTGCCAGATGAGCTGGGACAGCTTCAGCCACAAAGCCTTGCAAAGAGGGAGAAATAAGAGCAGGGGGCAGTGAGAGCGTGACCTGAATTCAACTCTGGGGAGCAGGCATCTCTGCGTCCACATCCCTGCTTTGTGTTTGGGAAGCAGCAATGGTCCCTTCTCTGCCCTTTCCCCTTACCTGGGGCTCCTCCATCGCTGGGAGCAGAGGAAATACCTGGCATTCCTGCTCCGTGTTCTCATCTCCCAGGCAGGCCCCATGCAGCGGCACAGCCCAGCTCACGGGGCTCCTGTCCCGTTATGTGGGGAAATTTTTGCTGTCTGAATGGTGCTCAGGGCTGATCCGACCTTGATGGGGTGAAACGTGTGACAGGGAACAGGCTGTGGGGCAAGGAGCAGTGCGGGGTGGGAAGGGAAGGGGAAAAGGTAAAAAAGTGGGGAGGGGGGGAAGGGAAAAACAAAAAGGAAAAAGGGGAAAACAAAAAGGAAAAGGGGAAAAAAGGAAGGAGAAAAGATGAAAAGGAAAATGAGAAAAAAGGGAAAAAGAAAAAGGTTGAGGGGGAGGGGAAAAAGAGAAAAGGCAAGGGCAGACAATGTAAGGCGAGGCAAAGAAAGGCAAGGCAAAAGGCGAGGCGAGGCAAGGCAAGGATAGGCAAGGAAAGGCAAGGAAAGAGTGTCAATGCTTTGTTTCTTTTTCCACTCCTGCCACTACTGTCCAGCAGCTGCACACAGCTCCTCAACATCTGGAGCCTCTTGGCCACCAGCTGGGGCTCTCAGAGGACGTGTGTGCTTGTGCACACACTCACTGGGCTGCAGCACGCTGGGTGAAGGGAGAAACACACCTCTGGCAGAAGAGCAGGAAGGCAGAGGAGCATTTCCAGCCCTGTCTGTCCCTGTCTTGCTGGCCAGCCCTGCCCTCCAGCTGCTCCCACACTGGGGATAGAGTGCCAAGGTCCCTGTGGGCTGTGCCAGTAGGACCAAGTTCAAACTTCCCAGCCGCAGCTGCGTTTATGGTTCTCTCCCTCAGACTGCAGCACGTGGCAGCCAGATATAGGACGCAGCAGTGGTGCGAGGCATGCTCCTGCAGTGAGGCTTGGAGAAACCCCCAGCATCCCACCCAGCCCAGCACCTCCCAGCACCAACCACTGTTCTCAGGGTGGAAATCACATCATGGAACCTCTGGGCAAACCACCAAAACCTGCTAGATCTGCCTCAAGAGACACTGAAACTTGGGCATGGTCCTGACCCCACAGGAGTGCCCAGTCTTGTGCTGTGCTCACTTGAGGAGCGTGGGCAGGGCAGCAGGAGGACAGCAGCAAAGCTTCGCAGCCCCACAGCTCTGCTCCCGGACTGGCGCTGGCTGAGCCAACCCAGCTGTGCTCTCCTTGGCTGAGCGCTGGAGACTATTTTTGGAAGCTCCCAAGACATCCAGGGAGGGAACCATCTTTTCTTTCCTTTCATTCACAGACAGGGTCATCTTGATTCATTCCATGGGGTTCTTTTTATTGTTATTTATTTATCTTCACTTCTACTTCCATCATCAGGGAAGTGGAGCTGAAATGCCTCAGAGTGGAGGAGCAGGGTTGGGCTCATCTGTCTGCAACCGCAGAGGAACATGAGCATCCCTGCCATGAAGCATCTGCTCCTTGTGTACTGCTGGGGGCATGTGCCAGCTTTGGGGTTGCACAAGGAAGGAGGGATAAGGCAGGTTTCCACCTGGACCTCAGCCCAGACCTGCAGGATCTCATGCAAAGCTCCAGGTTCCCGAGCAGCTTGGCTCCACATCTGAGCACCCAATTCAGGATGGGGTTCTGGCCTGACCCTGACCCAGGACTTTGGGATATTTATGCCAGGGATGCAGCAGTACCCCACAGTAGACCCAGCTTTTAGGAGAATTTGACCTTCCATCTTGTGGGCACCAAGGCTGGATCTTCACCTGGAGGCAGATGTAAGGGACAGAGGGCAGTGCTGGATTTATGGCTGATAGTCCCACATGTGTGCCCACACTGGTCGCAGCCCCGTCCCATCCAGTGTGGCTACACCTGGGGACACCATCCACCACCAGGGTGACAGCCTCCATACAGGGACAGCCCAGAAGAGAGGAATTCACACCAAGGGGAGGTGCTTCCCTCAAAGGACACCCCTTTTCCCTCCTGCCCACAGCCCCTGGCTTGCAGGAAAGGACAAGAAGGATAGTTCAGTGCCTTGGATCATGAGAACAGTGGAAAGATCAGGGGTGTCCCCCCAAGGCTCCCTCCTCCCTCTCATTGCTCCAGGTGGGCACTGGGCCCCTCTGCGCCTGATGCTGCACAGTGCCTCGCAGCATCCGGGATTTATCCTTAGGGAAGGTGCCACCAAGGCACTGTGGTCCCCCCACGTGACCCAGGCTCAAAGCGGCAGACCTTCCGCTGGGGCATGGCAAGCCACGACCGAGCTCCATCCACAGGACTTCGTGACATGTGAAAGTGTTTGTTTCATTAGATGGAGATGGAAAAACAGCTCCAGCAGCAGTGGTGGAACAAAATCCCCCGCGGCCACCCCTGGCTGGGAGCTGCCAGCTCTGATTCCGCAGCGCTTTTCTGCTTGGGACCGGCATGCATGCGGCTCCCAGCCTGCCCAGCCAAGGAAACAACAAAGGGCAGTAATGAGTCTGCGAACAATTAACACACACGGGGCCAGGCTCTGCTCAGTAACCTTGGCGTAAGGCTGGGGTTGGCGGAATTCCTCCAGCTCCATGCCAGGGAGGCTGTGAGCAGGCTGTAGTCCCGGGGAGCAAATGCAATAAGACAGCCGAAATCTTGCAAAAATAATGGGATGGAGCGGACCGCAAGCAGGTAAATCCTTCAGTCCCCCGTGCCCAACTCTCACCGCCAGGTACGCAGCCAGGAACAATCCCTCCTGACGTGCTCTCCCTCCTCAGTGCCCTCCAGTGATGTCTGCCCTTGTCAACACACACTGGTAAAAGAGAAAAATCTCTGAAAGTAGCAGGTGTCCTTAAGTCCTGTCAAATCACATCAGCGCTGTCTGTGGAGTGGGGCCGGCAGTGGAGCTCAGCCTGACCCCAGGTCCAGCCACGCTGGTCCCCGCAGCACCGCTGTAATTAGCGCTGGCGAAGGAGCGGGGCCAGCGGAGGGGAATTCCCGGCCCTGGGCCCATTGCCTTCATCACCTCTATGGGACGACCACGGCACCGGGGTACCCCTTGTCCATACCCAGGGAGGGGTGAGCATCTCTCGCTCAGAGCCCACTATTAATCTTTGGGATTGAAAAGGGGTTAAGCACTCGTTTCTCCAAGGCTGATGGATTTCGGCGCATGTAGGCTGGAGGTTCTCCAGGGTGCCTGATGTTTTATGTCTTTGGGATGTTTTTGTCTTCCTTCAGTTGTGTTCTGCGCTGATATCGTGTTTATATCAGCAACATTCTGGATTGCCTCATTTCTTTTTCTTTTTTTCTTTTTTTTAAACAAACATCTGCTGCTGCTGCTTAAACACTGTCACAAACTGCTCATGAATGGCATTCTGTTGGGTTCCAAGCCCTGAGCCATGGGAGCCCATCAGCCCTTGGGCACACATCCCTGCTCCCCCAGCATCCCGAAACTGCAAGAGAAGAAGAATGTGAGCAAACAGGGACCCGCCAGCCCCTCCTGCCCCAGATTCCATTCTACACCATGCTCAGCAGGAGCAGTTTCGGTGGCAGCAGGTGTTTGCTTATGGATTCCAGCCAAAGGGCTGCACATCTCCATGCCCATGGTCTGGCACTCACAGCCCCTCCTGTCCCAGCACAGCTCCCCTCAGTCAGCTCCTCTCCATCCTCATCTGCCTGCCCTTCTCTCCCTTCCTTTTCCTCTGCATTCACTGGAAAAAAAAATAAAAACATTTCGATAGGGGAAAATGTAATCAAATCAAAGGAGAAATGGAAAGAAGCACCTCAAAATTTGCTAGACAGGCGTTTTCTTTGTGAGATCAAGGGCCAAATACTGCTTTCATCACACTAGAGAAAAATCTGGACTATCTCCCCTCAAATTAATGGCATTCCTTCATGAGGGGAACAGAATTTCATTCATTCACGCCTTGTACAGCAGCAACGGGGCCATTAATCCTCGCAGCTTCCAGTCACGTCCCAGCCCAGCGCTGCAGCATGGGAAGTCCCAGATCATTTGCTTGCATCCTTCCTTGACTTGTCAGCTCATGATAAACAGCATCTCGTCCTGGTCCCACGCGGACGAGCACACAGAGTGATTACATCACCTCCAAACCCCTTCCAATAAGATAAAATGCAGCTCGCATCCAGTTGGAACAACTCGCTATTCCCAGACGGGCTCTCCCCACTCACGTGCAGTGCTCAAAGCCCAAAACATGGCGTCTGCTGAAGTGCATTCAGCATAGAGTTCCCATCTCAAAACTGGGGCCAAGAACACCATGGGGGGAGCCCCAGCTGCCCTGTGGGGTGCCCTAAGGAGCCCCCAACCATCCCTGCACAGCCATGGCAAGGAGGGGAGAGCACTGGGAGCCTGACTTTCTAGTGTGCCAAGTGCCAGGGAGGGGGAGATGAATGCAAAGATGTTTGGTGCTACTGAAGCATCTGGGCTTGCTTCCCTTGGGTGCATTAGTATTGTACCCACAGCTGCTAGGTGCACCTGGATGCACCCTGATAGGCTCACCTGGACAAGCCCTGCCCTAGCCCCAAGATCTATGTAAGCTCAGCTCAGGTCTGTTCTGTTCTTGAGGCTGTGCTTTGTAGTGCAGGTGCCTGCTGTGCTAAGGTCACCTGAGATGGTTGGGTTGGACTGGATTGGATTGGATGCTTCTGCTTCTCCATTGTAATGTCATGGATTGTACCCAGGAATGCATCTTTCTCCTGAGCCTCACTCCTGTTAGGAAAAGAGCAGTACATTTTCTACTGCAGTGGGGTTTTGTTTTTGCTTAAAAAATATAATCTAAGTACAAATATCTAATGGTATTAATGATAAATATGGAAGGAGCCCCTTAATATGGAACACCTTAATATTATGATTTGCATCTCTTTGGAATTGGATTCAGGTCCTTTAAAGCTCAAGTTGGTATCCAAGGTTTGCAATGAAGCAGGTCCTCTTCTTCCCAAAAGGAATAATGGGAGCACTACTGAACCCTGCTCCCAGCCTGCCCAGGGCATGTGGCATGGAGTCAGCCTTCAATGGTGCTGTCATCATCCAGAGTGCCTCTGAGCCATCGCATCTCAAACCCTCTGAGATGGCTGAAGTGGACCTGGAGCCATTCAGCTGGAGAGGCAGCAAGTGAAGGATTGTATTATATGGGCAAGCACTTAAGAAGAGTGCACAGAAAGGTGCTCGGTGGGTTTGGCTCAGCACTTCACATCAGTTCTCCCCATGGAGCAATCTCGTGCTGCCCCAGCACTGCAGGCACTCTGTAAAATCAGTGAGGGTGGAGAACAGCATCCCCAGAGCCCTGTGCTTTCCTTCCAAAGCACACACTCAGTTTGCTTGATGAGAACTGGGGCTGTATGAGAAATTGGCTGAAAGAAGCAGTTCTGGGCAGCCCAGCACCCCCCAAGCAGTGCTGTGGGAGCTCCTTGGCTCACTGGCCCCAGTAGGCTGGGGGCATAAGGGTTTCTCGCCCCTCAGCAGCAGTCATCTCTTAGGACACAAACCCAGAAATTGGCCATTCTCAGTGACAGCAGTCACAGGTCTGAGCGATTTGGGGTCTGGGAGGATCCCTGACCCTAGCACGGAGGGGTCTGTGGGTTCCCCTTGGTTTTATTTCACTCGATCTATCTGCAAATGAGGCAGAGCAGTCCCACAGATGGAGTAACCCCATTGATTTATACAAATTCCTCCAGACATACGCTAAGGTTTATGCTCTACCGGCATTTGCATTTCTGCAGTCTGGACAGAGGCTGGGAACTTTTATTGGGTGGATTCTAGGAAAACAGAAGCCAAGGAATAAAAATAACCTTTTTCTCTGGGCTGGGCTGATTGCTCTCGCACCGGCACGAGTCCAGGCCAGCTCTATTGATTTTTAAAGAGTGACTGGGTTTATGTCAGTGTAACTGTGTCCCCAGAGCTGCATGAAATGTTTGCAACAAAACCTGTAATTACGTGAAACCAACAGAACTTCACTGTTTGGGGGTTTCATTACAAATTTGAATCTCAGATCGAGCTCGTCAAAGGATTCCTTAAGGTTCATGAACCTCTCAGTCAAGCTTTGGCCTCGAGTCAAGCCGAGCCTGAACTGATTTATAGTTCTGCATTGAAATAATGTGAAATCGGTGGTTTTGTTTGGTCTCGGAGCTGAAGCTCAACGTTTGCTTGGCTTTCAAGAGGTCAGTTCTCTTTGAAAGCTGAGCTCCGAACCAAATCTGCAGTGGGAGCTGGAGGAGAGGCTGACTAGATGAAAACCATAGAGGAAGAGGGATGAGGGCAGCGAATGCTGCTCAGCCCTGATGCAAAAGCACCGAGGTCTGAGCTGCGCTGTGAGCATCATCTCGCTGCTCTGGGGCGAGGATCAGACGCAATTCATTAGGACACGAGGGCAAGCAAGGATCACTTGATTCAGCTGGCTGCCACAGCGAGCTAAGTGCTATTAGTGCTAATCTGGCAGTCCTGCGCCCGCCCCGCGGAGAGGCAGGAGATAGCAGCACTGCTCTGATATTCCACTTCACACTTCAAAGCTGGTGCTGTTCCCGCTGGTTATATATTGCCTGCGGGATTAAGGTTCACAGGCAGCAGTGAAGCAGTTGACAATGTGGTTTGGCAGCGCCGGGACAGCAGCACATGCCTCCTCCTCGGCCAGCGCTGGATGCAGAGCGCTCGCGGCAGCCCGGGATGAGAGGAATGTAATGTATGGCTCCCTGAGCTGTGTGGGGCCACACTCGGAGCCTGCCCAGCCAGTCGCTGTGAGTTTGTTGCTTTTCTTGGCCAAGGCGGGGTAAGGAAAGCCAGGAACGGTACAATCCCATCCTGCATAGGACTGGCATAGGGAGGGCATGGCACGGTGGTGTCTGATGCCATGGAGTGTGGTGGGACCCATGGCTTCATACATCATTCTTTGAATGATATGACTGCCAACATGACTAACAGCATTCTTGTTCAGGCACTCTGGGGACTGGGATTCATTGGCCAAACTGTACTTATCTAATCTGAGACTACAGAGGGAGGCATGTCATCTTCCAGGGCAATCACAGATAATGTGTACACTTCGTATACTAACTTCTGGCCAGCCGTGCACAGAGTAAACAAGCCAAAATGAGATTAATTGAAAATCAATGGAAGGGGCTTGACACGTACTCATGGAGATGGCCCAACCAAAACTAGAGGCTAAATTCAATGGATAAATAACTCATTGTGAGTTATTTGCTCGGCTCTACTTAAGTGGTTGATTATGTGGGTCTTTGGTTAATTGACTTACTGAGTGGCTGGCGTGGGTTTTTGGCTGCTTGCTCACTCCCCACACGTTTTTGCTATTAACTCAGCTGTTTGGTGGAACAAGTAGTCTATTGTCTATATTTTGCTGGCTAGGTTGGTGTTTGGTTGGATGTTGGCTCTTGGGCTAATTGAATACATCTGCTGCTGGCTGTATGGTGGCTTTGCCAGGTTCATCACTGGCTTTGTTTCATTGCCTGCCTAACATGTTGGTGGCATAGCATGCCACAGGTTTGGTGCTTACCCACCTAATTTCCTGCTCCTTCACACTTGCATGCCAAGTTCTCACTTCTTCCCTGGTTGCCATTTGTTTGCTGTGGCTTCTTCCATGATGCTTGGACTCCAAAGCTAGGACTCTTTCTTGGCAAGCAGTTTGCAGTATCTCATCTCTAGGACATCTGAGGATTGTCACCAGGAAGGATGAGCCACTTTCTGGAATTCTGTTCCCAGCTGTAGCTTTGTTCTGCAGCCCTGGCATGGCTCCATCCCGACCTTTTACTCTTTCCATTGAATTCCTCATCACTTCTCCTGTGCCACATTTCCCAGCAGAAGCTTTTGGTTTAGAAACAGGTGGGTTGCTGGCTCAGAGCAAGGCTTCAGCTCAAGGAGAACAGAGGAGGGAAACAAGTGGAGCAGGAAAGAGACCTGGTCAGGAAACGATCTCTGAAAATTTAATAATCTCAGCTGATTTGATAGGCCCATTTCATGCTCTTCTGTTTGCTTTTGGCCCTGATCTTACTTCAATTTGGGGGTGAAGGAATATTTCTCCACTGTGTAAATACAACTCCTCCAAAATGCATGCTGTGTAGGCTGGGAATCAGCATCACATGGTAAAAGGTATGTGGGAGAGCAGATCCAGGAGCCAGCTGAGAGCTTCATGGGGGACACGGGTGGGAAGGAGAGAGAGAGTTACCTGCTCTTCTCCTCCTCCCGATGAATCTCCTGACAGCAATTAGCTCATAGGCCCTGGGGCAGCCTGGCCTGGCCGGTCCCTGGCTGACACGAGGTGTTGACCGTACTGAAGCTGACTTGACAAGGCCCCTGGGAGATGCTCAGAGTAGCTCCCTTACAGCTCTCCTTCTTTCATTTCGTTTGCCATGTCTGTAAAACACTTTTGGAGCAGACAGCAGTGCTCATATCCTGCTGTGAATCATAAAATCATTAAGGTTAGAAAAGACCTCTAAGATCACCAAGTCCAACCATCAACTCACCCCCACCACACCCACTAAGCTGTGCCCCATGTGCCTCCCATCCTGCTGAGGGGGCTCAGTGGGATGCTCAGTGCCTTGTGATGGTGATGTGAGAGCCCCCAGGGTCTGTGGTGGCTCTTTCATAGTGTAACCAATACCACTGGAAGCTCTGAGTCTGGATGTGATGTATGGCAAATGCCCATGGTGTCAGCAGTAAGGAGTTAACCCTTACCCTGGAAACCTGGGGTGAAAAAACCCACCCATGAGCAGCCACCCCTTGCTGTCCCTGCCCTGGGCTCTGCACTGCATGAGGCCATGGCTCAGGGAGCATCTCCCTTGTCCTTCCAAGGACTGTCTTCGGGGATGTTTTTTCCTCCTAGTGCATTGTGAAACCCCTGGTGGCTTGGTGATGGAGAGCTGCATGAAGAACATCCTCTGTGTTGGAGCAGCTGGGTGCCTCAGCTTTCTGCTGCAATTCCATACAAGACATCCCCTGACTCTGTTCACCCCACACCCCAAACACTGGGTTCTTCAGGCGAGCTGCAGCTGTGGGTTTGACCCTCAGCCCCGCTCTGTCTATTCAGCTCTTCAGCTTAGTGACGGGAGAGCAAGGGAACATACTGCCTGTCTGCAGCTCCATGAAGGTCACCAAAAGGTAAGGGAACAGAATAGGCTGAATTCTATGCATTTTTGCCGGTCTGAAGCTTCTCCTGTCTTGGAAAATGCCTGCAGGGCCATCTTGCTGGAATCCTGTGGAAAAACATGGGGCTTTTGGAGGGCAGATGAAATGAGGGTGGCTTGGGGCTTGGGGGGTTGTTTTTTTAGCTTATTCGAGGGGCAGCAGAAAAGAAAACAGTGATGGGATGATTCTCACTTAATGTCAGCTTAAACAAGGGAGAGAGACAGGAAGGAGTAGAGGAAATGGGAAAAGAAGAGGCTAGACGATCCACTGCCTCCATTCCTTGGATTTGGGCTGGGGTGACGGGGTGTCTCATTCTCTGTTTTTCAAGGCAGCGCAGAAATATTTCACCTGCCAGCAGTCTCATGGCTGGAGCAGCAGGTGAGGGTGGCTGTGCAGGGTGCAGGAGGCTTCATGCTCCAGCACCATTAGTCCTCTGGATAACGAGGCAATAAAACAGCAGTTCTGGTCAGGGATGTCATGTCTGTCCTTGAGCCCTCACCAGGACTTTTCCTTTTGAGCCTTTCCCAAAGCAGCCCAGCCAGCAGCACATGTCTGGTTCCCCACAGCCCATTTGGACTTGTCTGAGTGGAGCACAGAGCTGCTCCACATTGCAAAGAGCCATCCAGAATGGTGCTGTTAGGACATGAGATATAGGGGGAGAACAAAAGATCACCGAGGGATCCAGAGACAAATGGCTGGGTGGTGTGGGAGTGCTCTGTGGCACAAGTATTGATTACTCTGAGCCTCCAAACTGGGCTTTTTCAGCCCAGTGGAGTGAGGGTGAGTACTCATGTATGGATTCTTGTTGTATAGCAAGGAAGAATTTTCTGGATGAAAGCTTTAATTAGATTTGTTTGGACCATGTTCACATGCCTCCTGGGCTCGCTCTCTGTGAATACTTTAAATAACAGTTTTATTGGCAGGAATATTTGTGCAAACTGCAAATTTGGGGTCAGCATCTCAGCTAATATAAATCAGTGCAGGCAGCAGAGGTCCACCAATTTACACCCGCAGAAAGGCAGACTTCCCGCATGAATATTGAGAAATTACTCTTGGAACATAAATCTGGAGTGAAAACCTCCAAGTATTTGTGCTGGAAACCTTATCCTGAGGCTGCAGCAGTTTTCAAATGGCAGCAGGGAACATCAACCACCGGTCAGCAGGAGTCCTGGCATACAGACAGCTCCGGCATCTCCTCACCTCTGTCTCTTTTGGAGGATGGGTCAGGAGGGAGGGGCAGCTGCAATTCATGGTTCCTCCCCATACTGCAGTGCTCTGCTTCCATCCAGCTCTCCCCATACTGCTCACCCTCCTGTTGGCACCTTCTGGGTCTGGACCCTCTGTTTTCTCCTCCCTGCAGGTACACACAGAACTCACCTCTCTGGGGTTCAATCCAGCCCAGCGTGGGGCTTCGGGGGTGTTGAAGTTGGATGCTTCAAGGGATGGAAATTATTGGGGAGGGGGTTGAGCCTGGGGACAGCGGGAGGAAAAGGAGAGGGGCCCTCTGAATGCTATCTCTTGGAGGAACTGGAGTGTGCCCAGAAACAATAAATGTCCGGCGATGATTTGATGTGAGTTAAGATGGAAAAGCATCACAGGGCGCGTCTGAGACGAGCTCTCCCTTTAGACTTCAGTGAACTTTTAAACAAACCCGTGTGCTTGCAAGGCTGTGCTCCAGATGGGCTGGTGCTGGGAGGGGGCTGCTCTCAGCCCTATCCACAGAACTGCCTGGGGCAGCAGGCTACAAATGGGCAGCTCAAAAGACCAAGGGAGGGTTTTCTCCTTCAGTGACTTAAGTAGGTTGTTCTTGCTTCCTAGGCCAGGCATCTTGGAGAGGATGAGGACTGCTCTTCGACAGGTTATCCTGCTCATTGCTGCTGTTCTTCACACATGGCCAAGGGCAGCATCAATCTGCCTTCCTCTCTGCTGCTCCCAGAAAGGTGGAGGAGTTATTTGGAGAAGTCCTCATTTTGCCATGGGGTTGGGGTGCAGGGGGGCTGCAGGGATCCTGGACAGGACTTGCCTGCTGTGGCCCATCCCAAGGGGAAGGCAGCGGTGCCCCGGGGGTGGGCAGGAATAGTGCTCTGCACCTCTGCAATCACTTGGAATGAGAGGGAGAGGAATGCAAGGGGACTGCAGCCTCAGTGGAACACATCTGGGGTGAAGGAGCAAGGAAGGGTGCTGAGTACCTCCCAGGGGCACTATGATGGAGCAGTGCTCCTTTGGGAATGAGATTCCAGTCCCCAACATGAAGAACAAGAACCTTTCTCCCACGAGGCTCCTAAAGTCCCATCTCTTGGTCTGCACTTCTCCCACATGTCCATACAGGGCTGCATGGCATCTCTGTACACACATACATGTGTGGATGGCCCTATGTGCTGCTGATTGGAGCATCCCAAAAACTGGCCCAGGTCCTTCAGTTCCTCTCCGGTGTCGTTTTGGGGTAGGAGCAGAGGGAGGCCGGATGTGTGGTAGCCCTGCCCTCACACCCAATAAAACGGATCTGTCTCTGGCTTGTATCTAAAGGAAAAAAAAGAGAAGGGGAGAGAGGGGGAAAAAGCCTCTCCGAAATGAGATTCCTGAAATGACAGTGTGCTGACATGCACCGGAGTGATTTTGGCAAGAAATGGAAAGCTAAGTAGGAGCTGGGGCTCGCAGGCACCATGGGGGCTGGTGGGGTGCGGGGCTGCTGCTCCCCTTCCCTGTGTCCCCTGCTGGCACCACTGCTGTGCTCCAGCCCAGCCAAACAGCAGACTCTGCACCTCGGGTTGATGTTTGCCTGTTTGTTTCTTCCTTTTGTGCTGCTGCTGTCCCCCCATCCCTGGATAAGCCATCAGAGAGGGGGTGGGGAGCAGCTTCAGCTCCTCTAGGGGAAGACCTTCAGGTTGCGGTGTTCAGCACGGGATGGAGCAGGGTGGCTGGTGCATCATGTCCCAGTGTGTCGGAGATGCACCAAACCCACACTGAGCAGCTTCTCCCTCAATTCCGTCGCTGCGGCTGGGGGCACCGCACTGCAGCCGGCTTTGGCCGCCCGTTCCGCACAAGAGCACAGCGAGGCAGCATCCCGGCGGGGCCGGGGGGCTCACAGGCATATTTGCAAGCATCTGGCGCTTGAATATTTATAAAGTAGAATTGCAAACCGAGCTGCTACAATCAGAGGAAACCCAACCTGATGCTTGCAGGCACTAAAGTACTCAGGAACCGGCTCCTCCCCCGGGGAGGCAACAGACAAACCCATCAGGCAGCTCAGCGTCGTGCTGTGGGGACATCGGCACAGGTTTATTTCTTCGGTCTCTCTCTGTTTATTTATTTGGTTTTATTGTAATTATTTTTAATAGTTTCTCTGAGTGCTCCCTGTGGCTTTTTTTTTTTTTTCCCTTATTTATGGGCTTGAGGAAAGCCGGAGCAGAAGGGAAATGCTATCAGCCAAGCTGGGATGTCTACCACATGCGCGCATGCAGGTCCCCCCCGCCCGTCACCACCTACATGCTCTGAGGAAGCCAAGAACAGGGTTTTCTCCAGGCAGCAGCGCCTTGCCTGTATTCCTGCACAGAAGGAGATCTGTAAGGACCCCCACAGGACCATGGGCAGTCTGCAGTGTGTCCACACTAAGCTGCTGGTGCTGCTCCAGGGGGAAATCTGGGGAAGTGGAGTCATGACTTTGCACTGCTTGCAACCACTCCGAAATAAGGCAATACGCAGAGTACAGATCATCATACCAGCCATATGGGAAACATTGCAGGCCTGCAGGGTGGGATGCATCCCCTCTGAGTGCAATGGGGCATGGCAGCCCCTCCCGGCACACCTCTCCCCTGCTTTCCATCCAAACAAGCTGTCAAGCTCTCAGCAGCTGCCCCAGCACAGGGCTGGTGGTGCTCAGGCAGACATGACAGAAATGTGTCCCACCTTCCTGGGGCCAGGTGGGACAGGGCCACCCCATCCTCAGCGCTGGATTCACAGCCACCCAGGGAGATATGTCCCAAACAACTGAGGTAATGGACACAGATTCAGTGCCCTGGACTGGGGTGGCACCAGCCCAAGTTGGTACATGCTTCTGAGCTCCCCATTTCTACCCACACACCTTTGTCCCCCTCAAAAGCCAGTGTCCTCCCAACCTCCATGCAAACCTCTACTGGGCTGACAGAGAAAACCCTGTGCTTGCCTTGAGTTGGACAGGTGGAAGGAAAAGCAAGAAGTGGGAGTGCTGATAGAGAGATGCCCACAGTTACCTCTGATGGGAGAGGATGCATATCCTCTTGCTCCCTCCAGACTGGCCCCCCGCTAACCCTAACCCTAATATTTTCCTACCAGCTCCTTTTGCTTTGGTTTTACCTCAGTGGGGTCTGAGAAGCTGCCAGGAAAACACCTGATCTTGGTATGCCAGACAAAAACAGGAGCCAGGAAAAAACGTGGGGTGAGCCAACAGTGTGATACCTGTCTGCGCATCCCTTTCATGTCTGGAGGAGAGTGGGGAATGCCAGGACTCCCACTGTCCTGCAGAGCAGGCACCAAACCTGGGGCTGACTTCTGCTGGGGAGCATGGGAAAGAAAAAAGCCAAAGAGGAAAGAGTGGGGGTCACAGCAGAGAGGTGTGCTGCCCTGGGGTGTCCTGGCTGCATCCCCTGCCCTCACTGCTGCATTCCCTCAATCTTCTTCCCCATTGCAGAGGGAATCTGGCTGATCAGCCTGGTCTGACATCATCCCCCCCAAAAACTGAGAGCATCAACATGTGCGGCAGGAACAGTGCAAACGCAACCCATCTGGTGCAGCCTTCGCATGGAGCCCCAGCCCACAACTTTATCCATCCTCGCGGGGTGGGTGACCCGCAACAGTTCTTATGGGGCGAGCAGGACTGGGTACATCACCAGGGCTGGTGGGAGGTGTGTGGGGGGGCTCCAGGAGGAGCTGCAAGTGGAAGGACTGGGATAAGCGGGAGAGTCCAGCAGTGGCATGGGACACAGAGGAGTGACAGCTGGGAAGAAAGGATGGGGCAGGGTACAGGAGTATGGGCAGCCCCTTGTCCCCTCCTTCAAGGAGGGATGGAGGAACCAGTAAGGCACAGAGCAGCACGAGGCAGGGGGGAGCAGCAGCCCCGCAGAACACCTATTTAAACAATTTAATAAGAGAAAAACGTGCCTCTCAGCTGAGATACATCAGGGAGAGCTTTCCAGGAGTAGTAACATGGCAAGTAGCCCCCAGCCAGCACACCAATACCTTCATGCTACCAGGGAGAGGTGCACTCCTGGGAAGCAGGTTCAGCAGCATGAGCCCTCCATGGGGCTGGGGCACGAGGGGTCTGGGGCTGCTGGGGCCAGGGTATCCTGAGAGCCATTTGCAGGCGGCCCCAAAGTGTGCTTTAGCCCCAAAAGGCTGTGTGCTGCAGTGGGTTTGGGGCTGGGAGTGGGCTGGGGGAATGGGAACATTCCCAGAGTAGTGCTATCAGTCCTAAAAAGGGAATTGTTGGAGTCTTTACCAAAGAAGGAAGGGCGGTAGCAGGGCAGAGAGAGGGGAACAGACTGCGGTACAGGTGTGGGGCTCACTGTGTGCTTACAGAACCCCTTGCCCCAGCACTGCCTAGCACAGTGGACTAGTCTCGATGAGGATGAGCCGGGGCTTTGCCTGGGGCGAGAGCTCATGACGGACACGGGTCAGCTGCACCATTATTAGAACTCAGTAAATGCAGTTTTAACAACCATCTGGCCCATCTTTTATATGCAATAACCATCCCATTACACTGAAATAAAATCCACATTGGAGGCACTTAATTGCATGAGCGGCCTTCAGCTCTTTCTCATCTCATAAAACACTTCCCTCAGGCTGTCTGCGGGCCTCCAGCCTCCCCTCCAGGCAGCGCAGCTGAATGGGGGTTTGCTATCATCTGTCATGGACTTGAGCCCGTGTCGGGCCTGAGCAGGAGAGAAATGCCACTTCTGGAGGGATTTTAAGAGTCTCTCAGTCTGGCTCCCCTCCAGCCACGAACCCCACGGGACGGAAGCTCTCACAGCGGGCCCAGACGTGCTGCTTGCTGACTGCAGGCTGCAAGGTGATGCAAGCTCTGCCATGCAGAACAAAAGCCCTTTCTGGGACAGAGAATTAGACGCTCTGAGGCAGAACACTTTTCCTCACATTTTTCCTTGCAAAGCTTTGCAACGCATTTTGGAGGAACTGTGTTTCCCAGGGGGAACAACAGGGAGCAGTGGGCTTGCTGTGTGTGCAACAGGTGAGGCAGCCCTGTCCAGCCTAGGGATGAGGTCTGGGGCAGCAGAAGGTGTGGGGACACAAATGTTCCTGTGCTGCCTGCCCCCCGCTCAGGGACAGGAGCATGGTGCTGGTGCCTGTGCTCAGCCTCCTAATGAGGCCAGCTGCCAGGGGATCTTCCCAGCAAGGCCCAAGCACAAGTTCCCGGTGCCCTCTGCAGGAGGAAGCGCGGCCCTTTCCCCCAGTTTTGAGGCCAAGTGCTGGCATCTGCTGAGCAGAGCTGGGGCTGGGGGCACAGCATGGTGAGGCGGCACCGTGTGACATAGTGCAACATGACATGATGCAGCATGACACAATATGGCACGACCTGGCATGACATGCCATGCCGTGCCATAACATAACTCAGCAAGCCATGACATGACATGGAACGACACATGGCATTTTCTCGTCGCGGCCCCTTTAAGACGCCGTGCCGCGCTGAGCGCCGCGGAAGGCCCGACCAATCAGCGCAGCCCACATCCCTGCCAGGGGCCGCCCCGCCTGCTGCCGAGGGCCGCCTGGAGGACTGTACCATTCCGCAATGTAGGGGGGAGTCGTTGGCGCCGTTGGGTGCTCCGCCGCCGCCCCGCCGCCACCCGCTGCTCGCCCGGCCCTGGAGCTTCAACCCTTTTCTACAAGCTTCACGTCGTCCTCGGTTGGCTTTCGTGGCGCGGAGGCCACCTGGCAGACGATGCCGTCGCTCCGCCTCCCCCCTCCCCCCGTGACGCGGTGGTGCGCGCCGGGCCGGAAGCGGCGCCGTGGCCCAGTGGGCAGTGGCAGCAAGATGGCGGCGCCGGGTGAGGCGGGGGCCGCGCGGGGTCGGGTCGCGCTGCGGGGGTAACGCGGTGCTGACGAGATGTCCTCTCGGTTCTCTCTTCGCAGGCCGGCGGCTGTGCCTGGTGGCGGCCCTGCTGCTCCTCCTCGCCGGCGCCCAGGCCCTCGCCCCCAGCCACCACCTCACCGCGCGAGACCTGGCCCGACTGCGGGCGGCTCTGGAGCGGCCTTTCGCCGACCTGCAGGCCGCCTACCACTCCATCGTGGGTCTCCATAGTCTGGGGCTGCGCGTGGCGGACGAGAAGGTGGGTGGGCAGAGTGCCGTGGGGCCGGGCGGAGCCGTGAGGGAGAATCCGTTTCTCCAATGGGCCGTGCTGCAGAGAAAACATAACGCAGCCGGGTGTTGTTTGTTCACTGTCAGAGGAACGCCTTGCATGCCTGCAGTGTCTCAATAAAGCTGTTGCATCACTGTCTGTGACCATAGCGTCACAGCTTGCAGTTTGCTGGTCCAAAATGGCAGCCCCAGGGTTCATTCACCCACACCGTAACTACACCCTTCTGTGAAAGCCATTTCTGTCTATGCACACTCGCACTGCCGTCCTGTGAGACAGAGTGCTCGTTGCTTCCTTTCACATCCAGTGCCAAACTCAGCCAGGCCACTCGATTTTGCTGTTCTTCTTTACGAAATACATTTTCCTATGTGCAAACCAGAAAAAAAAGCTTGTGGCATCAGTGTGATGCTTACCAACTTTGATAATTTCACAGCCTTAAGTGTATTCCTTTTGAATGCTCTGGTTTGTTCTTGTGTGACCTGCTGAGGTGCATTGGATCATTAATGTTGGAAAAGACCTCTAAGATCATCTAGCCCAACCATCCACCTAGCACCAGTATTGCCCATTAGGCCATGTCCCTCAGTGCCACATCTCCACAGTTCTTGAACGCCTCCAGGGTCAGTGACTCCCCCACCTCCATGGGCTGCTGTGCCACTGCATCACCACTCTTTCAGAGAAGAAATGTTTCCTAATTTCCAACCTGAACCTCTGCGGGCACAACTTGAGGCCATCACCTCTCATCCTATCACTGTTACCCGGGAGCAGAGACCAACCCTCACCTCACCACAGTCTCCTTTCAAGGAGTTGTAAAGAGTGGTGAGGTCTCTCCTGAGCCTCCTCTAGAGTAAACAGTCTCATTTCTCTCACCAACACCTGGCTATGAACATAGGTTTGTTCCTCATAATTTCAACTAAGTTAGAGTTGTAAAACCATTCGGACTTATTTTTTTTCTTGGGATGTTGAGTATTTGTACCACAAACTCCTAACTGAGGTTTCTGAAGGTGCTGTGGTTCAGCACACCACATACCATGGTATGTTTGGTCTTCCATGGGCTCACCTGGGAATTGCTGCTTTACCTTTTGTCTGTGTGGCTGGCTTTTTTACTCGTTCCTACTTTTGGCAAAGATAATGCAGCCTTTGCATCTGCAGGTAACCAGTCATTTCTTTTGTTCCTTAACGTTTGTGTTGAGAATGACTTTCCTGGGCACTGTACCACTTCTCAGCATGAGACTGTTAAAGAGGTAAAAGTAGTAAAAATAATAATAGTAGTAAAAATAAAGATAAGACTGGAACTTAATATTCTTTTGTGTCTGGAGCATTAAGATCCTGTCCCAGTTATTAAGGCTTGATCTCTTCTCGGATATTTTCCAATTAAAATGGGATGTTAATGATCCATGTAGTCAGTCAGTAATATGCTGGCTACATATCCATGAGCAGTCTCATTGCTTACCTTCACACTGTGGCTGTTTACCTGGTTTTTCTTTCTGCATGCTTTGAAATTCTTTATTCTGCATCCATAAGTAAGTACATGTGTGATATGCAGCTGGAAGCAAGTTTTCCCACAGAATAACTGCTCATCTGTTCTCTATCCTCAAAGCTTTTGCTTACTGAAGGTACATGGACCTTTTATTTTGGTAGATGTTCTACTCCAACTTTGGCTGATTGCAGTAGAGTTAATCTGAAATTCACTCATCTCTTTGAACAAAAGCCACGTTCTGCTGCATCACAAATATGAAATTCTTTTGATTGTTGCTTTATATTTTTTTCAGTACAATAATACACATCAGCAGACGTGAAATTGTCTCTTAAGATTATAATTGAAATCTTCTTTTGGTGGCCTAAGACTGGTGCTTAATTTGAAATCTCTTCCTTTGCAGGCTGCATGCAATTTCATCAAATCCCACGTGGACTCCAGCAGTGTTGATTCCCTTTTCTATGCTGCCCAGTCTATCCGGGTCCTGTCTGGTTGCGAGGTGAGTTTGGAGCCCTAACTTCTGAAGGCAGGTGTTACCAAGTAAACATTCACCTTAATATCTTTACTCATTCATTTTTTAAGCGTAACTTCTATTTGACTTTCTCTTAGTGGGTTGTACTCTGTTATGTCTTAAGGAAAGAACTTACAAAGCGTCCCAGATATGGTAAAGTTCAAAGATATGAAGCAAGTATTTTCTCCCTGCACCCCCGAGTACTTGATCCAATATTGACTCCTCAGACTCTGTCTGATCTTTTAAGAGGGTAGAAAAAGCTGTGTAGGTCTCTCAGAAAGTGATGCCTCGTATTTATTTCCATGGAAACTATAGCAGATACAAAGAGCATTCTAACACTATTTGATAGAGCAAATTCTCAGCTACAAAACGAGATTTTGTCAACACAGTGACACCATTAGTTACCCATTTTCACCAGCAGTGAACCTGCATGCTGCACTCATCAAAATCTGCAGCCAGCAGAGGTGCCCCACTGTTGCTGTTGCCACTGCTGGAATGCACCACCCACTGCCTTACTGTGCTCACACCCACTGTTTGATCTCCATAAATGTTCAGCAGGTGTCAATGAATGTCAGTGGGTGCCTTTTTTTCTGCATGGGGGAATTCAGTTCCACTTCTTTGATCACACACACTCCCGTGTCAGATGCCGTTCTGTCAGGCTGCCCCTCTGCTGCCATCTGTCACACAGAAATTAACAGAATACTGGCTGGAAGGTGCAGCTCCTACTGCCATACCGCCACTGTCTGCCTCTGATGTCATGGGCCAACATCATTAAACAGGAGGCATCACTTTTGGAGCAGCCCTCATAGCTGTTTTTTAACCTTCCATTTTGGACAGCATGTCCATCAGGAATTGACAAGACTAGGCACAGCTGTAAAAAGCCATTTTTTGTTAAATCTGGGATGTGTAAAATCTGTTTAAAATCGCGCTACTCGCTGCTCCTTGACATGTGACATCATTTCTCTGCCCCGAATGATGTGGAGATCTAACAGAGTTTTTCTGTGCCTGGCTACTACCAACCAGGTATCTGAAACAGAATGAGTAAATGACTTCAGTATTCCCTTGTCTGCATTTCACACTTGGGATCCAGCAGCTTCTTGTTTTCTACTCCCTTTTTACCCGCCTAACTCAGCTATTTTCTGACCTTCTGCATGATGGTACAGGCTCTTTCAACCTATGCACAGTGAAGTAGTTCAGTGAAGGGTCACACTTCTTCCTACAGAAAAAACAGTTCTTCACAGAACTGACTTAGAAAATGGATGGCTGTGAGTGCTCCCAGGTACCCTTTGCATACTCAGGCAAGATGTGCACATGAATGCAGAGCTGATCCCGCGTGCAGCACAGCCAGCTTGTAGATAAGAGTGATAATAGAGAAGGTTGGAGTGTTTCAGGGCTCTCTTGAAACATCAGTAGCTGTGAAAAAAAGGAGCCAGTGCATTTGAATAGGATTCACAAAAGCAGAATCACTTGTATAGTCTTTGGACTGATGATAAGGTGTTGGGATGAAAGCCCAGTATTGAAACACTGCAACAATACACGTGAAGACCACACTTAATAAATCGTGGTTGCTTTACACACAGCTCACTTTTCATCAGTATCAGTGGGTGCTGCGCCGTTATGTGATGTAAGATGAAAAGCAGGTAGTAGGAAGTTAGCAGGAGAAGTCTAAACTGTGGATTATCCTGACTAATTGAGAGTTGACAGCAATGCTTAGGTACTTAATTAAACTAAAAGATAGTGAGTGATGAATGTCTTTTTCCCCACAGCTTATAGTAGTTCACCAGTCAAGCGTACTGCTCCAGGAGGAAGTCAGTGGAAAGACTGAAAAGGCTTGTTCTCAAGTGTGAATCAATGTATTCCCTGTACTCTCCCTCAGGTTACCATTTCAAATGAGACCAGGGAGCTGCTGCTTGCAGCTGTCAGTGAGGATTCTTCAATCACCCAGATCTTCCATGCTGTTGGGGCCCTGAGCAGCTTTGGCCTTCCTTTAGCATCCCAGGAAGCACTCAGCGCTCTTACGGCTCGCCTCAGTAAAGAAGAGAATGTGCTGGCGTAAGTCTTTCAGACAGAATCGTTTCACTGCTGTGTGTGTATCTCCTGGTCAATTGGATTTTGCAGTGCAGGGTATTTTAATGTTTGGTTTTGTACTCTAGTTGTAGCAGACCATGCTGTATTTTCACTGGGGATGTTTGTCCAGTTCATTATCAACTCTCTGGGAAAATGTGGAAAATGTGTTTTGAACTGTTCTCTGTGATCTGGAGATGCCCTTATCTACCCAGTTTAGTCCAAGTGTAATGGTCAGTAAGGATGATGCATGCCAAAGAAGCCTCTTCTTTTACAAAGATTCAAAACAAATTAAAACCCAGACATAGTTCTTGATCATTTAGAGTTGAGGTATGCTGGATGCTCTTCCTTAGACCTTTTCCTTTGTAGGCTCAGATGCATGTACTGTGAGGTGGAAGAAAATGTGCCAGTAAGCAGAAGGAGTCTTTGCAATTACTACCAAAGGATTGTTGATGTAATTTTTACTGTGAGAGGAGAGAATAGAGCTTTTCTCAGAAGCTAGGGAAGAAAGGGAAACGTAATGGCTTGGTTTCTGAAGCCTCAGTAGCATGTGTGGAGGAGTGTGCAGTGCAGAGACCAAAGTCTGGTTTCTTCTCTGCCTTTGGGTCTATGAGTTTATTGCAAGGATGATACACCTAACATGGCATTCCCTAATGAGCTCTAAATTTCATGTTCAGCTGAATGCACTAACGGCTGCTTTACACACCATTTGGAATAGAGGCTGTAGCTGCTTTGATTTGAATGATGTATGACTTCTAAGGAACAAAAATCATACACTTGTTTGGTTTTTATTGTTTCAGAACCATCCAGGCTTTGGAGACAGCATCTTACTTGTCTCAGCAGGCAGATTTAAGTGGCATTGTTGAAGAGATAGAGGTAGGGACACACTGTGGTCTCTGTTTACTCTGGAATTGTTGCTACATGTCTGTAATTCTAAAGGATGTGTTAATAGGAAACACACAGTGAAAAGCCAATCTGCCTAATTCCTTTTCTGCATCATGTGAGTTGGCTTGGCTCTTAATTTCAAGCAGTTATTTCCCCTGAACTTCAGCTGTGTCACAGTGACTGTGACACAAAGTCCATTGACTTAAATATAATTAAAAGCAGTAAAGGCTGAAGGTATTTTTTCTTCCTATTTCTAAATTGTGTACAAAGTACTCCAATGAATCCACTACCATTACTCGATTAGACACTGAGCAGCACAGTTAACTTCTGTGGATCTACTGGAATGCAGTTTAAATAGAAATGACTCTTTCTGCCAGGATCTCGTTGCTCGCCTGGATGACTTGGGTGGAGTTTATCTGCAGTTTGAAGAAGGAATTGAGACTACTGCACTGTTTGTTGCTGCTGCCTATAAGCTGTCAGACCATGTGGGAACAGAACCAGCGATGAAGGAGGTCTGTGCCTGCCTTTTCCTCCCTTGCACACTGTAGCTCACAAGGAGGATCTACCTGGTCGTTGTTGCACACTGCAAGTGGGTGGCATAACGAGGTAGAACTTCTACTGGAAAAAGTCATGAGCACACTTTGCAGAAAGGGAGATCTCGGTGTGAATGTTGAATAACAGCATGTAGAAGGAAATGCCATCTTCAAGGTCATAGGCTGAATTTGTGGGGTTTTGCTTTAATGTACAGAAGGAAATTGCAAGTGAGGCCTGGTTTTTTTTCTTTGTTGAGAGAAGCTGTTGGGAAAAAAGCTCTTGTGTCAGAGCTTTTTCAGGTATCTGGCACTTTCCAAATACTGTGCAACATTGCAGAGTGTTTCACAAATGTTATTTACTTGTGAGGAAATACGGACACCCCAATTAGTGGTGTCCAAAGGGGAGGCGACGTTAGTTCTGTACTTCTTCAGGAATCCAAAAACTTGCATCTGTACTAAAACTAAGGATTGTTTGGAAATTCCTTTGGAGACTGAAAGTTTGTCGCTCCTTTGGAGCTAGAAATGATTATTTCAAGTTCTCTACCTGGTGTTTTTTTTGGAACAAGTAAAGCAAAGTGCACACACTTTTGAGAATGGCAGCTCCCAAAAGTACAAGCCAAAGTGGCAGGGTTGAGACAGAAGCCAGCGTAAGGCATCTGAGTTAACTGCTGGCTCTCTTCCATGCTGCTGCCAGCAGACTGACTGCAAAGTAATTTTTGTAATGTCACTGAGGTGGTGATTCTGCTGCACACAGTTCCAGCAGTCAGCATCCAAACAATGTAAGAAAAGAATACAAAGACTAATTAAGGAAAATTGTTTCATGCTGATTCAGAATCGGGCTGTCAGAAGCATTGCTGTTGGGACTTTAAAGCTTTATCTCCTATGAATGGTGGAAGTGCCTCATAAAAGCCACAAAATTCGCTTTAAAAATGAACAGATTTTGTATGTGAAAAAATGGGAACTACTTTTTTCTCAATTTAAATGTGTGTGTCAGTTGTTGATTAATGCATGGAGCCGTGCCATTCACTTCACATGAAAGAAAAACCATTTGTGTTATGCAGGAGTTCTGTAGCACCTGAGTGCTTTCTGTAATCACGTGCTGTGTTAATGAGCACTAACTTACAAGCATGAGGCTGAACATTGGAGATGCAGTGGATTCCATTTAAAAGTGTTCATTGGCTGCAAGTCATGGAATGTTATAACTATTGCTTTGTTGGGGATTCTTTGATCCTTCCCATTTCTGGGTAGAAATTAGCCCACAATCCCCTGTTTGGATCGAAGTACAGGTAACCAAACCCTCATTTTCCATACTAGCAGGAGGTAATGGAAGAATCTGTATAATACAGTGTAGTCTGCAGAGAGCAGTGCTGGTGCATTAACACTACAAAGTCAGGGTACTCCTAGTCAGATCTGTACTGCTTTAAAGCATGGCCTTTTAGCTTAAGGATGCTACTGTGCCCAAGGGGATAAGCCTGTGAGGGCCTGGACTGGCTCTTTTAGAGCCATTAGGATGCTTTGCATCACCTCTCCAAGGTTGTCCCAGTTTGGCTGGTAACCAGGACATGTAGTTTAGCCCTTCTCCACTGTATGAAGGCAGCTGTACTGCTCCTGGAGCCAGGCAGCTGCATGCAGGCTGGATAGTTGAGCTGACAGCATCTTCCATTCTTAAACATGCAGTCTGAAGAGGTAGATCCGAATTCTGGTTTTGTGCATTGTTAGCACAATTAAAATGATTGTGATTGGAGCCTTCCAGCCAAGAATAAGGATGCTAATGTGACATTCCAAAGGTAGCTAATTTTGGGCTACCTCGTAACTCGAGTTACTTTAAAATCAAACAGGAGAAATTAAACAGTTTACATGAATGGCTTTTGTTAATAACGTTTTACTGAGCCAGCTGTGGTGAGCTGCTGGTGCTGACGTGTGGTTCTCTTTTCTCAGGATCAAATTATCCAGTTGATGAATGCCATTTTTAGCAAGAAGAATTTTGAGACACTCTCAGAGGCCTTCAGCGTTGCTCGTGCCGCGGGTTCTCTATCCCACAACCGCTACCATTTGCCTGTGGTCGTTGTCCCTGATGGTCCTGCAGCCGTGTCTCACCATCAGCCTGTACTGAGGGTGAGTCCTCACATGAAAACCTGAACTCATCTCTTGGCTCAGTCTTTCGTCTTGTAGATCTGGGCAAACTGAGTGTGTAAGGTGATGGCTTTAATTGTAGGCTCCAGGACCAGCTTGCAGTCAGTTTGGTGTTTTAGTACTTCTGTGAAAACTGTTAGAAACCTCTGCTTACCCCAGGCTTAGCAGATACTACATTGAGAAAGCACACTGAAACCTTGTAGAAGTCAGCTTTGTTACAAACATTGGCTTTCTCCAGTATGTTAAAAGGGACTAAGTTAGTCTGGGACTCTGGGCAGGGGAGAGGCCTGGGTACCTAACACAGAAAGGGGCAGTCTGTGCCGCTGCAGTCCTTGTGAGATGGTGGATTTCACAGCAATTCTTGTTGTGCTCTTTTAGCTTCAAGTGACCGATGTTATGTCCAAGCCACTCACTCAAGCTTCTGTCAAGCTAGACTACGCCAGGTCTGCATCTACCAAAGCCACTGTCCTCCAGCAGACAGCATTTGCTCTGTCAGGGTAAGAACTTAATCTTATTCTAGAGATGGGGGAAAATAAGTGTTATTTAAACAGGGTTGTATTTGCTTCTCTTTTTATGTTTTTCTACCAGGTATATGCTTGTACGATGGAAAACTCCAAATGCTGCTGTTCGTTTTGTTGACAGTGGATGGCTGAGCACTGTTGTGCTGCTGAATTTCTGTTGTATAGGTCTTTTGATTGCGAAATTGCAACATGCTCCTGACTTTGAGGGAACTTGGAGCACATTTTTCACCTCACGCTAATTAGTTTTAGCTTTGTGCAGCATTTCTGTTTGTCTATTTAATAGATTTAGAGACGTCTTGGTAGCAAGATGTGTTACTTACTTGCAGGCCGCTCTGTTCATGTCCTGGGGGGTCCTTAACACTTTGCTTTATTTTTTAATTGCAGGGAGGTCTTTGAGCTGAACTTCATGAATGTCAAGCCTGCAAGTGGATATTATGATTTCTCTATCAGTGTTGATGGAGATAACCGATTTATTGCTAACAAAGTTGAGGTGGGTGTGTGTTTGGGTGGTGTTTCACTTCTGTGCTATTCAGTGAAACAGCTTTTTATTTGTCTGCTAAGAATGTTGTATGGCATTTTTAGCATGTGTTTTTCTGGCACATGGGTTGGATTTTGACTCGGGATTATGACCAGTAACCAGATTAGTGTATGATCAAAAGAGATTTCTGTGACCTTCAGAACTGACTTTTCACTCAGATATTTGCTGGTTTGACAGCATGTGAACAAAGGCTGGTAGTGGAAGTGTTCATGTAGCAGCCCACATTTTAAAGTAGCTATGCAAAAACAGTTACTAACAATGTTCTTCAGAGCATTCGGATCAGAACCTGGAAATCACAAGGCTTGGCTGGCAGCTGAGTGGTTGTCTAGAGCTTGCCCGATGTGTGGAAGTTAAGCATTTGATGTCATCTGCCTGTGTAAGCTCTAGAGCTTTAGAAAAGAGCCTTGGTGGTCTGTTGGCGTCTCCTAACTGGGTCTGGGTCTAAGTGTCTCTCTAAAGAGGAGCCTTGTATTAAACTTTTGGTTTTACTTTCCTTCTCAAGGTGGATAATGGTGAGAAGCATGTGACCTCTGGCTGTTCATGTATTCATTGTAGTGTCAACAGCTGACAACGCTCTTCTCCAGAGATGTCTATTCCTAGGGTTAATTTCTGCTTTTAGCTGCCTATTTAAGGAAAAGATCAGCTTTTAAAGTCTTGCAACATCATCAGCATGGAGTAGAGGAAGACACTTAGTTACAACTGCTGACCTTTACCGTGTGTGTCAAATTGATGTTGTCATTGTAGTAGTAATGGCACTTAGGAGTGTCAAAAGGGGATTGATTGGCCCTGCTTAAGCTCGCTGCTGGCACACAGAGGTACCAGTAGGAATGCATTAACGCTGGGGTGGCTTTGTGTGAGCTGCTTCTAATAAGACATATTGTTATGGGGGAGGACTGCTGGGGGAACGGCTTTTTTTTCCTTGCTGTTATTAGCATTAATTGTCCTTAATGCACCCGTCGGTTTTGACAGTAATGAGCTAAACCAGTGGGTTATTACTCCAGGCAGAGCCTGCATTTCCTGACATTAAAATATTTGAGAGATGTTTGTGTACTGTTCAGTCAGAGGGGCTGTGTGCAGCAGCTCGGAGTTGCCTTCATGTAACTTTATATTTTGAGTGGTTATTTCGTTAGTTCATCTTTCTTTGCTCCCATCTTGGAATGAAATATGGGTCTGTGTAGTCTGTATGTTAATGGGTCCATTTTCAGTGCCAACTTCTTTATTAAATTACACCTTTCATTGTAAAGGAACTGTCAAAACAGTTGTGTTTGAAGTCAGACCTGAATAGTTTGGTGGGGGCTGTTTCACATGAGCAAACCAGCAGCAACACATTGTAGTATCTGTTGGAAAATATCTTGGCAATGAAACCAATTCTCCTGGGGAGCATTTGTAAGTTGTGAGAACAAATGTGCTAATTAAAAACTCCACACTGTAGGAACTGCTTGTGTTTGAGAGGAGGTGTGGAGTTGGCCAAACCCACTGAAGCTCACTGTCTGTGGTTTGGGGCAGGAGGGGCAGGAAATCATTGCTCTGCTTGGGTTTATAGAGCGCTTAGCACGGAGGAGCTGTGATAAATGGCAGGGCCTTATTGGCTGCCGTGCACTGAATGATAAATAGCAAGCCTTCCTTCAGAGGCACGGTTTAAAAAAAGCCTGGAATGCTTTGGCTGTTGCCTGCTGGTAATAAAACCAGCAGAAACCTGTTAGGCTTTAGGAGCCAACACAGGCATAGCTGGTTGCTGTCCGGAGACTTCCCTCATCTCAGATTGCTGTCCAGGACACAGAAGTACACATGCATGTACAACTTCAAGTTGTATGCAGTGCCAGATTTAATTGCTAGCTTCTGCTCGTTTAAGAGGAAAACTGGTTGGATGTGGATATTTGGACTGTTTCATTAAAAACTGTGCTCCAGGGGGAGCCAAATCCAGCATGGCTGAGCATCTGCTGTCTTCAGAGATGGCAGCTTGTGGTGGGGAAGGGAGTGGGCTGGGGTTAGTGACTGCTGCAGGAGCTTTGCCAAAAGGGAATTTGCAGTAGATCTGCCTGTTCTGGTTAGGTTCTGTCTTGGCTTAGTGAAGGATTCTTTGTGGGTAAGGGGATAGAAGAACTAAAGCTGCTGAAGTGAACTTGACCATAATTAGTAGGAGTGGTCCCAGTAACTTTTGTTGTGTTTTGTTGCAGCTGAAAGTAAAAGTGTCCACGGAAGTTGGGATTACTAATGTAGATCTTTCTACGGTGGATAAAGATCAGAGCATTGCACCAAAAACAACCAGGTAAAACTGTTCATTGTGTGACTCTTTAAGGGGCAATTCTGGCTCTAGTCTGCAGGTCTTCTGAGCTTTACCTGCTAAAAGTAAACCAGGGAAATCTTGTTTTGGAATGCCAACAAAACTATGGCAGTGCTACTCCTCTTAAACCTCATTTTGGGGGGAGAACGCTGATTATTTTTATAGGAGGTTTTCCTTAATGTTAAAATAAGTACTAGGAGAAACCAGGCAGCCTTAATCTTCTGTTCCTTTGGTGTCGTCTCTCTGTAGCAAAAGCAAGTTAAAATATTTGCTTTATTGTTTCTGTTATTATTGAGCTGTGATAGAGAAGCTCTGACACAACATGTACCATGTACTTGGGGGGTTTGGTTGTATTGTGGCTAGACTTACTTGAACTTTTAGCTGCTTTTTTAACTGCCATCAGTTAAAATGTAATGCATGGAATTTATCTTCATTTGCATAGCTTCACTGAGGTCCTCCCTGTATTGATACAGCCTTCCTGTGCTGAAATCTGGGTGTTTTTCTGTTAGGCTGCCATCACACCTTGTTGTAGCACAACTTTGTTTAAATGAGACGTGGGCTGTAGGGTTAGCAAAATCTTGTTCTTGTGTTCCTTTGAACTCTGCAGTGAGCCAATGTCTCACACTAAAACATGCAAGATATGCAGCTCACAGGAATAATAAGGAGGAATTCTGTTCCTTTTTTTTCTTCTTCAGTTATGTCAGAACAGAAAGGCGTGCTGTTGACCTGACTTTTTGTTAAGGTCTATCATTTGTGCCTGGTAGACCACAGTGCTGTTAGTGCAGCTTGGTTTCACAGAGCACCAGGCCTTCTTTTGGATGATCACCTCAATTCTGTTTGTTTCCTGCTTCCTAGGGTAGCTTACCCAGCCAAAGCCAAGGGCTCCTTCACCGCTGACAGCCATCAGAATTTTGCTCTATCCTTCCAGCTGATAGATGTGAACAGTGGAGCTGATCTCATTCCTCACCAGGTTAGAACAAATTCTTGTCATTACTGTGTCAGCACGGTGTTCCATTTTGAGGCATCTGAGATGACAGTTGCTCTTGGAAAGATTCAATAGGTTTCAAAAAGCCTTATGTTTTTGACATGGGCTGTGGAAAAATTACTTGTCTTGGTAGGAAGGAGGTGGATTCAGCCCATTTGTTTTGTCTGTATGTTCGATGAGGTCTCTCATTGCTCTGATGCTGCATGTACTGCAGCAAAATAAGTGTCGGTAGCTTGCACTGTAGAAGTACATTTCTGTCCTTTGGAATACAGAGTGTTTGCTGAGAAAGTCCCTGATTGCAGGCTTTTTCTTTATTTAAAAGAAAAAAAATTACATATTAAAAAAATAAGCATATATGCATGCATGCCTCTTGTGTGTTGTTGCACTTACCCTCTCCAGTAGCATTCAGTATACTGCCCTGTACCTCAGGTAGGCCTCTGGTCAGTGTTGATCCTGTGTTAATAGAATTATTTGAAGAGGCACTGTATGTTCCTGGTTGTTCAGGATCAGAGACAGCAGGCCTCCCACTTCATTCCCCAGTCCCTCGTTTCACACAGTGAGATATTCCAGCAATGTTTTTATCCTTCCTTTCAGACTTTTGTCCGACTTCACAACCAGAAGACTGGCCAGGAGGTGGTTTTTGTTGCAGAACCAGATAGCAAGAATGTGTACAAGTTTGAACTGGATACCTCTGAAAGAAAGACTGAATTTGACTCCGCCTCTGGTACCTATACTCTGTACTTGATCATTGGAGATGCCACTCTGGAAAATCCAATCCTGTGGAATGTGGTATGTGGCTGGAAGTGTGCTGATGTGGTTCTGAGGTGACTGACAGTCTAGCAGGAGGGTTTTGTACAGGCTTGGAATTAAAAAAAACACTCAGATGTTTTTGTTCTTGTAGTGAAACAGAAACTTTTTGGCCATTTTTGGCCTCTGAGTTTTGCTGTTTAAGTTTTCAAATGAGCTTCAAAGTGGGATTTAAATAAATGTTTATTTCTTCACAGGGTAGATGAGAACTTGAGAGTGTTTGTGACTTTGATTATAAGCTCACAGCAAACACTTCAAGGTTTAGGCTTTCTGTGCTTGCTGTGCTGAAAATAAGTCCAACTTGTAGTTATGTTACTTCTTCTGTTTAGGAAAAGTTTCTTTTTCAATTCTGGAGGCTTTCTTGTAGATTCCTTTAAAACAAGATCAGTCAACGTATGGTTGCCATGATTGGCCAACTGGCAGCAGTAATGTAGTAGGTTTTAGAAAACTTAAGAAACATTGAAGTTCCTGAAGTGATGTGATTTCATTTTAGGCTGATGTTGTGATTAAATTCCCAGAAGAGGACGTGCCATCCACAGTGCAGTCCAAGAACCTCTTTGTTCCCAAGCCTGAAATTAAGGTACAGTCAAAACCAAAAGCTGTGTGTGGAGATTGGAGGGAGGGGGCTAATCCTACTCTACTTATCTAGTCCTTGTTCTCATCATAACTTGGTTTTGATTAGTAACCTCTCACAGAAGCGTTAATACTGTGTAAATGTAATTAAAGAAAAAAGATTTACCACTTAATGAAAAGAAATGTGTTGCAGTCCTCTGCTTTATGAATAAGCTATGTGTCCTGCCAGGAGAGAGCAGCTGTTGTCAGTGAGAAGATTCAAACAAGAGAAGTGGAGCAGGTAGTAGGCACCACAGAAAGCTTTCTGCATCACTTGTGCTGATAACAAGCTAACCACTGCTTCTGTGAGTGTGAGGAGAAGTTAACTGAGCAAGAGATCAAATGTCCAGACTGCAATAGATGCTACTTTAAGGAGCTGTGCTTTGCCATCAGAGGAATGCTTATCATCCAGAGCAGCACCCAGCAGGCAGCAGCAGGGCTGCAGCTGGTCCTCTGTGGAGCTGAGAAGGTGCTCTGTTGAATACTGTCTTACCAGCTGGCTTTGTTTGTTTGTTTGCAGCACCTCTTCAGGGAACCTGAGAAGAGGCCTCCCACTGTGGTATCTAACACATTCACGGCGCTGATTCTCTCACCGCTGCTCTTGCTGCTCATTCTGGTGAGTGAACTTAGCCACAGAACGAGGAGAAATTTTCCCATTCAGTCCAAAGTCACTTTGAGAGTTGACCGTCTAAACTTTATATTATAACTCCTGGTTAATTATAGTCAGCAAGCACTGCTGCAGGAACAGCTAGCAAGAGTCTGTGCGGAATGTTGGTCTGTTTTTGTCTCTTTCTTAAACTGTTTTTCAAGGTTATAGTCAAAAGAGAAAAATAATGCTGCCAATTAGAAGTGGGGTTTCTCCAGTGTGTTCTGCTAGTCACGTTGAATAATGGTGGGCAGAGAAGTTATAACTAACAACAGACTTCTACAGGAGAGAAGCAATGATTCTGCCTTGCACTTAATATAGCCATCACAAAACCTGTGCGACTTTATCCCATCAGCCTGATTCCCATTTGTAGACTTAATTGGTATTTGTCTATTGGTAGTTGAAACATCTATTTCTACTCTATTTCAGCTGCATCATCTCAATGTTTTGTACTTAATGTATATCAAATCTCATCAAGTCAAGTTAAATCGCACTATATTTGGATACCTGATACTTTACTTGCTTTGCAGTGATTTCCCTTTAGCTGTTCTCAGTGAAAGCTGGCATTCAAACAGTCATGTCCAGTGCTCTCTGCAGTTACACGTGCAGTACACGTGCTGATGACAAACCACTTCAGTGGGGAATTGTATTGCTACCACTCCTGTTTTCCATCTTTCATGCCTTTCTCTTTCATTCGCTAAAAACTGAAGTTGTTCTGATGAAGAAAGGTCTTGCATCTGCAGGTTGTCTTTTGCTCTGTCCAAAACTTGAATGCTACCTTTTTTGTTGTTAATTGAAATTAATTCAGCTGGAAATTAATGACATTATTAATTTTTTCTGGAAAACATAGGTTTGGAATAATACCCTCTCATTGCTTTAAGAAAGATAAGTGAGGAACTGCTCTTACGGACTTAAGCAGTAGGAGAAATTTCCACTGAAGGAGCTGAACAGTGCTGTCATTGGCAAAATCACTGTTCTGTCCTCTGTACCAGAAAACAGTGTGCTTCTGTAGAGAATACACTGTATTCACTGAGGAACTGAAGTATCTTTCAAGTCTGTTTCCTTTAAGTTTAAAACAAAAGCTTGTGTTTACAAGGACTGTTTATTCAGGTTTTCTTTCTTTTCCTTTTAGTGGATAAAGATTGGTGCCAACATCTCCAACTTCAGCTTTGCTCCCAGCACCATTGTTTTCCACATGGGACATGCTGGTAAGTGTCAGAGGCTTTCTGCTATGTTTGACCTTCTCACCTGGGAGTTACAGATGTGAGCCGTGTTGGTAAATGGGCTTGCAGCCTATTAACTATAATGACATAATAGCATAACGTTTGTTCTCTTGTTTTCATCTGCCTTCCTGCTTTTCATGATTGTTAATATGATGATAAATCTGTTTTGGCCATCAGCTTATAACAACGGTCATTATCTGGGCTCCTCTCACACACCATTTATCAGCACTTAATAGAACTTCTTATTTCCAGAGGTCACACTTTTGTTATTGCATGTTTATCCTTTGTAAGTAGAGTTTCTGTAGGGATTGAAACATGTGGGACTACCATCTACATCTTTTTACAGTGCTCTCTGTGAAAATCTTCTTAGGCTGGACCAGGTTTTGTCATCTGTTTTATTGTACTTTTGGTCACACAGTTATTTACTGACTTGGTGGACTCTCAGAAACACAGCAGGTTGGGAGAGCACTGGATCTACTGCTTTCCATATGACAACATTCTGCTTAATCCAAGCCAGTTTCCTTGAAAGCTTTTTGAGCTCTTAAAAGTGAGCAGAGGTTA
The DNA here is from genome assembly GCA_016647715.1 of Pavo muticus. Lineage (NCBI taxonomy): Eukaryota > Metazoa > Chordata > Aves > Galliformes > Phasianidae > Pavo > Pavo muticus. The sequence goes on along the minus strand of JACDJE010000221.1, from coordinate 19,736 downwards.
ATATCCTCTGTTACAATCCAGAATATCCTCCATCTTTTAATAGCCTCCAAGGTCTGTAATACGTCCATAATTATGCCACTGGAGGAATGGTTGCAAGCTGTCAGTGTCACATTTTTCTGAAGTATGGAGACCCAGATGCCTTCTACTCCTGGCAGCTATACATACATAGTCCTTAAATCTGTCCCTTTGGAGCTTCAGAGACAAGTTAGAAACCAAGTGCTTAGGTGTGGCTGTACAACATAAGAATCGTTCTGGGAATAGCTAATGGTCTTTCTTTGTAGTACAGTTTCAACTCTGGACTCTGTCTTTTTTCACAGCAATGCTGGGACTTATGTATGTCTACTGGACTCAGCTCAACATGTTCCAAACTCTGAAGTACTTGGCCATTTTGGGTGGTGTCACGTTCCTGGCAGGCAATAGGATGCTGGCTCAGAAAGCAGTAAAACGGTAAGCCAGGCATAGTTGCATTAGTGGGAGCTGCTTTTAAATGTGCAGGGGGGAGCACACATCAGTGTATATCAGTAATTGATACAGTGACGAGCGTTGCTTTTAGTTCTTTGATCTCGGATGGGGGAACTCTAATGCCTGCTTTCAAATTAAGCCCTTGGATGAACAGATTAGGGCAGGGAGGTGTTCTCACTGAGATGCAGCTGCCTGCTCCTTCAGAGCAGATGGGCTGTGTGCCTTCTTGCTGAAGTGGTCAGACACATGGAGAAAGCAGCGAGTGAAAGAAAGCACACACACCTTGATATGGGGAAACCCACTTTTGGCCTGATGTTCCCTGACAAAACTGCTTCATTTAGCTGTGTACCAAGCTTTGATAATACGAGATAATTAAAGCTGATATAAATGCAGAAAATCTATACTCCTGTGCAACTGTGCTTGTGAGGTACGTTTTAAGAGGAGGAAGGTGAGGTGTGGGTTATCTTACTGCTGTCTTCTACCTGAAGCAGAATTAGAAAAGAGAGGCAGCTGCTTTTTGAAGGATTGTAACAGCAGACAAAGTGCAACACACACAAGGAACAACATGGAAAATTCTGATGTATGTATGTGAGGGATACAAAATTCATTGAAGGTGGACAGACACTGGAAAGGAGGATTTAAAGAAGTTGTAAAACCTTTATTTCCCTGGAGATGTTCAGAACTTGGCTGGATGTGACCTTGAACAATCTGCTTCGGCTTTAAAGTTAGCTCTGTTTTGAGCTCACAGTTGGACTGAGTAATCTCTGCAGGTTTGTTCCAACTTAAACTTTTGTATGATTCTGTAATAAATGCACTCAGGTATCTACATCAAGCAGTGTGAAACACCAGCCAGCCCCGGGCAAGCTTTCTCTACAGCTAGAGGTTGTAGAGCTAGCCCAGCTTGGTTCTGTTCCTAGGCTGTGCGACCCTGCTGAAGGCAGGGCTGCTGCTACTGGGACCTGTGCCATAGCAGCTCTGTGGCACCGAGTCGCACTGCGCACACCTGGGTGGGTACTGCAAGCATGGTGCAGCAGTGCCTTGCCAGTATGGGCACAGTCTGTGTGTGGGTGCTTCATCTTTGTGCCCTGTGCCACACCGGGCAGCCTGCAGTCTGGTTGCTGACCCAAGCTTCCAATACAGTGCGTTAATCAGAGGTTGCACCCTTAGCTCTCCTGCACTTCTGCCACATGGAGTTTCCACGTGAGATTTAAATTTTAGCGCTTTTCCACTCATACAGAATTTACAGAAGATGATCTCATGACCTGCTTTGCCATCAAGCCTGTGCTTTTCTTGCTTCCTCTTTTTGAGCCATTAGAACTCTTTATCCTGTTTGCACGCCTATTTGCATAAATAGCCCTGAACTCTCGTATTTTTATTACACTTGACAAGAGGACAAGAACAGTAAAAAATAAATCAATAAATAAACAAGAAAAAAAGCACAGCAACAACAACAAAACCTCACAGACACAGAAGAGTAGAATTTTCAGGGGTTTCACGTTGGTTTGTTGCCTTTCAGACATCTCTACTTGCATGGCTGTAGCAGGGGGAACAATTATAATTAGCTCCCTTCATCCTGTCCTTTCAGCTGTCTCAGACTTGCTCCCTTGGATGCCCAGCCCTCTGCAGTATGGCACATTCTCTTGTTTATTTTAATAACGTTTCACTTTTAATTTAACGAGTAACAATAAAGTCGTTATTAACAACAGACTTCTTAGCATACAGATGCAAGGGGAAAAGAATACAACAAAGTTTACTTCTAAGTGTCTTAGCTCAACCAGGGCTTCTGTTAGCACATAAATGCTGGTGGTTGGTTCCTGCTTCAGAACACTGCAGGGGGTGTCTCTGTGCTTTTTCATTGTACTTGACATGAATCCGCGCCCACAGTGGCAGATTTGAAAGTAGAACTTGTACCTTAGGCTAAAGTTAAACCCTTTGTACATGACTTTAAAGTTCCAAAAGACAACTTTTTTGTTAATGTGCAGCAGGTCTGGCTCAGATGTTAAGTGCACTGATAATTAACTCGATAGCACTTGGAGGCAAAGCTGCTGTTCCACTATGGAGGGCGCCGGTAGGTGTTGGAGGGGAGCTGTATGTAAACCATATTTGTTCAGAAGTTACCAGAAGGCCTGGTTTTGCTCTTTGCATTTCTGTCGTGGGCTCTGCTTCCCAGAGCAGAGCTGCTTTCCTGCTTCCTGTCTTCTCTGAACCTTTCTTCCTCTCTCCTTTTGGCAGGATCGCTGCAGAGCAGAGCAGTAGGTTGGCAAAGTATAGAACGCTGCGGTAAAAAGGGGTTTTGCTAGTGACCAACTCTTCTAGAAGTAAGGGTCTTTTTGGAATTTGCCTTTCTTGGGCGTGCTGTCTGCTTCATTTCACTTCATTCCTCATTCCTTGCGCAAGAAGGTACCTGAGCTGAAGCTGCCTCCTTTCAGCGTTGTTTATTTGGCTTTAAATCAGTCCTTGGGTGTCCTTGGCTACAGCTGGGTTTGCATATTAGCAGTGTATGTCCTTGAAGACTTAGTGATCTTCATGTGATTTCTTAACAATCTCGTCTGTGTGGTGATATGTGCATGTTAATATGCTGGATGTAGGAATAAACACAGTACAAGCAGTATTGTTCCTGTAAATAATTAGCAGTGTTGGCTAGAGGAGAACGTAACGAAGGCGGCTCATATCTGGGCCTTTCCCATCCTGCTGTGGGTACTCCAACCCATCTGCAGCATCCTGGCTGTTCAGCTGCTAGGCACTCTGACTGCTGGTGGAGCTAAATTAAGCCCTTGCTCGGACGGCAAGAGCTCTGTGTGCAACAGAAGCCAGGTCAGCACCATCTCATTCAGCTGAGGACACGACCTAATCCAGGATTCACCCTTCAATTAGTCTGAACTGGTCATGATGGCTCAGTCAGTGGCGGCAGCAGCAGCAGCCAACTCCCCACGAATGAATACAATCATCTGATAGGATCTCCATTAGCATGTACTGTTGTAAAGCCCTTCATGTCCTTTGAATTTGAGCAGGTAAGGTCCCGGTTTGTTTCATCCACAGTGTGATGGGAGGCAGAACTGCTGCCACTCTGCATGCTGCCCATTTTGTGTGTACGGCTTCATTTCTTATTAACACATTATTTTATTTAAAGGGGAAGGGGGAGAGAATGTGGGACGAGTCCTGGGACCAGAACCACTGCAGAATGTGCTGGACTGGTGCACCTCATCAGCAGCTGCTCTCTCATATTCATAGCCAGTGCTCCAGGCATACACACAGCGCACTGAACAGAGCTCAGTTTTGTGGTGCAAAGCAAAACAGTGTGGGTGGCTGCATCTCAGAAACCGTGTGCACTGTGCTATAAGCTCCTGTTTGCGCATCAGATAGCAGAGGGTGGCTTCAGGAGAATTACCTATGGACTACTGGCATTGTGTCCCATAGGAAAAACAGCCTGGCACCACCTCTGCTCTCCCTGGAGTGTTTAGAAGTATAATAGCAGCAAACAATCTCTGACAGGTTGCTGGCGGTGCCTGTCGCTTGTCACTGCCTTCTGGTTGCTGGATGCTTCTCTTTTTACCACAGCTTGCAGTTAGTGGTTTTCAGCTTTAGTGGCCTGTTGCCAAATACTTAGGAAGTGTGTTTTCTACAGCTTGCAAATCTTCTGCTTCTCAGCTGGGTATTTTAACTCCTTAAATCCCAGGGGCTATGAGTAATCCTGGAAGATCTTGGAAATAACTTATCCACAAGCCATAATTGCTGCCACGTGCAGTCACAAGCACTTTTCCTCACTGCTGGGTTTCTGATGCCCCAGATATGTCAGTTAAGACTGTATTGCTACCAGCATCTGGGCTTGGACTGTCAAGTCTACCCAGCTACGCCTGTATCTGCTCCTTGAAAGGGAAAACGATCCCAAAAAGATGGACTGACTGTGCCCACATTGTTGAAGATCTTTCCTTTGTGTTTACCAGCTGGATCCAATTGGATATAATGGTCCTGTTGAAAGTGGAGGAGTGGTAGAGTGGCTGCAGGCTACTTTGCATTCAGCCCTGCTTTTTTGTCCAGTTTTGTGTTTTTTGAGGCTCATTTGTTCCTTTTGCACCAGAAATTGCCCTTCATTTTGCCTGAACGTTTCCATACTACTTGTATTGATTCCTCGGTCATGTTGCAGTACTGGTTTTATCACTCTCCTCTCAGAGAAGCTTCCTTTGAGAGAGATTAAGGGGTCTGGGGGCACTTGTACTGTGTAAAGAAGAGCTTTGTTGCCTGGGAGAGCTAATTGTTTGGGCTTCCCTTTCCAGGACACACTAGCAGCAGAAGAATGGAAGAAATGGGGAAAAACAGAGCAAACGCCTTCAGAACAGAAGTGAAAAAGTAATTAGAAGAGCGGAAGAATGAAAGCAGAAGCAGATTTTTTTTATATATAAATAAAAAGTCAAGAGGGTTCCAGTTAAACTTCTGAAAAAATCTTGATTTTTCACTGTTGTGTTCATGCCACTTGAGTGTTTTTCATATGAAGCCAGGAAGTCCTTTCTTCCTTGAATCCCTGCCCCCTTCTCTGCCCTTAGAATGTTTTAATTTCTTTCTGAAAAAGAAGAAAAAGGAACACATAATTCTGCCCTTCCCCGGGTGCCCTCTCCTCATACTGAACGATTTGTGAATAAAGAGGAAAGAACGGTGCTGAGTTTTGTTGCTGTTTCAGAGTCTGGTTGGAAGTTGGGCTCACGTGAACAGAGCTTTTTCTGGTGGCTAATTTTTGTTTATTAGTCACTGTGGTGAGGAGCTTCCTGTTCTTTTCTGTCCTTTCCCAGAGGTACACGTTTATGTGGGGACGCTTCCCACTCCTGCCTGTCCTTTGTGATGCTTTCATCTGCATTTCTCTGCTAACCGGTGTTCTCTGACTCAGGATGGAGCCTGGCTGGGCCACGTGGAGCTGCCAGGGCTGCTCTCAGCTCAAACAGGAGTCGTCCCTGGCGCTGTCCTTGTGGGCTGCGTGCCTGGCTGTGTCTGCCCTGCAGGTTTGGGGGATCCTTCCCACTCACACTGATTGTAACACTGAACTTTGAAGTTGTATTCAGTAATTTCGTATCGTCATCAAATTAATGATCTGGAAGTGGAGGATGAGGACGGTGGGGAATGGGGCAGGTTTCTGGAGAGTTCTCCCAATGAACAGTTTCCACATGGAAAACTGAGCAGTTTCTCCTGGCTCCCTCTCCTGCATCCATGTGTTGGCTCCCGTTTGTCCCGTGTCAGATGGGTTTCTTTAAAGACCTTTTGGCAGAGGAACTTCATGAAACGTCTATTGGAAATCCAAGACAGTTATATCAACCAGCAAATATGCAGCTGAAGGGTGTGGGGCCAATTCTTCCACAGCACCTCACGTGTGTGAGGCACGGCTCTGCTTTCTGACAGCCATGTTGCCTCTTCCCCACTGCAGCCGTTCACGCTTAGCTCACCGTGTCTGTTCTTTGTCACACCAGTTCCTGCCGTTTTGGTCGTGGTGAACTTGACACTGAAGGCATTGCAGGTTTAATGAACTCTCCTGCACTCCTTCAAAAGACTGATCTCATGTTGCATTCGAGCCTTCAGGGAGTAACGGACTTGTAACCAAGAAATAGCTAAGCTACTATTTGTGGTGTTCTACTCTGGAATTCCCTTTCATCCTGTTGGGTTCCTTGGAGCCTCATATTTTGTTTTGTTTTACTACACCCCTGTCAGCTTTGTGTCGTGCCTTGTTTTTCTGCTGCTGCTCACGGTAGGACAGGGATCCCAGTCCTTGACTCTGAGAAGAGCTCTGGCACATTCTCGAAGGGGAGTACCGCTGCAAAAAGAAAACCACATGGTTCTGTGATGCATTTCCTGAGCTCTGCTTGTTGCTATTGATTTTTTTCTACTTTTTTGTGAGGAGAGGCTGCTTTCATTCTTCTGGCCTTTTATTCATCAGACACTTTGTTTTGTTTCAGTCATTTAATCTGCCAGAGTTTGAGCATTTGTTTCCTCATTTTGGCAGACACTGAACTTTCACATGAACCCTTTTTATGACACTTGCAATTTTTTTTGTCACCTTGTTTATTTCCTGCTATAGGAATCTGCTGTTTTGGATGGGAGGTTTTTTGTCTTTTTTTTTTCCACATTCCTTTCCTTGGAGTGAGTTATAATGGCTTCAGGCATGTTGGCTGCTGTGACAGAACAGCCTTACAAGTGCTCTTTGAACCAGGACTTCAGACTGTTCATTCTGTTGCAGGTCGTTCTCCAGCTGCGCTGTGAAGCAAAAGGATGTCGTGTCTCACCGTGGCAGCTCCCTGCCTCTGTAAGGGTTACGGGTGACCCATTAGAGCACTTGCTGCTGTCACAGCCTCACTGATGTACAACGTCCCCTCGTTGCTTTCCAACCTGCTTGGCAGTTGGTAATTTTTTTATAGTGCTAGAATTGTAATCTGAACAGAGAGAATGTGATCTGTAGGGGTTCGGTGCAAGTAGGAGGTCATTTCCATGTATGCTGGAGCCTGCTATACTAGAACATGATCTCTTCAGGGAAGAGGAGATGATATGTACTGCAGATGAGCAAGAGATTGTTCAGGTGCAAGGAGGATGCTTTAAGAGGCCCCAGTGTGTTTGTGTGCAGGTGTATTTCCAGCCTGGCCCTGTGTGGTTGGCACTGGCCCTGGTGCCTTTGCAAGCACAGCTCTGAGTCGTATTCTGTGCTCCTGCCAGCTCTCCTTGAGTGCTATCTTCCATTGTGTGCCCAGAATCAAAAAGTGTCTCAACAGACAAGGAGCCATCTTGACCTGCTGTTGAACAGGTTTATTTAGAACAACTTTATTCCCTGCTAATGATGGGAGTGCAGACCCCATCCTGACATTATTTACATTTCAGAAGACGTAAATGTTACACAAACAGTAGAAGAATTCAGGTAACAGGGAGGAAGTCGCTGTGTGAGAGATTACTGTCCTAATAACCTGTAAGTGATAGTGCAAACATGTACTGCTGTAACCCTATAGCCATGGTGGAGTTCAGAGCCACTGCATGGTACGTTGAATTAAAACACAGTGTCAGCCCAATCTGATGCACAGGGATCTCTTTTAACTCTTGCAGAACAAGGCTGTAACTTTGGTTTAAACACCTTGAGGCTGATCAGTAACTGCTTATAACGAGCTTTGTATGTTCAGTTTTGCTGCCAGGGCTCTATCAAGGAGCCAGCAGCCCACAGCAGTGTTTGTGATGGGTGGCAAACATGTGGATTCATGTCTGACCTCACCCTGTGCCCAACTGTGGGTGGTTGTGCCATCAGCGTCTGTTTAGAGGAGGCTGTAGTCAGTTCACTGAATTGCCCAAAGGTGCTTTCTTGGTGGCCTCGTGTATGTTAATTGGGCCCTCAAACTGAGTGATGATTTGGTAGAAATTTTGCTACACTTCATGATCCGAAAACCTTAATTAGTAATTAATGTCTCCAGGATTACGAGCACGCTGGTTATTTTAGCAACCTGACGTTAAACCACAGAGGTTTGGTGGTTTTTTTTCTGATTCACTACACAAACCAGTGTTTAGAGAGGGGAATTAAATAGTAAAGACTGAATTAAAGGAAGTAGTGCATCAGAACTGCATTCCTTTCAGCAGATTTGAGGAGTGGATGCATCAGTCTCCAGCTGGTCACCTCCAGGAATGTCTTCATTGCTGTGAATGGCTTACTGTACAGTTAGATCCACGAGCTCTGAATCATTCTGGACAGGAGCAGGAGGAAAGGAGAATTAAGAAAAAGCTATTGGTGAGCACACACAGACTTTTTTTTTTTTCCTTTTTTGAGTATTTTCTTGGCTCATCTTACTTATGGGAAGAACCACCAACACAGGCATGGTAAGCAAGATGCCAAAACGCCATGCTTTCCAGCTGCATCCATAGGCATCATTTCTTTTGCACCATTCTGGTCTTTCCCTGCTACCCACAGCCCCTCTCTGCATAATATTCGCACAGGTCTCTACACACTGCTTCATATTGTGCTGACTGTGGTTAGGCAGGCTTAATTTCTGAGACAGAGGAGTAAGATGGGATTGCTGCATAAAGGAAAACACATTTGTGTGAATGAAGGTGATAGCAGCGATGGCCTATCTGGGGACACTCGGTCCCCCGGGGCTGTCAAGGTTTAGAGCATATTTCTAGTTTCAGGTGACTAATTTTAGGACTGGGGAGTACAGAACACTGTGAGGCTTCATTTCCCGTTCAGTGCATTAGAGGGAAAACCTGAGGTGTTCTGGGCACCTAAAGGTAGGTTCTGCTCCCTGGGAGAAGAATTTTGTTCACTTCTAGCCTGGCCTTGACACTCAGTGCCTCAGCTTTATGAGGTAACTTTATGAGGCTGTGAGCCTGTTCCCAGCTGCACCAGCGGGCACTGGAGTTCTGCTGGGTTTGCTGATAGATCTGCAGTGAGAGCTGTGCCTGAGAGTTAGGGCTGGAGCAGTCAGACCCCGTGGCATTCTGGGGAAACACGTGCCTGGGTCTTCACAGCACTCATGGTGTTATTCAGACTAATGGGTCTTCTGATATTTAACAAAACTCACTGGGAGTTTTTTCCCCTGAAATTGCAACAAATGCTCTGTCCTTTGTGAGCAGCAGTGGCAGCTGACTTTGCCAAGGCAGAACCTTCCAGCCATGTGTTGGGTGCTGTGCTTACAGAACTGCACAGGGGATGGTACTCACCAGAGCATGGGGAGATGAAAAAGGGAAAAATATTTACATGAACTTAGCCAGGGTGCTGGGAAACCCCTCTAACCAACTGCTGTTCACATCCTGAGGCCTGTGAAAGAACAGAGTAGGATGAATGATGTCTTAACTGGGATCAAGATGATGTTTTTTTCCCCACTGCTATTTGACTGAACTCTGGATGTGAGGAGGAAGCACAGGGAGGTGCTGCTGCTGGTGCTGCAGGCTGGCCAGAACTGTGCCTTACCTGCACCCCACCTGCCCAGGAGTGGGCTGTGCTTACAGGTAGGAGCTTTATTCTTTCCCTGGGTGTATCTCAAAGATAGCACCAAGTCCAGTAGCTTCACTTCTGCTTCACGTTTGGCAGACAGCAATAAGGGCCTTGTCTCATTCCTGCAGCAAGCGGATAACGAGATGTCTCCCACCTACCTTTGATGCTGCAGCATGGCTCCCAAGAAGTCCCTCAGTACCATCTGCTGGTGGTAACGGCTGTCCATCAGGATGCTGTCTGACTGGCGCCTTGTCAGGAGCTTCTGCACCCCTTCTCCTGGGCTGCTCTCACTGTTTCTGTTATGTGAAGATGAGAAGCAGATCTGTGTGAGAGGTGCCTTCAGTCCTTTGCTCAGATGGTGGCTCTGGCTGAGCAGCATGGCAGAGAGCCTGCTGGGCCTGGGGCTGTTCTGTGCTCCCTGAGAGAGCACAGCTGCATTTGCCCAGAGCTGGCTTGCATCTGACTAGTAGGGCCTATCTATCTAAGCAAAGGTACCCAAGCGCTGATAGAGAGGCAGTTTTCTGTGTTCAGGCAGGCCTGGAATAAAAGCAGAATAACAGGTGTTTCCTTCTGGTGAATGATGGTTGCAGTTGTTAATCTGTGAAGGCTGCTGCTTGTTGCTCGTGTGGTAGAGCTCTCAGCTGATGTGCCGCTGATAGGCTTGGAGGGAAGGATTAATTAGGCTGCTTGATAATCGTTGTGATTAGAGGGATCTTAGAAGTGGGGATGCAGAATGTCCTTTTGGGTGCAGAGCAGCAGGAGCGATTGCTTCTGTTGCAGTGGAAGGCAGCTATTTCTGCTACATGCATCAAATGTAATCAGCAAAGCCTTGTCCCAAGGATCCCCGTGCCTTACCTGAGTCGCTTGCCAATGATGGTCTGTAAGAATTTGCGGGCAGAAATCTGCCCCAGGAATTTCCGGTAGTTGTCGGTGAATATGGCATCAGCATGGCGCTGCATCCTGGGGGGAAGGCAGGAACAGGTGTGCTCAGTGAGCCCATGGCCAGCCTTCTGCTGGGAAGTGGCTGCTTCATATGTCTTAATACACCAGATGTAACTAACTGCTGAGATCAGTGACAGGTGAACGTAGTGAATATTGAACTGAGTTAGTGTTGGAGGTTAAAAAGATGTGGGGGAGCTTGGCCCTGACAGGGTGGCATCCAGCAAAGCAAAATAAATCTTTTGATCAATATTTGTACTGAAACAACTAAGAAGTGCCAGCAAAACAAAGATGGCATCAAGGAACAGTGGGAAGGGGAAGAACCAGACTGGGAGAGGGCTGAGCTGGGAGTGGGACGTTCCTGTGCTCTGCAGCAGCACTGTCATTTTTTGGGACACCCCTATCCCAGACACAGGGTGAGCCTTGGGCAGTTCTCCAGCCTGTGCCTGGACACAGGCTACAGAAAATCCCCGGGTTAGGGAAGCATAAACCATATGCATGGTCTTCAGTGCTACAAGGATGAATCCACTGCTTTTAAGACAACCGACCATCTCTTGTCTCCTGGCAGGAGTGGAAAGGAGAGGCTCTAACGGCCATGCTGTGGGTTTCCAGAGCTTGTTGAAAGACAGTGCTCCCTGCAGAAGTGCTGCAGGGTGAGGTACAAACCTGTTCTCAGTGGGGTCTGTTAACAAACCCTCCTCATCCTGTTCCTCTGCTGAGGGGCTATGGCTCTGCAGAAGGCTGTGGTCCAGGAGTTGAAAGTTCACAGCCTTGCCAGTAGCAGGTCCTGGGCTGTACCTTCAAGAAAAACCCAAGGCATGTTGTGAAATGTGCTCAAATGCCAGTCAGGGATTGGTCTTCTTGAGCATTACTCTGCGTTCTGCTTTTTCTTTCTCTCTCCCTTTTCTTACCCTACCTCATTAGTAACACCAGTTTTGTCCATCACTCTCCCCAGTCAGAAACTGCCCCGAAGTAGCAAAAAGGCAGTTGGTAAAGCTTCCCCAAATACATTTTCCCCTCTCTGAGCTTCCAGCAATGTTAAGCAAAACTCTAGCAATTGTGGCATTGTCATGCCATGGCTTTGGCATGAGTCTAAAGCATTTTCTATGAGACATTGCAAATCTACTTTACAGAGCCCTATGGCCAGTTTTGTACATCCATCATTTTGTAATATTAACTTCTAACAGTTGACAAGGAAATACTTGAAATATTAATTAGCAGCTGTTGAGTTCCCATACAGAATCTGCAGTTCTGATTTCAGTGCAGGTAGCCTTCAGGCACAAATTTCAGTCGGTGATGGAGCTGGTGGTGCTGGCTGCTCTGAAGATGGCTGAATTTCCCTTTATAGGACACAGCATTCAATGCCAAAACCAATTGCTGGGCTGAAATATTCCACATTAAGTGTCTGCCTTCTTGGGAAACCACGCGTAAACTAGCAGCATTCCCAAAAAATTAAGCCAGAGTGAAGACATTCGTTCACCAGTGGCTTTCAGAAGGTCTGGCAAGCTTCATTTGACATGTGCTTATTTTGCACAAGGTCAGAGGTGAGGCAGAGAGTTACAGTATGGGTGAAGCATTCAACATCTTACCTGAGAGCTGGGTAGAGAGGAGAGGAGATGGAGCTTGCGACTAAATGCAGGAACAGGAACAGGGTGGCCTTATCCAGCATCTTCCACCCTTTGGAGTCACCTGAAACGTGGAGCAGTGAGTCAGTGGCACGAGTTGCCCAGAGCAGCCTCCCCACCAGCCCACACTGCTGCACAACAACCTCCATCGTGCTCCTCACGACCTCTCCTGCCCAGCTATGCCCAGAGGAGCCCTCTCTCCTCTGGACTTTGGTGAAGGTGGGATGGACTGCACCGTCAGTGTGTGCTGGAGACAAACACTGCAGTGTTTTGCATCCTGAGGCTGGCTGTGTCCAGCATCCCCAGTGGATGACTCAAAGCAAAGAATCGCCCGAGGTTGCACACCACCAGCAGGTGAACGCAGTGCTTTTGTTACTGGAAGCAAGAGACGGTGGGAGAATATTTCTGTTAACATTATTCCTCAGTTTTGATCAAAAGCCATTGATCTTTAGCTTAAAAAAAGATTCTTTAAGAAAGTAGAATGTGGATGGAGATCTTTAAAACATCAAGTTTCCTTATTCAGCCGTGTTATTTTACACAAGAAAAGGGCAGAAAGATGTTTGAGCTCCACAGAAGAGAAAAGTTCATTTTTTAGGAGGGAAGAAAAAAAAACTTCCAAATGTTTAACAATACTGTATTGCAACAAGGGCAGTTTCCAAATGGAAAGGGTCTGATCAGGCTTCTAATTTCCCCAGTGAACCTTCCAAGCAGTGGATTTTATGGATGGTGGTGGCAGGAGGCAGCTCTGATGGAAAATGTCAGCAGTGAGTGCTGCTTTATTGCATAGGTACAGCTGCCCACACTCTCCTGAATGCAAACTGACCAGTGTGGGGAAGTTTCTCTAAGCACTGGTGTGGTGTGTGTGCAAGTGAGCTCACTGCTGAGAGCATGGAATGGTAACAGGATGAGGGGCAGAGTGCTGAGTGACAGCCAGTGGGCACAGCAGTGCGCTATGAATTGGGGTTCCTTAGTGCAACCCTTCCTCATTCTGGTCCCTGTTTCAGCAGTGCCGACAGCCCTGATTTGAGCAGAGCCAGGTGCAGGAGGGCACCCTTCCTCCAAACCCATTTTAAGGAGGGCTGTCACCCCTCAGAGAGCCAAGGAATGCCCAGAAGCAGCAAAAAAGGTGACTGAGAGACACTTACAGCACCCCTGGTCCGGCTTTCCATTAATTTTCTATCTTTCACTTGAGCTTGGAAAAGCATGCCCCTCTCGTGCCTCTCTCCCCTAAATATCTCAAAGACAAATTCCAAATCAGAATTACTGATTACTCTGTATGTGTTGGGGGGGACCAGGAGACCATGGCACCAAAGTGCCAACCAGGAGACGTATACAGTTCCAAGAAAAGCTACTATGTGAGCTGAGAAGTGAAATATCGATGTAAATGAGAAGAAAGCCTCTCACAATGTTGTCCGCTTCCCTTTTTTCTTCCTAGGGTGCAGCCCTGATTGCCTGTGCTGGATTTTCCTCTAGAGCCACTTTTTGTCCCTTTGAGATTCTTTCTTCTTTCTCTGCTTTTTGTGTGATGATTTTGTTTTGTTTCGCCTTTCTTCCCATCTTGCTTTGCCTTTTCTCCCCTTGCTGCTGTCTGCCTCTCGTCCCTCCAGCTTTTTTGGGTATGTCTGTCTCCCCTGGGAAGGAACCTAAAGCAAAAGCCCCTCTCCCCATCCCACAAGCGCCTGCTGTTTCAGAAAAGGGGATTTAAGCATCACCCTGCACACGGGCAGATGACAGCTCTGCAAAGCTGTGACACCTTCACATTCTCCCGAGGTGAGAATTTTGCCTTTCTCTTCTGTTCTGGCAGCATGTGGATAAAAATGATTAATAAATTCCCCTTTAAGATGAAGAGCTTTTAGCACCATTTCAACAGAGAAAGCACAGTAGCTCCGTTCCATCCTGTGCAGTGTTAACACAACAGCGTTTGTGATAATGATGTTGGGAGAGATTGATAACTGTGTCTCCCAAAACCTCACTTGATTGGTCTCAAAAATACCACTGCAGAGATGAAACGGAGCTTTACTGCACCTGCAGGTTTGTGAAGTTCAGACTTTTATACCTGGATTTCTGCTTTTCTAACACCACATTTCATTTGAAGCGGCTCGCTGCCTCACAGCTGGCTCTGTGTTACTGTAACACGCTGTTGCATTCCTGCTCACACTTCCTTTTGGCACAAACACGACTTTGCTGATTGGTGATTAGAATGGCATTCATTTTTCAAAAGGAATTTGCACGGGTGTAGCAAAAGAAGAAATCTCTGCTTCATTTAGTAACTGCCTGGCAGTTTTACAAGGCTCCCCTGTATTATTACTGTACTGCTTTTCACTTATCCTATACTTCAATTACTGTTTCCTTCTCTAACTTCGTACAAAAGAATCCCGTATGATACAAAGGGTATTATATCCAGCAAAGCTAATTACTAATGCGAGCTTAGATTGCATTTCAGTGTAGTTTAATTGCCTCCGATTTCCCAATAGGAATCTTGTTGAGCCCGCATGCAGAGACCCGTACTTACCGCTCCCTCAAAACGAGCCCTTCCCGGATCAGCTCCCGCTCAGGTGCTCCCCTGTTGCAAACACAACTTCTTGTCTGTCTGTGAGCGCTGCAGAGCCGTCCCTTGCACCGACGCCAGGACCTCGCTGAGCAGGAAGCACTCTGGGACCTGCTCCCAGCTGTCCTCTGCCTGCCGGGGAGGTGCGCTCCTCCTCTTATACCTGTACTCCCTGGGAGTCCTGTGGGCTTCTGCACGTCACAGCATCAATTATCCCTCATGGGATTCAAAGGCTGTATTTAGCATCCTCTTTTTAGTGTGTGGAGGGAGGTTGTGGGGAGGGGGTATGGCTACGGTTTAGGGTTGTTTGCATGTTTTCTTTTTATCATTCAGAGAGGGAAAAGCAAATAACAACAATGACAATCTGGCAGAGTAAATGACAAATTTGCTTTGCAAAGTAAACTTATCTTTCCCTTTCCAATTGCATTTCCTCCTCCTACCCAACAATAAAAGAGAGTTAACCATTAATACTTCCTCACACTGCCTGCTCACGGGGGTTTATCTCTTTGCTATTTTCTTTTTCTTTGATTATCAGTGTTTTCCTCCTCCTCCTTTGTCGCTCACATCTGCTAGCACCAGCGGGGCAGTTCATGCTTCAGTCCCTTGCAAACACGGCAGCTTCACATCAGGCTCACGGCGTCTGGGGAGCCCTGCTCTGCTTGTGTGCTCTGCCAAAAGGCAGATGTCTTCCCTGGAGTGCTGCATGCTGCCAGCTGCTGCCATTGCTGGAGCAAGGAGTGAAACCCCCCATTAAGAAGGATACATAGCAGGGACATTGGGAAGGCTGGGACCGTTCAGAGGAGGTAAAAAGCATGAGTTCTGCCTGTTTTCAGTGCTGACTTGACAATGCCCAGAATTGATAGAGACCCAGACCTTCCCATCTTGGGGCTTGCACACCGTGCCTTGGTGCTGGGTGGAAGTGTCAGCAGTGAGTGACTCATTTCTGCCTACTGCAGGATGCCATCACCTCTGCACAGCTGCTGCTGGCAGAGGCCAAGTTCAGGGAAGGGCAATGCAGCTGGAGTGGGTAGGAGATCCAAGTGGTCAGCGTTGGTCCAACTCCACTGCCCCTTTGCTTCTTGCAAAGCAATCAGCATGGTCACTGTGGCTTGCTTCTTAGCGGAGCAGTGACTGGAAGGTCTCAGTAAGCAGTAACTCAGTGGGCAGAGAGGTGTGAGTGAGCTCAGCATGCCAAATCTACAAAGCATTAAACAACAGTCGCTCTGTACCTAGACCATCACCTCCAGTCTCAACATGCACTGAGGGCTCACATTCCCTTTGGTGTAAATCAGTGTCAGGCAACTTCCCTGAGAGATCAAGAAGGGTTGAAAGGAGCAAAGCAGGAGCTGGAGTTGGCCCTCAGGTGAGCAGTTGACCAGAGGACTTCCAATATAATTCAAAAACAAAACAGCTCCAAGAAGAGAAGTGAGAACTACTGCTTCCCTTGCAGCTGTGAGAAGTGGCATCAGCCTGCCCATGGGGAGAGAGTCTGCTGTAAGATCAGGCAGACAGATGTGCATCATCCTTACTCTGGACACTGGAGAAAGGTATTCCTGGATAGCACAGAGCAGGGTTTTCCAAAGCTGCTATACTGATGCACACTGCTGTGCACTGTTTCTGCAACTGGAAAAGGATTTTTGTCTGTATTTTTGAAACAATCTGTTCACGTTCTCTCATGTGTGAGGCCAGGTGCACCAATTTTTCAGCATGACTTATTTTTCTTCCACTGTCTTGGTGCTACGCTGGCTGCACAGATGAATCAGACCACGCTGTTAAACCAGTTGAGAGCCAGTGCTGTTCCAAGATATTATCCCGTAGCTTGTTTCTGAGCTAATTCTCTATCTGCCTGGCCCACTGCCTTACACAGAGCTGCTGTAAGACACAGGGCGATATCTCTCAGATCAAAGGGAATCAGTCGATAATTGACTCGTTTATAGCTGCCTGCTGCCCAGCTTGGATTATGAGGGCTGTAATCTGCATTTATATCTTAAGTGAGCTGCTGTCAAAGAAGGCTATGTAAAAATCTCCATGGTGGTATGGGTTTCCCTGTTCTGCCTGGACTGGGCTCCTGTCATGCACAGCTGGACCCAAAAAGGCCTCATAACAAAAAGCTCTTCGTGACCAGGTCAACCGTGGGAGGCAGCAGAAATTTCTAAAAGCCCTCCAGGCTCCATTGGGTAGAAACAGCTTAGGAGTTCCCAAATAGTATAAACAGAGCAGCTGTTCTGTCCTCAGGATTTCCTGTCTTGGTTTTATTCAAAGCCTTGGTGCCTTCCCAGGTCCCACAGTGGGTAGCTGCCTTTTTTCCTAACCCTACATTGGTGCAAAGCAACAGAGTCTATGGCCAAGTACAGGTCACCACAGGTATCTTTTGCTGGATTTTGGAGTCATATCTGTGTAGATGTGACCTCCCTGGGTGAAGCACAGGACAGGTAGTTATATTTCACTACTGGTCCTTTGCTGATGAAGGACACAGTGTTAGAATCCTGCAGCAATTTCCCAGATATTGATTTCCTCTTAGCTTTACATCCTCCAGTCTCTATGCCATGCTTTAAAAAATCGCCCCTGTCTGTTCCAGGTGCACAGCACACAGCTCCAGACAAGCTGAGCAGCATGTGAAGTGGTCCTACTCACCTTGGGAGGGCTGAACATAATGACAGTAAGAAGTAACCCATCAAATGACAAGAAAGAAAATCATTCCCAGTTCTTAGCTGTCAAAAGTGTTTCTGCACTTCTCCAAAATGTCACAGGCTGTAGCTGTTGGCCCCCCATTCCTCTTAGAGCCACACACAACTGTTTCCTATGGTTTTCTTTCACTCGAGAGGTGTGGTAGTGACCAGTTTATCACAAGTGCCCTTACGTTCCATTAGATGCAACAGACTGAGAAGACTGAATTATATTTTTGGTCTAACTTTGCCTCCTTACAGGTAGGATGGTACACATTTTACTTCAAATGTCTTATCCCACATAGTAGACCTAAAGGCACGCTATAATTAAGTTGACCATCAGTCATTTAATATATTGTCCATTATTCATGCATACACATCCGAAGTTCTTTGCAAAAATGCAGTAATTTCTGTGGCAAGAAAGCAAACAAAATGAGATGAAAAAGACCAGGTTTGATCAGACTTAGAATTACTTCTAAGGAAGAAATGGAGAACCCAAAATTGGTAAGACTTGCCATTAAAAAATTATGCAAGCCTTGGCTTCTCCATCTTGGAAGGATGAAATGCTGAGATGTGGATCTTCAGAGCCTCCATAGCTGACCCTTTGAACACTAATAGATTTCCTGGGGAGAATTTTCCCTTGAGGAATTCAAATTGGTAGGAACCTGAATGCAAACAATTATCAAAATTATCTCCTGAAAAAGGTCCTTCTGGATGAGATCACAGTTTGCACTATGAGAATGAGTCTGAAGCAAGGGATAGATTAAAAATAGAGAAAATAAATCCCTAATTCAAAACGTACAAGGATGTGCTATGAGAAAGGACTGTCTCAGAGAGTTAAAAGCCTGCTTGAAAAGCCTACTTAATCTTCAAACATTACCGTATCACCGAGACTACAATGGAACAAATGGCATCAACCTGCAGGATACGTATCTGTCAGGAGGCGTGATATGCTCTGTGGGTGCAAACCATTTATAGAGCCAGTACCTGCCTGGCTCTGTTTATCTCCTTGTAAAGCAGCAGGAGCATTTCAGCACTGCCCAAGTGAACTGACAAGACTTTCAGCCAGATGTCAGTATGTTACAGTCAGCTGAGAGTTACTGGCTTCTGAATTTCTAGCTCTAAATACCAGCTTCTTCCTCTTCCTCACTGGCAAACAGAGCTCAGATGCCAGCAGTGACTGCATCACTGGTCTTCCACTTTCATTTCAGTTTGGAAAGGAGCCTTGTCTGGAAGGTTACACATCACAGTACAGCCAAAGTCAAAAAACAAGGAGAGCTGGCGTTAATTCTAACCCTGTCCCTGGTTCGTGGTGCCCAGACGCACCGAGGTCCCTCAGCTGCTGATGCCTCTCCTGAGGACCTTGTGTTCCAAAGCTTCTGCTGGAAAAAATCAGTGTTTGAGTAAGATGTGTTACTGGTGTCAAAAAAGTAAAACAGTTTACAGAGTGGGAGTGAGGAAGGCCTTGTTTCCAGTAAGGACTGAAAAAAAATCAGAAGTAGTTAGATTCATCCTTTCTTGCATGAATAATAATATACAACCTGAGGATGAAAAGATATTGGTGTACAAGGTTATGGTGTGTGTGCAGCATGTGGTAACAAATAGGTCTTGCTGCTGAGACTTGTAGGGAATACTGCAATGCAAACCACAGAAGAAAGTTAGAAAGGTAAAAAAAAGCTGAGGATGATTTGAATTCAGAGGAAGACTTCACATCTGAGCTCTGTCTGCTTAGAATTGTGTGCTGACACAATTGCCATTTCTGCTTGTTGAATCAATGCTAGCTTTGAAACCCACTCAGATCTCATAGGCTTTGGAAAGTAATTCAACCAGCCTACACCTTCAAATAGGTGTCCTTTTTATCATCTCAAAATCAGTGCAAATGCATGGCTTGGTGTGGTGCAGGTGAAAGGCGTGCAGCCAGAGCGGGCTCATGGCACCACCTGCTTGCAGTTCAAAGGCTGCATCTCTTGCACAGATCCTGGCATTGCTGCCAGGTTAGATGGTCTGCAGGCAGCTGATGGTGGAGGGATTAGGTAGGAGCTGTATAAAAGCTGCAAATTTCAGCTGATTATTTCTCCTTAAAATAGGTACTGCCATTTTTGCTGGTGGAGAGGAGGAGAAAGGAAGAGCTTTAAACTGGAACATGTACAGTACAGTTTGTAGTCTAAATGTCTACTTTCCCCTTGGCCTGCATCCTTCAAACCGTGACGAGGTATAAGTGGACAGTGGCACCACCCACTTCAGTGTACTGATAGTACTGGAAGTAATTTAACCTGGCCACATTAACTAAACTGATAGGACCTCTCTTGGCATTCACTTTCACGAGAGTTACTTCTCTGTCCTCTGTGCTTCTGTGTCCACACTAGACTGTGCTAGGAAGGTAACAAGACTTATTGCCTTTCCTGAGCTGCGGGTTTATCCATTAGCCATCTTGTATACAGAAATAACTGGTAATTGTTTACCTAGAATACTTACACCATAAGAAATGCTTAGTAAAATGTCCTAGTCCTCTATAACTCAGAACCATATACATTCTGCACTTGTCTGTAGAATTT